>OY744462.1:5540154-5715093 GCA_963556145.1 Hygrocybe punicea | reverse complement strand
CCAGGCACTTGTCTGGAACACAATGTACACCTTCCTTAGTACTCCTAGAATTAATTTTGGATTTTTCAGATGTGTACTCGCAAAGTTAGGTGTTTAAGGGTCCAATTTTGGCAGAGGCATAAAATGCATTGTGAATATCTCCCAATATAAAATGAAATAAAATACAAAAACTCCTCTCGGGGTAGGTATATCATACCTACATCTCTTCAGGGTCTTGCCTTGGCCATTGAGGTGTTGTAGTATATATAATAATAATAAGAAAATCCAGCCACTCTTCCCTATATGGCAACTCGACCCCGTTTTGGATATCGGCAAATTCCGGTTGAAATTCTCGCGCGCGACTTCAACAACACTTCGTTTTCAACAACGACACGACAACGGGTGCGGATGCCAGAGCACCCCAGGTAAGTCTTCCATTTATCCTTTTCATTTATTCTACTAACTAATTATTAATAAACCGTTTTAGGTTTTCTTTGCCGCACCAAACGAACGCGAACGCAACAGCAACAACAAGTAGACGCGGTGCGGGCGACAAGGAGACGGAGGACGCAGCCGTGAACGGGAGCAACCCAGGACGACCACGACAGCAAGACTGAGGACGACGGGAATGACGACGACGGGGTGAACGAACGAACGCAACGACGGCGCAAAAGGGGAATACGACGACGGTAACCGGGAACCACGACAACGGGAAGACGACAACGGGCAGGGGCAACGACGACGAAGACAGCGGGCACGGGCAGCGGGCATGGGGACGGGGACGGGGACAACGGACGACGGAAACGAGGACGACGGGGACGGGGGAACGGGACCACGAGGACCACGGAGCCCGAGACAACAAGGACGACGGCAACGGGGATGACGGCAACGGGGACGACGAGGACGACGGGGACGACGACGAGGATGACGACGAGGACAGCGAGCACGGGGACGGGGACGGGGGCAACGGACGACGGGCGACGGAAACGACGAGGGAACGGGATGACGAGGACAACGAGACCGGGACAACGAGGATGACGGCAACAGGGACGACGAGGACGGAAATGGCGAGGACGGGACGGCAAACAGGACGGCAACGACAACACGAACGGCACGGGGCTGACGGCCCCACCAATGCCGTAAAGGGCCCCCAGCCAACGCCCAACGACGACAGCGGCCCCACTGACGCCCAACACGGCCCAACGACGACGGCGATGGCCCTCACGGCCCCAATGACAAGCCCACCAGTAGGGCATCAACACCTCGCGAAACACGCCGCCGCATCAATTGATGCGTGTGCCGGCTTCGCGAGGTATGTAGCCTTCTTACTGGGTGTGGGACTGATGCCACCGGCATCAAAAATGAACTGAATGTTCCCTTATAATAAACTTAAATATATATGATTGCTTAGAATAAAATTACAACTATACTAGGACCTTTAAAGTCACCAACCCCAGACCCATGCCCAAGGATAGTGGAGAGGCCACCCTCCCCACTGGTGACAGTCAAGGCTAGATTTGAATGCTCACAACCATCCAGAGGCTGCACCCAAACCAGGACTTCCGTGCCCTGGCATCAAGCAGAGAAATTCGGCTCTCTCTGCCGGGGTGAGTGGACTGGAAGTCGAAGAGCACTGGGGGCCAAACACGAAGGTTTCGGGGTTTTTAATTGAAACTGAACAATCACATGATCTTAAACATGTGATTTTTGACGTGGCTAATTCCCAATCACATGACCTTAAACATGTGATTTTTGACGTGAGAATTAGCTATGTCACTTATGAGTTTACTCCAAGTCTGAGTTACTACACTAGCAATCTTGCACAAACTCTGTTTCAACTTTCTGAAGTTCATTCAAGCTCTTACCCACTCTTACCCTCTAGTCTACCATATACTGAACAATTGCCTGAGCTACTGAGGAAATTCAGACAATTCTCAAGGCCACTACAACAAATATGTTCCTACCACAAACTGCTAATATTGTTTTGGAAAAAGAATGGTGCAAAGGTGGACTTGTTAAAATTGTTCTACTTGTACTGGGATTGAAGGAATGGGGAATTCAAATTCATGGGAAGGCAGCATGTTACGTTTCCAACTCCGCTTCCAACCCCGATGCCCATTCCGATACCCACCATGACGATTCTGCACTGCACACCTTCCTTTTTCATTTCTTTTTGTCCTTTGTCTTCCTTTCAATGTCATTGTTTCTTCATTCGGACATCCTTGTATTTTCTTATTCTTGTTCTCTTTTTGTCCCTTCTTCTAGAACAATCCAGACCGACCATGGACACATCCCCACGTGACCTTGTTGTACCCGAATAGTCTCCTTGCCGATGGACGTCACCAACATTGTCTTTTCCCTTCGATATCTTGTTTACGCTATCCCACGACAAACCGATCACAATGGCTGTACTCCCGACACAGCTCATTACCGTAATTGTTATTGGCAGCATTGCCATCACCTTCCTGATCGGTTTCTACCTTGTTATGATCTATCTTTGGCATCGGCACCGAAACCCTTCCGCCATTGATACTTCTGACTTCCACCTCGACAATATATCGACACGTAATTGACAATTGCCATTCCCAGATATTTGGTTTCCATATTCATACCCTGTGCCCACCATTATCCTCCCTGACGATCCGACGACATTCCTCACCTGCATGCGAACTCTGAACAATCCCCGATCACAAGACATTTCACTGTTCTCTCTAATCCGACCATCGCCAGAGCATACTCTTTTGGACTTCGACCACAGACCATACGACTTCCCAAACAGTGAACCAACCCCTATCGTATATTGTTCGCACGACACCGCTTCAATGCAGTACCCGATGACTTGTTCCCACAGCTTGTCACTCATGCCATGACTCGAAACCTGGACCCACATTCATTTATCCTTTTCCATCTTTCATCTTGATACCTCCCACACTCGTTTACAATGATACCCTTTCTTGGATGAATACCGACATCAGGTGGATTGCATTGTTCCACAGACAGGACAAGACATTGCTCCTCGATACGTCATCGACACAGACATCATCATCCGGTACAGCTTATGCTGTTCACATGTCTGACCTCGACTATCCCACCATCCTAGTTGGTTTTCCCTCCATACATTCCTTTGTTTTCCTTTATATCGACCTTTCGCTATGTCCCCGCTACCTCAAGACACTCTCATCACCAATCCTACACTGGACGATACCCATCTTCGACCTGACCGTGCAATGCACTTGCCAGACTGCGCACTTGCCTGTTACAGCAAGTGTAGACCCCGAATAGGCAATTCTGCACATCACATGATCCGATGACAAATCATCCGAGTCATCCGGACCCCCTCTATTCCTCAATGACACCTGGGCCTCCAGTTGGATCGCGAGAACATCGACATGAGGACGCCTCATGTCCGCCTCATGGTGAAAACATGGTGTAGTTGGACATGTTGTAGCTTCATGGTTGGATTCCCATTTACCTCCCCTCAAGTCCATTCACTATATCTACTGTCCTTGTTGTTGGTTCGGACTTTTTCTTCTTTTCCTTTCCTTACGTTTAGTCTGGTTCTTGGGGCAGACTCATCTTGTTTTGGGTAATCCCCACGGCTCGCAATGACATTAGACCATGAACCCCCCCCTTGTAGCAGTGTTATCTATCAATGTAACTGCTGTTCTCTCCTCTGGAAACCGCCTCCCTGTTAAGTTGATTGTTGCCGGAGCCCGCTGCAGAAGCGATCCGTAACAAAAGACTAAACGTTTCCCAACTCCCCCAACATTCAACTTTCGACATGAACGAACGAACCCCCTCCTCTCTCCCGAATCTCTCCCTCGTCCTCCCCTACATCCTCTCCCTCTCCTCCTCCTCCCGACTTTATTCCTTCCTCAACCTTGACCCCACACGAATGGACGAACGAACGATGCTAGCCTGTTATTGATGCAGACCTGAAATCTGTTGATGTACACTAGCCACCCGGACCCCTGAACGAATGTTGAATACTCCGAATGGTCAACCTCAAGACTGCCGCCCTGCGAATTATTTATGGTTTATCCATAATAATTGCTCAAGCCCAAACTAGGAACCCAAATCGAAATAAACCTCTGACTAACGTCACCACTGTCATTCCGCTACTTCGATATGATAATTACGACATGAAATGACGCAATGGACAAGACTTCTCATTGCCCCCAGATGCAGAAGGATACTGCTAGACAAACCAATCACCTTAGGTATCCCACCTTCATGAATCAAATATGTTTTGGTTGTACCAGACATATTATGACTCCCTCTCCCTGGACGAACTGAAAATCACGGAACCCTTCAAGCCGCCTTCCTACCCTTCCTTCCACCTCCTCCCTCCCATCTCCCACCAAATGCAGAAAGCCCAGAGAAAGCCAGTATGCATACGAAACCCCGAATCCTGTGATGACCTGTACATGTTGTAACAAAGAGAAGTGGTTGATCTTAGTAGTCTGTTGGAACAGATGAAAGGGGACCCTCTTTGTTTGACATGGATGAACAAATGACCAAGACTATAATGATTGTCATGAACGGAACACATACGAAACGCCACTCCTTACCGATTTGGATAGCGCGGATCGGCATATCAGGTGATATCCCGCTACACACCCTCTTTTCTAGAAGTTTGATCCCCGATCATACATACGAATCCATGAGGCAACCAAGACCCTGGTACATGGATCGATCACTGGAAACTCCGACATGATGCTGACAATGAGGCATGGTAATTACCGAAGACAGAAAACTTCTTTAATCTACCCACCTGTCGTCACCCTGGCCAACCTCTGCCCTCCAGGCCATCCCTACCCGTGGCCTGCCCGTCGTTGGTGGCAGTGCGATCTTGCCTGGTTCCCTCTCAACCGACCTGACGACTGGGTCGACTACATCAGCTGGAACGATCCTCGCATTCCACACCTCGTCTTCCTTCCACGATCCGTGACACCGGTCCTTGACGAATTACACCGTCTCCTGGGTGGTCTACGGATCACTGAGCAAAGAAATCGTCGAAGCCAATTCCTCCTCCAGCGTCTCCAATACATTTTGGACGAGGAACTTCCTCATCATCGATTCGTTGTTCGCATCCCCGCTCCTCGTCTTGCACCCGTACCCCAGAATCATCGTGACACACGTATCGTCCAGCATCCTCGACACCGTCCCCACCGTCGACATCGACGATGAGTCTCGACGTACCCTTTATCTTCGATGATCTGGACAATGAGCTATATTTTGGTGCAGTGAACATTTGCGGTGAAGAACATCCGACTCCCCCCATTGATGACTTTGATGCGTACATGGACAGTCTCACTGATCTTCCGACACCCCCTCGAAAAGTAACCCACCAACCACATATAGAGATGGATGATGAATACCGAGCATGGTTGTATTCTCCACCTCTTGTCTCGCTCCAAACCCAGTCACGTCGCCGCTCTCCACTTCTTCCCCAATCCCAGAGAAAGAAACTCGACCGTGCACACCGTTCTGACGGCCATAACATGCAGAACAAACGCTCGAGACATGGGATCAAAGAACCCGATTATCATCGTCATGCCTTATTTCGTGCAATGCATGTGCGTATGGTGAAGGGGAAGGAGAATGACATCCATGGATTGGATTGGAGATTGATGTTGTTTGTGAAAGGATACACCCCCGTCATGTATGATTCATAGAATGGACTTTCCCTTGTATGTAAACGACCTCGACATTATTCACACCAACAAAAACACCCAGAAGAAGAAACAGAATACCCAGAAACAGAAGAGAAGAAACAGAAATGGAATGGACAGATGGAACATGACCATAGAGAAACATGTAGCAGGTTCTCTCACCAGCTATACAAATAAGAGACAAAGCAGCAGGTTCTCTCACCAGCTATATAAGTAAGAGATGAATATCCGAAACGATATAAAATCTATGACCCCCAGACGCATGCATGATCGCTATAAGCCGTAGAATGAACCTCGATGTCTATGGATATCAGAACTGAACCAGAAGGATACTGGTTATCAAACCAATGACCTCCAATCCCATGTGGAAAGGAACCCGATGTGCTGCTGACCAGTATGGCAGTAAATGCACCAGAAAAAAGAAACGATGAAGAATGAATCCCCATCCGAAATCCTTTGCCAATGTATAACTTGGAACTGGCAACTCTTTCACCTTCCTTATCCCGAATTCCCGAACATCTTCTGACCGACACCAGACCCTGTTGCATTCATGGAATATGAAGAAATCACGCACACCATTTGAGTGTAGGAAATCCACGATCAGTCAACAACACCGATATCTGAAACGATATAAATCTATGCCCATTCAAATGTCCGTAATGACTATAAACTTCTGACACCCAGAACTCTCTGACATCCAGAACTCCCTCATCCCAAAAATGCCGACCACCTAATTCTCTTTGAACCGAAAACCCTGAATGAACACCTGGACCCCGACAACCTTTACCTCCTTTCAACCCGACACCCTTGACGACTTAATAATGAAATAACAATGATCTCTGAATATCCACAATGACAAAAAACAATTGGACGAACCCGGATATATTTCTTTTGAAACCCTTGTAACTCAGTAACGTCTTCATGATTTAATGACCTTTGGACTGACATTTTTTCCTTCATCTTGTCTTTGATTTCTTGCCGACCTTGATCATGTCGTTAAACTGTCTGTTCTTTCCTTGTAATTTTTTTCCTTGTTCTTTGTTTCCCTTGTGCTTTATCCTTCCGGTTAATCGGGACGATTCCCCTTGTTCCAGGGGTATTGTTACGTTTCCAACTCCGCTTCCAACCCCGATGCCCATTCCGATACCCACCATGACGATTCTGCACTGCACACCTTCCTTTTTCATTTCTTTTTGTCCTTTGTCTTCCTTTCAATGTCATTGTTTCTTCATTCGGACATCCTTGTATTTTCTTATTCTTGTTCTCTTTTTGTCCCTTCTTCTAGAACAATCCAGACCGACCATGGACACATCCCCACGTGACCTTGTTGTACCCGAATAGTCTCCTTGCCGATGGACGTCACCAACATTGTCTTTTCCCTTCGATATCTTGTTTACGCTATCCCACGACAAACCGATCACAATGGCTGTACTCCCGACACAGCTCATTACCGTAATTGTTATTGGCAGCATTGCCATCACCTTCCTGATCGGTTTCTACCTTGTTATGATCTATCTTTGGCATCGGCACCGAAACCCTTCCGCCATTGATACTTCTGACTTCCACCTCGACAATATATCGACACGTAATTGACAATTGCCATTCCCAGATATTTGGTTTCCATATTCATACCCTGTGCCCACCATTATCCTCCCTGACGATCCGACGACATTCCTCACCTGCATGCGAACTCTGAACAATCCCCGATCACAAGACATTTCACTGTTCTCTCTAATCCGACCATCGCCAGAGCATACTCTTTTGGACTTCGACCACAGACCATACGACTTCCCAAACAGTGAACCAACCCCTATCGTATATTGTTCGCACGACACCGCTTCAATGCAGTACCCGATGACTTGTTCCCACAGCTTGTCACTCATGCCATGACTCGAAACCTGGACCCACATTCATTTATCCTTTTCCATCTTTCATCTTGATACCTCCCACACTCGTTTACAATGATACCCTTTCTTGGACGAATACCGACATCAGGTGGATTGCATTGTTCCACAGACAGGACAAGACATTGCTCCTCGATACGTCATCGACACAGACATCATCATCCGGTACAGCTTATGCTGTTCACATGTCTGACCTCGACTATCCCACCATCCTAGTTGGTTTTCCCTCCATACATTCCTTTGTTTTCCTTTATATCGACCTTTCGCTATGTCCCCGCTACCTCAAGACACTCTCATCACCAATCCTACACTGGACGATACCCATCTTCGACCTGACCGTGCAATGCACTTGCCAGACTGCGCACTTGCCTGTTACAGCAAGTGTAGACCCCGAATAGGCAATTCTGCACATCACATGATCCGATGACAAATCATCCGAGTCATCCGGACCCCCTCTATTCCTCAATGACACCTGGGCCTCCAGTTGGATCGCGAGAACATCGACATGAGGACGCCTCATGTCCGCCTCATGGTGAAAACATGGTGTAGTTGGACATGTTGTAGCTTCATGGTTGGATTCCCATTTACCTCCCCTCAAGTCCATTCACTATATCTACTGTCCTTGTTGTTGGTTCGGACTTTTTCTTCTTTTCCTTTCCTTACGTTTAGTCTGGTTCTTGGGGCAGACTCATCTTGTTTTGGGTAATCCCCACGGCTCGCAATGACATTAGACCATGAACCCCCCCCTTGTAGCAGTGTTATCTATCAATGTAACTGCTGTTCTCTCCTCTGGAAACCGCCTCCCTGTTAAGTTGATTGTTGCCGGAGCCCGCTGCAGAAGCGATCCGTAACACAGCACATGAAAAATGGATAAAAGTTCAGCTAGAGGTAAAGTCAGTGTTTCAGAAAATTCTATCTGCTGAAAAATTGTAAGTGATTATTGGTGGATATGGTCAATAAAAACACTAATATCAGAAATTAGAAAGGAGTCTAAAATGCATATGGATTAAGAAGAGGCAAATGAGGAGGGCCATCAAAAAAGAAATGACAAGGCATACATATTTATTGCTATTTGTAGGTATTTTGGCACATGTGAAATAATCACAAGATTTTGATGTTTTCAACATCAAAATTTAACTCTCTCAGTTTTCAGCAGAATCAGATGATTAGATTGGCTCACTTGTAGAGCAATAACAAATGCATAAAAATCCACATGTTGAATATAGTCATTTATAAGCAAAACTGAGTATATATCAAACAAATTATTTCATTTGTATTACTAGCAGCTAGGAATCAGAATGTACTGCAATTTTGCCTATCTAATCACCTGATCCTGCCCAAACCCAAAGGAGTTAAAATTGAAATGTTGAAAACATCATAAATTTGTGATTATATTACATGTGCCAAAATAACTGCAAATAGCAATGATTGCTCTACAAGTGATGAACAGAAATAGGGGTTCTATCATTCTGTGAATGTAATGAGAATAGAAACATGAAATATGGAACTTATAAATTGTATGTTGAAGTATATGATACTTTGTAAAGAATACACAGTGGTATTATCTTTTGTGATGAATATAAATCTGTAAATAGCAGAAAATAAATAGTGAATTAATTATATAAACCAAACGATAATCTTCACCAGAAATTTTGCATTTGTGGAGGTGCATCAGCCTAGAAAATAGTGGGTGCAGGAGATATGCTGATAACATCAGCCTAGGCCATCCCAGTGGGGCCTGAAGTTATCCTGGGAAATCAGCCTAGATAATCCCAGTTGGGTCAGGATATATCCTGAGAAATTCAGCCTGAACCATGTCAGTTGGACCAGGATATATCCTGAGAACCTCAGCCTAGACCATGTCAGTTGGGCCAGGATATATCCTGAGAACCTCAGCCTAGACCATGTCAGTTGGGTTAGGATATATCCTGATGGCATCAGCCTGAACCATGTCAGTTGGGTCAGGATATATCCTGATAGAGCCTGAACCATGTCAGTTTGGCCAGGATATATCCTGAGAAAATCAGCCTGAACCATGTCAGTTGGGCTAGGATATATCCTGAGAACCTCAGCCTAGACCATGTCAGTTGGGCCAGGATATATCTCAGCCTGATTCAGCTATCCCCAAGTCAGTTGGGTGATCTCATTTTCAGGCATCCCATCTCAGTTGGTAATATCTTGCTGAATCTGGTGCGAAATGTCTCTCGATCGTAAAGCAAAACCGTGGTACTTTGGACCCATGGTTGTCGTCAGGAAAACAGAAGGTGGATCCTACATACTCACCGAACTCGACGGTGCGGTTTCTAAATCTCGATTTGCCGCTTTCTGAGTCGTACCCTACCACGCCCGCTCAAAAATATCGATACCGTTGGATGACTTCTTACAATAACCCGATGCCGACGATACCGATTCAAACGATCTTGATGATCCGACGTACCCGCCCTCTATAGACTTCTCACCCGACGACGATTAAGCATTTCATTTATATTCTGTCCACGTTATACCCCCATTTTATTTAGTTCCTCTTAGTTTTCTAACGATATGACGAATGATGCGAATAGTCCTATGTCTTCGGGAGCTGATCGGCTTTCCTTAGCTGGGTGAACAAGCTGACACGTCTTTTATGTACACGATATTTTTATATATATACACAACGGGCTTGTTATTTTTGTCTATCTTAGAGGCGGCCGGTCTTGTAATCCCGCTTCAACATCGCCAACCTTGAAGTCGACCGTTCGAGATCGACGCGAAGCCGCTGGAACTCTTGACCGAAGTGGACGAGGTGACGGTTGACATTGGTGCCCAGGGCTCCCAGCTCCTCTGTAAGGACCGCTAGCCGTGCCGACACTTGCTCGTAATTCTCCATCGTCAAAACGAACGGGTTCGCTGCCGAGGCCGTCCTAAGCCTTTTCGTCGGCCGCTCTTCCTCCGACTCCTCCTCGTCTTCGTCATCGTCCTCGACCGACTCCACGTCCTCAATCCGCGGTTTGCTCGTTGAGGCCCGGGCAGGCCTACTGCGGATGGGCTTTGTCGTGAATGACAACGGCTTCCTCATGCCGACCGCGACCTCTTTGCCCTTTCCGGTATCCACCTTGCGCCGACCCCCGCCCGTCCGGTGTGTAGTGTTAGTACATCTTTTCTTCAGCCTCCGGCATCGTTCGCACACGTAGCCCATGACGCCTCGACACACCTCTTGTGCCTTGACGCAGTTGGTGCAGGGTTGTAGAGGAAACGGCCCGGTGAACTGTTACCTGGATCAGTGACTAAAGAACAAATGAACCGACACAAGAACTCACCGTCGTACCAGCCAAGTCTCCGGTCTCTACGCCCGGCGTATCTACGTCTTCTACATCGGCCGGTGTCTCTGGTGCCAGGTCGACGGGGCCTTCCTCTGGCTCAACTGCGGCTTTGCCTTCCGGAATCGACTCGGTCCTTGGTTCACCCGCGTTTGCTTCAGCTTGCTGTTCTTCGCTGAGCCGCCGCCGATACGCGGCTCCATCCCTTTCAACCCGGTCCGCTTCTTGATTCCAGTGTTGCTCGTGTTGTTCTATTCTAAGCCGCTCCCGCCTTTCCTCTGCCGCCTTTCGCCTTTTCTCCACCTCCGCTCGTGCATTTGCCTCTGCCATCCGTCTGGCCTCCTCTTCCTGCGTAGCCACTTCTTCATCCGCCCGCCGTCTGGCTTCTTCCTTTTCATGCCTCTCTCGGTCCGCCGCTTCTTTCAGCCACTCTTCGACATCGTTGGCGTACGATTGGCGGTTGGCCCATAACGGTGGCGTTACTGGTCTTGTACCACCAGCTCGGAGTTCCGCGACGATTCCATTATAAGCACGCTGGTGGGACGACATGAGCTAACTTAGGACACGCGTAGTCAATCGGGAAAACTCACCAGCGCTTTCTTGCGGCCGCTCAACCATTGTTGGGCCATCCCCTCGTTGCCGTCCACCATCGTTACGAGGTCGTCGCTATGAAACACGGTGACCGCGTTGACGGCCTCTTCGTAGTCCGCCCGGACATCAGGTTTGATGCTTTCGACGAAAGCGAGGAAGTTGTCGTAGACTTGGGACATTGTGAGCGTGTGATGGTGTAGAGGAAAGGTCGGATCAACAAACAAGATTTTTTTCATTTTCTTTTTACTTTGCCGTTGTTTGGCGGCTCACGTGATTGGCCACATTTGCGACCCGCATTTGGAGACTCCATATTCTCGACCACGGATGGTCTCTATTAGAAGACCCAAGGAGATGTAGAGGGTCCTCGACCCTCTGAGGCCGTAACATCGATATCTAGCGAATCCGCTCGAACCCGACGTCTCTAGCAATCTACGCTCGAACCCGACGTAACCCGACGCAACCCGATGCATACCGACTAGCATGGCCGCTCACGTACCTGGTCGGTCTATCTCCTAAACTCACGGAACTTCAAATATCAAAGATAGATCTCATCGGACTGGGATCCCGACATCGGACTTGCCTTATTCACGCCTAGCGTCTCCCTTATGGGGATATAGTAAAGTATATTGCATCTTTTACGGTTTTTATATCTTCCACCCATTTTCCCTGTCATCGTCGCCTCGCAACGCTCTTCCTACTTGTCCATTTTTATTCTCCTTTGTTTTCTCTCATCGGCCGAGGACTCTCGTCCGAAGCTAGGTACAGAAATTTGTAGTATAAAAATGGTGCCCAAGCGCCGTCTCAAAATAAGAAAAACCAGTTCCCCCATTTCCTCTCACTGAGAATTAGTCTCTCAGTAAAATCCATCGCACACATTGCTCGTCGGATTCCTCGACGCCCTCCCCGTCGTTCTACCGCCTTTATCTCTACATCCCTCGTCACCCGACACCCGACCCGCCGTACCTGACATCGTCGGCTTCGTCAGCTTCGATCGGTCTCGATAGATTTCAGTAGTTTACTCGGCGGCTTCTTACCTTTTATATCCTATTATCTTACTGAAGCTTGTTAGACTATTCCTAGTCACTTCTACGCTGACCCCACAGGCCTAGGATTATTATTCTGCAGCCACCCCGACCTCGCCTTTACACCGCTACAGTATCCGGCACATCCACATTTCGCCCTATAACTCACAAGCGAACGGACCCGTTGAGCGTCGCCACCTAGATGTCCGGGAGGCCATTATGAAAAGTTGTGACGGAGATGAAAAGAAATGGCACACCGTAACCCACTCCGTATTTTGGGCCGAATGGGTCACGACACACAAAAGCCTCGGATACTCATCCTACTACATCGCACACGGAGTAGAACCGCTTTTTCCATTCGATTTTGCCGAAGCTACGTACATGGTTCCGATGCAAGATACGATGTCTACAACCGACCTCATAGTCATCCGCGCCCGACAACTTCGTAAACGAGAAGCCGACCTCGATCGGGTCAAAGAAAAGCTTACCAAATCTCAGCTCGCGTCCGCCCAGCAATTCGAGCAGAAATACGCCAACACAATCAAAGTTTTCGACTTCGAACCCGGTAACCTCGTTCTCGTCCGAAATTCACGTATCGAAATGTCTCTCGATCGTAAAGCAAAACCGTGGTACTTTGGACCCATGGTTGTCGTCAGGAAAACAGAAGGTGGATCCTACATACTCACCGAACTCGACGGTGCGGTTTCTAAATCTCGATTTGCCGCTTTCTGAGTCGTACCCTACCACGCCCGCTCAAAAATATCGATACCGTTGGATGACTTCTTACAATAACCCGATGCCGACGATACCGATTCAAACGATCTTGATGATCCGACGTACCCGCCCTCTATAGACTTCTCACCCGACGACGATTAAGCATTTCATTTATATTCTGTCCACGTTATACCCCCATTTTATTTAGTTCCTCTTAGTTTTCTAACGATATGACGAATGATGCGAATAGTCCTATGTCTTCGGGAGCTGATCGGCTTTCCTTAGCTGGGTGAACAAGCTGACACGTCTTTTATGTACACGATATTTTTATATATATACACAACGGGCTTGTTATTTTTGTCTATCTTAGAGGCGGCCGGTCTTGTAATCCCGCTTCAACATCGCCAACCTTGAAGTCGACCGTTCGAGATCGACGCGAAGCCGCTGGAACTCTTGACCGAAGTGGACGAGGTGACGGTTGACGTTGGTGCCCAGGGCTCCCAGCTCCTCCGTAAGGACCGCTAGCCACGCCGACACTTGCTCGTAATTCTCCATCGTCAAAACGAACGGGTTTGCTGCCGAGGCCGCCCTAAGCCTTTTCGTCGGCCGCTCTTCCTCCGACTCCTCCTCGTCTTTGTCATCATCCTTGACCGATTCCACATCCTCGACCCGCGGTTTGCTCGTTGAGGCCCGGGCAGGCCTACTGCGGATCGGCTTTGTCGTGAATGACAACGGCTTCCTCGTGCCGACCGCGACCTCTTTCCCCTTTCCGGTATCCACCTTGCGCCGACCCCCGCCTGTCCGGTGTGTAGCGTTAGTATATCTTTTCTTCAGCCTCCGGCATCATTCGCACACGTAGCCCGTGACGCCTCGACACGCCTCTTGAGCCTTGACGCAGTTGGTGCAGGGTTGTAGGGGAAACGGCCTGGTGAACTGTTACCAGGATCAGTGACTAAAGAACAAATGAACCGACACAGGAACTCACCGTCGTACCAGCCAGGTCTCCGGTCTCTACGCCCGGCATATCTACGTCTTCTACATCGGCCGGTGTCTCTGGTGCTGGGTCGACGGGGCCTTCCTCTGGCTCAACTGCGGCTTTGCCTTCTGGAATTGACTCAGTCCTTAGTTCACCCGCGTTTGCTTCAGCTCGCTGTTCTTCGCTGAGCCGCCGCCGATACGCGGCTCCATCCCTTTCAACCCGGTCCGCTTCTTGATTCCAGTGTTGCTCGTGTTGTTCTATTCTAAGCCGCTCCCGCCTTTCCTCTGCCGCCTTTCGCCTTTTCTCCGCCTCTGCTCGTGCATTTGCCTCTGCCAACCATCTGGCCTCCTCTTCCCGCGTAGCCACTTCTTCATCCGCCCGCCGTCTAGCTTCTTCCTTTTCCTGCCTCTCTCGGTCCGCCACTTCTTTCAGCCACTCTTCGACATCGTTAGCGTACGATTGGCGGTCAGCCCATAATGGTGGCGTTACTGGCCTCGTACCACCAGCTCGGAGTTCCGCGACGATTCCATTATAAGCACGCTAGCGGGACGACATGAGCTATCTTAAAGACACGCGTAATCAATCGGGAAACTCACCAGCGCTTTCTTGCAGCCGCTTAACCATTGCTGGGCCATCCCCTCGTTGCCGTCTACCATTGTGACGAGATCGTCGCTGTGAAACACGGTGACTGCGTTAACGGCCTCTTCGTAGTCCACCCGGACATTGGGTTCGATGCTTTCGACAAAGGCGAGGAAATTGTCGTAGACTTGGGACATGGTGGGCGTGTGATGGTGTAGAGGAAAGGTTGGATCAACAACGAGATTTTTTTTATTTATTTTTACTTTGCCATTGTTTGGCCGCTCACGTGATTGGCCACATTTGCGACCCGCATTTAGAGACCCCATATTCTCGACCACGGATGGTCTCTATTAGAAGACCCAAGGAGATGTAGTCCTCGACCCTCTGAGGCCGTAACATCAATATCTAGCGAATCTGCTCGAACCCGACGTCTCTAGCAATCTACGCTCGAACCCGACGCAACCCGATGCATACCGACTAGCATGGCCGCTCACGTACCTGGTCAGTCCATCTCCCAAACTCACGGAACTTCAAATATCAAAGATAGATCTCATCAGACTGGGATCCCGACATCGGACTTGCCTTATTCGCGCCTAGCGTCTCCCTTATGGAGATACAGTAAAGTATATTACATCTTTTATGGTTTTTTATATCTTCCACCCATTTTCCCTGTCATGGTTGCCTCGCAACCCTCTTCCTACTTGTCCATTTTTATTCTCCTTTGTTTTCTCTCATCGGCCGAGGACTCTCGTCCGAAGCTAGGTACAGAAATTTGTAGTATAAAAAACGGTGCCCAAGCGCCGTCTCATAATAAGAAACCAGTTCCCCCATTTCCTCTCTCTGAGAATTAGTCTCTCAGTAAAATCCATCGCACACATTACTCGTCGGATTCCTCGACGCTCTCCCCATCGTTCTACCGTCTTTATCTCTACGTCCCTCGTCACCCGACACCTGACCCGCCGTACCCGACATCGTCGGCTTCGACCGGTCTCGATAGATTTCAGTAGTTTACTCGGCGGCTTCTTACCATTTATATCCTATCATCTTACTGAAGCTTGTTAGACTATTCCTAGTCACTTCTACGCTGACCCCCACAGGCTTAGGATTACTATTCCGCAGCCACCCTGACCTCGCCTTTACACCGCTCCGGACTTTTCCGCTGTTTTATCTTATCTTATCCTCTCGCATACATTATTGTTCCTTTCCTTGTTTATACTCTATTCTTCTTCATCTCCATTTCTCCAAACTCCTATCCGTTCTTTCCCTTTGTTTACTTGTCACCGTATGTAGCAACCTTTTGTTATTTTTATCCTTCTCCGAACTCTGGTTCCCCTTCTGGAGTTCTTATTATCTTTATGTTACTAAGGACTTAACCAAGTATATAAGTTAGAACTACAAGTCCTGTAACTCTGTTCTAAAAATCAACTTGAGTTCCCCTCATCCTTAAACTTAGGGCTTCGCCTTAAGCTCACTATAGTCTCTGTCTTTAGTCTGAACCTCCAGACTAATTCCACTCCATCTGCTTGTTCTTACTCAGTATGACTCAAGGAAGTAGCATAACTACATTGAGAGTTTGCACCTCTGGTCCTCCAACAACTCCGTTCTGCCTGGAGTTGCACACCTCTAACAGTATTTTTAGAACAACTCTTGAGCTGTACTCTCTTCATTTTTGATCATGTCTTTCCAAGGTTTCTTGCAATGAAGAACCCCCATGCATTACCAACTCACTCAACCTGAGAGTTTCCTTGAATGCCCAACCATCACTCCAGTTTCTCCACTGGAAGAAACCCACACTCCAACAAATGAACCACTTCCATGCCCCATCTTCGAAGCAAACAATCCTCTTGGACCAGGTGATGCCAACTGCGATGACACTAATCTCGTGGAGGCCATCGCCCTCTTAGCCACCACCCTCCAAAATAAAGGAGACGATAAACAACATACCAAAGTCCGAGAACCAGATACATTCGATGCCTCCAACCCAACAAAACTCTGTCCCTTCCTGGTTCAGTGTCAACTGAACTTCAATGATCGACTGACCACTTTCCAAACAGATGGTGCCAAAGTCAATTTTGCCCTCTCCTATCTCAAAGGTATTGCGCTCACATGGTTTGAGCCCTACCTTTTGGAGAATCCAGACACTGACTCCTATCTGCCAGACTTCATGTCCAATTATGGAGATTTCTGCATGGAGCTGCAGAATAATTTCGGACCCCTGGATCCTAAGGGTAGTGCTGAGAACAAGTTAGCAAACCTCACAATGAAGGACAACCAACAAATTGCGAAGTATATCATTAATTTCAACCATCTTGCTATGCAGACTGGCTGGGACATCAGTGCCTTGCAGCACTCTTTTTATCGAGGACTTCTGGATTGCCTCAAAGTCCAACTAGCCCAATCCGAGAAACCAAGGAACCTTTATGAGCTGAAGGATGGCTCAACTCCTTGACGCTAGGTATTGGGAATGGAAATTGGAGATTTCCCGTGCTTCCGGATCATCTTCCGCCAAAGCCTCCACTTCTGAGGCCAAGTCTTCAATGGACAAGGCCTCCAAGAAAAAATCTCCCGCCAAAGCTACCAACTCCGGTTGCACCTCCTCCCACCACTCCAAAAACCCCTCCTGCCTATGCTGATATGCTGGGCAAGGACGGAAAACTCAAGCCCACAGAATGCCAATGCCGCTGATATGGTTTCCACGTTGTAGAGGGTCGACGACCCTCTGAGTCCGTATCCTCAATATATCACGAATCCAGACGAACCCAATGCCTCCATTCAACTCGCATTCGAACCCGACATAACCCGACGTGACGTGACGTGACGTGACCCGACGTGACCGATGTAACCCGACACATGCCGCTTTGTGACGGCCGCTTTTGGACCAAATCTGGCAGCCTCATAAGCCCCGGAATTTCAATTATAGAAGATGGATCTCATCGGACTCAATCCCTGATGTCGGACTTGCCATATTTATGCATCCCCTCATCCTTTCAGAGATATGTAGGACATTTTAGATCTTTTCCTTGGTTATTCGTTTTCCCCTCCATATTCCTGTCTTCGTCGCTTTGCAACCCCCCCTTTCCACATCCCCATTCCAACTTTTCTTTGTAGCTTACCATCGGCCGAAATAGACATGTCCGAAAGTAGCTACACACACATGTACTATAAAAACGGTCCCCGACGACTGTACAAAAAAGAGATACCATTAGTCCCCGTTTTCCTATAGTCAGAATCTTCTTTAACCCCTTCAAATGCTCGTCCACATAGATCCTTAGCTTTTTATAGTTCACTTCATTGTCTTTATTGATTGTTTCTATTATTTGTTCATTGTTTCCAACCTGACCCAACCCGCCATACCCAACATCATCAGCATCGTCGGGTTCTTTGTTATTTATCCGTTTTAGTCTGTTCATCGCCGGATTCATTGTTATTTGTCTAGTTTTACATGGCGGCTTACATTTTTACTTCCATTTCCACCTTTTACTACTATTCCCGACACTGACTTATCCACCGTCACTTCTACGCTGACACCCCCAGGCTAGGATCATCTTCTTTATTGTTCCAAAGCCACCCTGAACCCGCATCTACAACATCTATGACCCCAGATAAAGAGGTAATAAAAGATGAAAATGTCGCAAAGGTGCGAACGGGACTTGGGACACTCCCGATGATAACGTGATAATGTGTGAGAATATGCGCGATCAAATAAACAAACGCGAAGAGTCACGAGATAACGCGATATCGCAACACAGTGATAAACAAGAATCAGAAGGCTTAGCTGGGTGTCCTAGATGACAGCGTGATACACAGTGATGACGCTACGAGACGAGGGTTCTACGCTACAACTTAGGTCGCAATAGTGGAGAGTACGCAATGAGAAAAGACGCAGATTTGAGTAGGAAATTAGGAATGACTGGATCTTTAAACTTAAGACACAAACTAGTGGAGAGGGGAGAACTGGGTTCTTCGTTTATTTTCTACTACAGGACATTTTTTATACTTTAGAGGATAGGGGTTTAAGGGTGGACGATGTGGTGAACGCGGCCTGGGTAGGCGCGGATTCGGGGTGCAAGTCCGTTGTCAGTGGGATAGAAACCCAAAACTCAACTTGTTTGTAACTATGTACACAAGCCACTATATAGGTACTGTATAGTATCTATAAATGGACTGTGGTGAAGAAATGGTGAAGTGGGATTGTAAAGAAGATAAGGTAAACTGTAACAATGGAAAATAAGAGAATACGCACACAGAGAGATATCAATCTCTACATCCACTAGGGACACAAATAGAGACTGTCCTCAGTCTCACACAAGGCAAGGAATGAAGGAACAGGTGGAAAAAAAAAGTGAGGAGGGAGGGGAGGGACAATACTGAAAACAAAAAAAAAAAAAACAAAAAAAAACCAATGAACTCAACAATAATCTTCCAACACATAACCTTCCAACTTCTCTAACCGATCAGCCAACTTAACCATCTTCTGCTCCAAAACTTTGACGGCCTTAAGGGATAGCAATGCTGACTCGAGCGCAAGTAGGGTTGAACGTATATCATCAACAGCAACAGACTCCAGTCCAGGCACAGAGGAGGACATGACCTCAAGTAGGCCAGTTCGGATTAGTGGAACCAAGTCATGGAGTGGCAGTGCATGAGCGTAGCAGGATGGGGTTGAGCGCAGGGTCATGGTATGGGCTACCGAATGGGCCTGCGAGGCTCCGTGGGGTGGATCGTGGGCATGCGGGGTTGACTGGGGTAGCGGGTGACGTGGTGTGTTGGGGGCATCAAAGAAGGACAGGGGCGGACTCGTTTGGGACGGGAGGGTGCCGTACAGAGGCGCGGGGGCATGAACATGGGCGTAGGGGCTGGTCCGTGGGTCCGGCGTTGGTCCTGGATGATGGAACGCAGGGGCCAATGGTGGGGCGATGTGGGACGGTGTTGGGGGCTCGAACGCGGCGGGGGCGGCTTGTACGGCGTCACGGAGGGCGATATGGGGGTCCTGGCGGTGGTACACAGCTGCCGGGGGTCGAAACGAGAGCGGAACGGGGGCGGATGTGTCGATATGCGCGCGGACGCATTTTTCTGGCGACGGCACGGGGTCAGACGGCGGGGGCGTGTAACAGTTCGCCTCTAGGGACGACGTCGAGGCCATCGACACGAACGCGGGGCGAAACGGGGGTGAAACGGAGGCAGACGCGCCGGGACGCGTGGAAATCGGCCTTGGGCGCACGCGGAGGCATTTTCCTGGGGATGGTGCGTGTTCAAACGACGGGTGTACATCGTGGCTTGCATCCGGGGACGACGGAGAGGGCATAGACGCTGACGGCAGGCGAAATGGGAGTGGAATGGGGGCAGAAACGGGGGCCGATGTTGAAAACGGCGTCTGCGGGGCGCTAGCGCGGATTCCTGGGGACGACGCGGGCTCAAACGGTGGGGGCATGTCACGGCTGGCCTCTTGGGACGATGGCGAGGGCATAGACGGTGACGGCGGGCGAAACAAGGGCGAAACGGAGGTGGTTGTGTCGATACACGTGTTTTCGACGCGTTGGGGCGCGTGGGCGGGTCGTCCTGAGGCTGGCGAGGGCGCAGACGGTGGCGGCGCATCACGGTTCGTCTCTGGGGACGACAGCGTGTCCGTAGGTGCAAACGGGGGGCCATTTGAGCCAGAAACGAGGGGGGACGCGTCGATACGCGTGTTAACGTTGCGTTGGCGTGCGCGGACGCATTTTTCTGGCGACGGCACGGGGTCAGAGGGTGGGGGCGTGTGTTGGAACACCCCTGGGGACGATTGCGAGGGCGTACGCGAAGACGGGGGCCGAAACGAGACGGAAACGGGTGGGGACGCGTCAATACGCGTATTCACGTTGGATTTGCGCGCGCGGACGCGTTTTCCTGCACGGGAACCGCGGGGACGGCGAGGACGGGCGTACCTGGGACTGCACATGCAACAGCCGTTGCAATGCGCGCGCTTTCCTTCGACTACTGGGTCTCCGTTTTGCGTTCGACGCGTGGGTGACGCTCCATGTTGGACGGGGTCGTTGCAGCCGTTTTGGGGCATTCCGGGTCCAGTCTTTCGAGCGGGATCTGTGGGGCGTCGAATGCCGGGTCCGTTGGTGGTGTTAAAATGAGCGTGGGTGGCGGGAGTAGTGTAAATAAACGGAAATGCGAAGGGGTGGGCATGTTGAACACCGTGTGATGTGGCCGTGACGCTGTGACAAAAAGGCCAAAAGGCCGAGTGCTGCAGCCCTGGAGGCGCGACTGGTACGAAATAACCATACGTAGGTGTCGGAATCATTGGAAATGGGCCTAGGAGTTGCTGAGCGACTGGAGAGGCTTGAAATGCTGCCGAATATGGTGCACTGTTGGCTATGGGGCGCTGTTGCTGCCAGAAAGAGGTGTAAAATGCCAAAAATGGCAAAGGCAAAGAGGGAAAGGTGAAGTGAGCTTGACAGTCCTCGCGGTGGGCTCCAGATGTGGTGAACGCGGCCTGGGTAGGCGCGGATTCGGGGTGCGAGTCCATTGTCAGTGGGATAGAAACCCAAAACTCAACTTGTTTGTAACTATGTACACAAGCCACTATATAGGTACTGTATAGTATCTATAAATGGACTGTGGTGAAGAAATGGTGAAGTGGGATTGTAAAGAAGATAAGGTAAACTGTAACAATGGAAAATAAGAGAATACGCACACAGAGAGATATCAATCTCTACAACGAGTGAAATAGAAACGCGGTGAGATATTGCATGAAAATGACGAAACGGTAATGGAATGGCGAAGGATTTGAAATAACGGCGAATATCACATGAAAGTCAGCGAAAAGATGAAGATAAACTGGATGAATTACATTTTTGGTATTGGACTCGGTGTCCGAATGTATAGGACGTATTTAACGGTGGTGTTTCAGCATATTGAGACCGGGTTGCTCAGTTAAGATACAGCAAAGATGTCGAAGCCATGCGCACGTAGATCGGTGTAAGTCACGCAGGTCATGCATGGTGTGCTTATATCTCACTCGTACGTGGGTCGTGGAAGAGTCATAGGGAAACTAGGATTGACCATATGAGAGATTCCGTGCTCAAAGGGAGAGACTGTGTATCATTTTTCCTCCTCACTGAAATCTTGACTGTCCTCAGTCAATCGCGTGGGCCGTGGGAAAGTCATGTGCAAGTTTGACTTATAAACAGAAAGCGATGCATCAATGTTTGATAACCTTCATCTTTGACCTTCACCACCAATTCATATGATGACACACCCGATGGCCAAATTCATTGCCACCGCGTTCGAGGCCCTCAAGGTGCATATGGACGCGAAACCAGCGGAGGGCGCTGCCAGAGAAGAGTGGATCGCGTGGGGACAAGATTTCGAAGAACTTCTGGTAAGTCATCATAACTGTGCTAACCTTTTCGCTAACTACCTCTGATCAACCAGTACAATTATCTTGAGTTCGAACGAACAACTGGGCCGACAGAGAGTAGCGAGGAAGTCGAGGAGATGTGGAGGGACGCCATCATGGCGTTGGACTTCATAGAGGACGAGCAGGCATTGCAATGGGGCAGTGAGATTTTGCTCCCGAGGTTGCATGCCAAGGCGAAGAAAGCTTGAGAAGATGTGAGGAAGGTGAAGGAGCAGGCCCAGGTGGAGCAGAAAGCACATGAGGCGCACGAAGCCAAGCAGAAGAAGGCTCGCGAGGCCAAGATCGAGTGGGCCAGGTTAGTGAAGGAGGCCGTGGACAGAGCTGCAGAGCAAAAGGAACGTGCCAAGGATCTATACACACGGTTCCTGCATAAGGAAATCACATGGGACGAGATGGCCTCGTCAATGATGGGGTTAAACAAGGCGCATGGGGATGGTGAGACAGAAGCCGGTTCGCAAGGGGAAGAAGAGATGCAACTCAAGACAGAAAACGAAGGGCAGGGGGCCATCGAAAAAGTGCAGGAGGGTCGGTTCTGGCAAGGACTTTCGCCAGGTCCAAGGCAAGGTAAGTAGTGAGTAAAACCTTTACCATTTGTCTGTACTCATCAGAACTTCATAGTGCGATCATTGCCGTGCAGCAAGGGCTGCCGACGTGGTTTGCCAGTTCGACGAGCAGGATCCATGGTGCAAGAGGTGCTGCAATGCGAAGCAAGGATGCTTTTGGAATGGGGTGAACCAGATGGGGGAGAGGAAACATGGGCAAAGCATGCTGAAGAAGCCGGTTTCCAGCAAAGGTCGCACAGACAAGGGGAAAGCATGGGTGGATAAGGGGAAAGGGAGGGAGAGAAGCAAGGCACACCCCCGAGGTAAGTTGTTAATACGACAGGATATCGAACGCACTGACCGATTATCGTAGCCTACATTGGTACCCGTCTGCCACGTGGTGTGTGGGCTATGGACATTGAAGCGCGCAAACATGTGTTACGGGAAGAGATCTCAGTGATTGAAGAAAGAATCACGGTGTGGGTGAGGGCGCAGACTGAAATGAGGTGGGAGTTGGCACAGCTGGAGGATGAGGAGGAGGACTACGGCGAGGAGGAGGAGTAAGTGCGAGAAGGTGCGAAAACGCGTGCGCGCTATCTGTGTTACATATATGTAAAATCTCTTTAGTTGTTTTTTATATCTGTATAATAGATAACCTGTCTGCTCTCGAATCAAATGAAAGAAGTGAAAGGAAGCAGAGGAAACAAATATAAACTTATCTAGGGGAAAGGCTCAGTAGATCATCATCGCCGTAAAACCCCGCAAAGACAAAGTCTTGCGTGACAAAAGTCTTGCTCTTATCGCAACTTGAATCTTGTGCTAAAGTAAAAAGGTATAGGGGATAAGTGCAAAAATGAGAGAAGCATAGAAATTCAGTTAATCATTGTCAACATCAGAATCACCTTCCTGTGCTTCAGGAGGTTGATCGTCGTCGGAAGTGTTTTCGAGTTTGTTTAGTCGTTGCACGGGAATATCGAGGAAGCATGGCAGGAGTGAGATTGAACGGCGAGCAAAATAGGGGACAACTCGAAACGCTGCGATTGGTCCATGAAAGACAGATCCATCAAGTTCACAGAGAATGTAAGCGCCACCAAAGTTGCGTGAAATAATGATGAGGGGACCAAGATGGCATGGGCGCATTTTCTGGTTTAGCGCTTTCTCTATCTGTGTGTTGCGAATGAGTACTAAGTCACCGCTTTTGAAATTGAAGTTGCAAATCGTTTTAGCGTGTTGCTTTTCAAAATGTTGTGCCGCTTTCCGTCGCGTGTTGTAGACTTGCGAGTATATGTGATTAATATCATCGCTACGTTTTTGGAGTGCGATCGCGCGACACGCGATAAGGTCGGTAGAGGATAGGACTGAATCCGGTGGGGGTTGAAGGTATGTTGCTTCTACGATGTCGAGTGGTAATAGGGGATGAGCGCCAGTTGCTGTGAAGTAAGGTGAGCAGCCCATTTGTCATTGGATAGTGATATGTTTGGCCCAAAATACTGAATACGTCACATTGGCCCATCTAAACTGGTTGCCGTCCGCAGCTTTGAAGAGAGACTGTCAAACGTCATAGTGCGGTCATTCCACGAGACCATTTGCATGGGAATTGTAGCTGGAGATGCGAATGTGATTAATGTGGTATCACTTTGAAAGATAAGTGAGGGATTTGATGAGTGTGGGTCCGTTGTCTGTAACTATTTCACAGAGAGAACCCCATCGACAGAGAATATCTTTGAATATCCAATCTCCGATTGCACGAGCATTTTCATTGTGAAGCATTCTGAATTTGGGGTACTGAGTAAGCGAGCAGCCTCCTTGGATTATATATTTGTATCCGCTAGATGTCGGTAAGTGCATCGTTTCGATGAATATTTTGGCGAAAAGTGGGGTGGGTGTTGCGACGATAGGGGGAATGAGAACCTGGCGGGATTGGTGAAGCTGGCAAAGATGGCATGTGTGAATGAACCAGTGGATATCGGCTTGCATGTGTGGCCACCAGAAGCGTTCTGTGATCATAGCGCAAGTCGCGTAAAATCCTTTGTGTCCTACTTCATCGTGGGCTTGTCGCATAATTGATGTTCAGTGATCGCATGATATGACTAACTTGTGCATGCCATTCTGGTCTTTGCGCCATAGTCTAGTTCCGTCGAGGAAAAAGTCTGTACAGTATTGGATAAAGGTCATGTAGTCAGAATCGGTGAGGTTGATTGGGCGATCTAAGTCGCTGAGCCATTTCTTTACTAGGGTTATGTGATCGTCTTCTCTGTGAGCAGCGTCAGTGCATGGTACGTCGTCGTAGGTAAGCGTAGGATTGGATCCTTCCTCCTCACTGAGATCTTGACTGTCCCCAGTCATGAGTGTGGCAAAAGCAGAATAAGATTGCAATGAAGGCAGGGATGGATGAGGAGTATTGATCATATGCGCGAAACCATAGAGGCGGTCGATCCAGTCTTCAGTTTCTTCTATGCTGTCCTTTTCAGGTGGAGAATCCAGAGGTTGTTGTACATGCCTTGAAAGACCATCTGGGCCATGGTGCATTCCCGGGACGTGGACTATAGTGCAGTGGAAAGTGAGAATCGTGGCTATCCAGTGATTAATGCTTGCGCTCGGTGCGATGTCCGGGTTGCGTAGCATGCCTGTGATGTAGCGCGTGTCTACTTCGATGACGAGGTTATGAACACCTATTAAGTACAACCGCAGGTCGCAGAGCACGCGATATAGACCGAAGATTTCTAGTTTAGGTTGAGAGAAGCATGACTCGCGATCATTTAGAGTGATAGAGCCAAAGCGATTGTAGAAACGGCGAGAAGGGTTGTTGTGGTCACATTGACAGAGGATGTATCCCACAGCGATGTAGGATGTGTCGACAGCAAGAATGACCGGCGACTCTGAAGTGTAGTCAATCGGGCGGAGGGCAGGTGAATTGAGAACAGCTTGTTTCAGGTCTGCCTGAGTGGCCAACTGGTCAGGACCAAATTCGAAGGGCGCGTCTTTGCATGTAAGTTTAACAAGATGATGCGCATGCTGCACGAAGTTGTGGATAAAGATGTGAAGAACACCTACAGTGCCAAGGAATGAGTGGACATTGGATAAGTTGTGGCAAGGGCCCCAGTTAGAAATCGTGGCTAGTTTCTCTTCATCGGGTAAATGGCCGTTGGAGTGGTACCGAGGTACCACTCCGGGGGCTCACGCAGGACTCGAGGGAAAGGTCAACTGGATAGGAAGGATGGACTGACTACTACATCTGGAAGGCTACTAACTAGGTCAAACCGTGGGAACCTGATCACGTGACTGACCAGGCACAACTACTACAAGTGCCCCTCCTCCTCATGGTGACGTCCTCGTCACCATACCGCTACTAAAAGAAAACAAAAAGCAAAACAAAACAGACCAAGAAAGAAAACTCTCCAGTCACGACTCCCAGTCCCTCACGATGCCCCAGGCCTTATATGTGAGGCGGGACCATATCGTCCATCGAAGATTGGTGGTGGCAGATGACCAAACTAGACTCTCTCTCAGCTCTCCAAAACTCCTCAGTCACAACTCCCAGTCCTCCATCTCATGGAGCGGGACCATATTGTCCATCGAAAACGGTGGTGGTAGATGACCAAACTGATCCATAATCGTAGCGCAGGTTCTTGGTTCTCGTATCGCAGGTTCTCGGTTCTCGTATCGCAAGTTCTCGGTTCTCTCAGTTCTCGTATCACAGGTTCTCGGTTCGCAGTTCTCGGTCGGTGCTTGTTTGGTTCTGGTGACTCGTTGGGTAACTCGGTTGGGTAGCATCTGGTATCCAGGTGACAGATCAAGGGCATAGAAAAATAATGAAACTGAATTGTGGGGGAAACAGAGACAGAGACAGGGGAAACGAGGGAAAGGAAATTGAGGGAAAGGAAATAGAGAGGAAGGAAACAGAGAGGAAAGGAACCGAGGACAGGAAACAGAGAAGGAAATAGTGGGGAAAGCTATGTACTTGGGCGCTAGAGCTGGCGCCGGCGTCGAGGGATCTCTTCGCGTGGGCTCTGGGAAACGGTCGTGAGGGGTCGCGAGGGCCAGGGAACGAGGCTGGGGGTCCTAACGAACGTGCGCGAGTGGGGTGGGGTTGCCGGGGTTGTGGGGTGACGCGAGACAGCGTTTGGGTTCCAGACGTGGTGGGAACGGCTCGTTCGGGGTGTTGGTGGGATGCAGGGTGCACTGGAGTGGTTAATGGGTCGGCCGCGGGCTTGACGAGTGGGCATGGGGCCGCGTAAGTCGACGCAATGGGGAGCGTGGTGTTGGTCCACCAAAGATGGCGGTGTGGCTCGTTTGAGACAGCGTGGGGTGGTCTCGTTTGGGGTAACGGAGCGCAACGGGGGCTCTGGCGTGTGGAACGTGGGTGGGTGAATGCGGGTGGAGCTTGGTTACACGAAAAAACGGGGTCGAAAGTGATGACGTGGCACGGTGCGTGTTGGGCGTTGGGTGGGTATGAAACGCCAGGGACGGCTCGTTCGGGGTGACGACGGTGAACGGGAGGCCTCTAGGGAGTCGGACGAGGGTCCGGAGCTCAAACGAATGCCCTTTGAGCTGGGGTACACGAAAGAACGGGGGTCCAACGGGGAAGACGTGGAAGATCCGTGGTGTGACCAAAAACGGCGTTGGGGGCTCGTTTTGGGCGTTAACGAGACACAGGGTGCTCTGGGGGGTGGGCCGCGAGTTTGGTGAGTTGGTCTGGGGCCGGTTGTGCTGGTGGAACGGGGCCACGCGATGGTGACGTAGTGCGTGGCTCGGGTGTCCGGAAACGACGGTGGGGGTTCGTTTGGCACAATGGAGGGGAACAGGGGGTCCTGGCCAGTGGAACGAGTGTGCGGGGAGTCGAATGGGTCCGTGTAGGGGTGGGGGTGACGAGAAACGGGGGTCCATGCGGCGGCGCTGCGATTTTCGTTGGATTGTCCAAAACTCACAGTAGCAGGCTATGTGGGATCCTGATGGGGAACGCGGGGCTCCGGAACGTCGAACGAAGTTGCGGGGGGTCGTGTGGACATAGCTGGGTCTAGGGAAAGTGAAGATTCGGGGGGTGGTGAGGCCGGAAAAAGCTGTCTCGCGAGAAAAAATGGAAGAAGTGGGAAAACCATGAGAAAAAGAGATGCGTGGGTCGAATAACACTCTCATCACCACGTTGGAGTGGTACCGAGGTACCACTCCGGGGGCTCACACAGGACTCGAGGGAAAGGTCGACTGGATAGGAAGGATGGACTGACTACTACATCTGGAAGGCTACTAACTAGGTCAAACCATGGGAACCTGATCACGTGACTGACCAGGCACAACTACTACACCGTTTGTTGTGCAGTGAGGGCCTACTACTGTGATTTCAGGAGCGCAAAGGGTAGACTTGTAGGCAGAAAAAGTTCCCCCACAGTATTTCATGCACTGAACAATGCGATTAAGTGTAGTGAAATGTTCCCAGATGAAGCGGCAAATACCTGGATTTGCGGCAATAGTTTTGTACGCGCCATCGTGTAAGAGATAGGACAATTTAGGGCCTTTGACTGGGACATCGTCGATGTAAGGTATGGTCCACTGCGGGATCTCGGGTTGCAGGATGAAAGTAATGTCGTCGTGGAATATTGGGACAGAATTTGTCCATCCCATAGGTAGAGTAACAAGTTGCAATTAGGCAATGACACGGGTACAGGTAACCCGCATGGGTTGTGGGTACAGGTACTGCCAGGTATGGGTATGGGTTACCTTTTTTGGACCCGGGCAAAACCCGTACCCATGACCGTGGGTCTTGGTATACCTGCAGGTACTGGCCCAAACAGAGCCACACAGCTTCATGGGAATTCTCAACACAAATACCAGTGTCAACAACGACACCCAGCAATGCATCCATGCCCCCACAGGCTGCCCCACGCACGCACGCATCCACAACAACACAGATGACGCCGATAGCCACCACTTCCGTGGCAACACAACACCAACCCCCTGCCAAATGGCCCCATCCTCGCGTGAAACCATGTCCCAGCATGACACTACACACCCACTGCAAGAAGCAACAGCAACTGCATTGCACAACGCCCTGTCGTCAAATAGTGCCCCAACATGAGCCCCCGTGCCCAAAACCCAACGGGAGACACATCACACCCCCACGTCAGCCCCAAACACACCGTCCCCACTACAAAACGTGTCCGAACGCATCTCAAGTCCCACCCCGGCCCCAAACCCCATGCCCGTGCAAGAAAATGCATTCAAACACGTCCCAGACCACAGTGGAGTGGGTCCGAGGGACCTCACAGAATTGGGGATGGAATCACTTGGAAAGGTGTGAGATGGCATACGCATCAGCCTGCATTTCAATGCCATTTAGCCTTGGCATTTGCAGTTGCAGCGTCTGGACAGTGGCATCGTGATTGTTGGCACATGTGGGCATGTACTTGGGGGGGGAACAGGGTCTGGGGCACGTTTGGGCACGTTCTGTTGCATGGGCATGGGCTTTGGGGCCTGTGTGGGCGTCAAATGGTCAGGTGTTGTGGGACCGCTGTAGTAGTGGTGCCTGGCATGTCACGTGACTTCACACTTAGTCAGTAGGCAGTTCCTGATGTAGTAGGAGGTTCATCAGTCCATTATCCCATGACGGAGGAGGATGAGAGGGAGGGGAGAATGGGAGATGGTGTGGGGCACGAGGAGACAGATACGATGGGCGAGGGTCTCTCGCCCACGAGAAC
The DNA here is from genome assembly GCA_963556145.1 of Hygrocybe punicea. Classification (NCBI taxonomy): domain Eukaryota; kingdom Fungi; phylum Basidiomycota; class Agaricomycetes; order Agaricales; family Hygrophoraceae; genus Hygrocybe; species Hygrocybe punicea. The sequence goes on along the minus strand of OY744462.1, from coordinate 5,685,715 downwards.
CCAACCCGTCGCATGGTTCCCAGCCCCCCCACTCCTCACGTTTGCACAGCGCCACGTCAATTGACGTGCATGTCAGCAACGCGAGGTAGATGTGGGTTGGAACCTGCCGGGTTTCCTGCATGGGTCAATACCTGTACCCGACCCGCCCCGCTACCCGCCATCTACCCACTGAAAAAAGACCCGTGGGTAGACGGGTACGGGTTGGAGCGGTGTAGTAGTGGTGCCTGTCATGTCACGTGACCTGGACCTTAGTCAGTAGCCAGTTCCGGATGTAGTAGACAGTTCTCTATCCCATCCACCCAGACCTTTCCGTGCGATTCCGTCCCCGATCCCGAGAGGTCCCTCGGGACCACTCCATCGTGGTGATGAGAGCGCGATTCGACCCACGCAGCCACCGGAGACCACCACATTCCGCACGCACAGATCCTTTTCGAGCACAGAGCAAGATTTTCGAGAACAGAGAACCCTCACGAGAGCCCACCCGCGCGATTCCACGCAGCAACCCTATGCAAAACACTACAAAAAACAGCCTCCGAAGGCCCAAGTACTTCGTCCGCGTACTGCTACACGCCCCGCGACCATCTTCACGACTTTTTGCCCATCCTCACTATTCCGCACAGCCACCTCGTGCAGCCACGTCACCAGCTTCGCCCACCAAAAACCCAACCAACCACGCCCAACCACGGCACCCCACGCTCCTTACAAGACCCCCACGAGGCTGCCGAGCCGGACGACGAATCCAACAACGCCGTCGCGCAGCAAGACGCGCCCTCGACCTCACCGTCCCCGTCTTCGACCTCCCATTTTACATTCGGACTCCCACAGGTACGCTACTCAACACGCAGACACTCACGGCACCCCCGTGTTCATACAGCAACCCTACGAGCCGCCCCGTCACCACTTCCCTCGTCCTCACCCTCTCCGTTTCCACCCCCAACCATCCCTTACCGCGTCGCCCAACTGCCACGTCACCAAGTCGACTGGCACACCTCGCCCGCGTCGGCACCTGTTTCCTCGATCCCATGGGCCCAGCGCAACACGCCCGTGTCGACTTTCTCGCGCGTACAACACCAGCACGGCCCCAACGGCCCATGCCCACGTGAACGACGCGTCCGGCCCCACCCAGCGTGACCAAACGACGAACTGGGCATACGCGCACCTGCGAGCACCACGCCGACTCGTTTCACGGCCCCACACGCCCGTTCCCAGCACCATCGACCACCCCCGCGCGTCCACAGCCCATCCCAGCGCGAACGGCACACCCCGCTCCTCCATACCCCGTCTACACACGCGCGACCCCACGTCCCAATCCCCACACGTCTACGCACCCCCACGACGACCTACCCACGCGATACGGCCCCCCCAACCGCGTACCCAGGGACGCAAATCCGTCCACCACGCCCCAAGGTCACATCCCCCATTGCCCCACCCACACGACGTACTACGATGGCCGTACCCCAAACGGACGTGTTCATGGCCCTGCCCACGCATCGTATGGCGGCCCCACATCCCCCCGCGTCGACCCATGGCCAACGACCCATTCACTGACTCCGTGCCGTCTTTTTCCGCGTCCCTTTCCCCATTCCACCACCATTTTCCCATTTTTTAGCACATTATCCCAGTTTCCTTCTCACCCGGTGCAGGGCTCCTCGTTCTTAGACCCCCATGGAGTAGACTAGGCCCTTCTTGTTTCTCTGGTCGCTGTTTTGCCTTTTTCTTTCCTTTCTTGTTTTTTGCTTTTTGTTTTTTTGTTTTTTTGTTTTGTTTTGTTTTCCTCTTTTGTTAGCGACGAGGGCATCGCTACAGAGAGGAGGGGCACTTGTAGTAGTGGTGCCTGTCATGTCACGTGACCTGGACCTTAGTCAGTAGCCAGTTCCGGATGTAGTAGACAGTTCTCTATCCCATCCACCCAGACCTTTCTGTGCGATTCTGTCCCCGATCCCGAGAGGTCCCTTGGGACCACTCCAGCGGGTCCGGGTACAGGTTGGCCTCAGGACACCCATGTCATTGCCTAGTCACAATGCTCCGAAAGGCATCTGGAAAGTGGTGTAGTCATGCGAAGACTCAGCAATAGGTCGCTCATTGTACCCAACATATAAATCAAAGCAGGCGCCACAGGATCAGCCAGCAAACTGTTCAGCCATGTGTTCTCGGATAGGAGGTACACCAGAATGTGCGATGGTCACTGCATTAAGAGGTTCGAGACTGTGAACAATGCAAAGCGTTTTACCACCTTTCTTCAGAACCGTAAACCAAAGTGAGCGATAGGAGGAGTTCGAGGGTTCATAGACTTTGGCTTCAATTTTACGGTGAATAATATTGCAAACTTCCTCATAGATACCAGGAGGAATAAGAATGTTGCGCTGGACCCAGGGAGTGTGCGGTAATATGGGGAACTCGACGGGTGGAAAGAAATCAGTGCAAAATCTTCCACGCTCGTTGTCAGTCCACATGAAACCTTTCTCTTGTTTGCATATAAAGTCATGCATTAGTGTGCACTCAGCCGGCCAGAGGAAGTCGCCTTTGTGAACTTTGTCAAATGCATCGCAACGTTCCTGCGTGTAGTGGTCTGTGGGGACGAAAGGTGGAGGATTCGGATTGAGGGTAGAAAGTTCAGCGAGCGGATCGCCAGTGATTTTGCATATTATATGGAATTTGTCAGGGAGTTCAGCGATGATAGGCTTGACCTTGTGAGTGACCGGCTTGTAGACTTTCTTTTGAGCGGTGAAAACGCTAGCGAAGTCATCTGATAGAGTAGTAGGAGACGCAGATGAAGCTGAATAGGAAAAGGACGATGAGGGATCTGGCGACGAAGGAGAAACAGAAGTTGAGCATACTGGAGTAGATGGGGAACCATTAGGAAAATCGCAGGTGGAAAGATAGACATGGGGAACTGTAGACGAAGATGACGAGTCCACTAGATGGGTATAAGATTCAATGTACGTAGCGTTGGTATGTTCATCATGCACTATTACTAGCGCGATGTCTCCGTCATCTAGTGCACTCAATTCCCCTTGTTGATAAAAACCAAGGACGAGTGTAAGGGTACGCCACGTCATCGCACTTCGTTTCTAGGATATGTTGGAATTGTCGCCGATCTGTTCAAATTTGGATCACGTATCATGATCGTCTGGTCTTCATTGCGGTAATTCGTGACAACGCTTTCCATAAGTATGTCGAACAGTTGTCCCAGGAGAATATGGTATGCAGGGTCACGGATGACATGCATCTGAAGGAAATGTGTGATGTCGCCAATTTTACAAGGAACATTCTGTGCGAGACCCAGGGACTGATCAATCGAACCATTCGCCGACTGCATATTGAGACAAATTGCCAGGTCGTAGGGGAGACTAAACTGATGACAGACGTCTTCCAACATTGCAACAATTTGCGAACCAGGGTCAATGATGCTACCAACTTGTTCTTGTCCATCGACGAGTAAATCAACGGTGTGTAGAGTGTGTGATTCTTTTGTGATGGTAAGGATTTCAGGAATTTCACCTGGCAAGAGACTCATGAGGTAGGTCTCATAGGGGTCCGGAACAATGATGGGTTGTGCCTTGGCGAAAGCGTTTTCACAAGTGTTCTCGCATGACGCAAAAGGAAGTGGGTCCTCAGTGAAGATGTTAACTTTTACCAGCGATGCGCCAGGAGGCTGGACTCGCTTGGGCATAATATCATCACGAAGTTTGGAACGACAGTCCGGAGAAATTGAGAACAGTTCCATTGGTGTGAGCATGACACAGGGAGCCGCCATAGAGCATGAGTAAACCTCACTAATAATCTTAGAGTCCTGGATAGGGGCTTGAGTGCAATACGCGGGTTCTTTGTCCTTAGATTGTTTCAGGGGTGGACCTGCAAAATTGCGTTTGTGTGGCGGGCGGTATGTGGTTTCCAGTGTGGATGCGAAGGGATGGATGGGTGGATCTGCGGTAGGAGCGGGTGTCGCAGGCAAAGGGGCTTGTTGTACGGTTGATTGATCATGCACAGGCTGAGCGCATGGACGAGGTAAACTGGTGGTAGACGGGATGGGTTTGCGCTGACGAGAAATCTCTACACCGTCAAATTTTACCTTTTTAAGCGCAAAAGGTTTGCGCTCCAGTTCCTCAATGCGCAAGTCATTAGAGCTCATCGCCGATGCCAGGACGTTGGTGTGAACATCAGGAGATATGCTATACATCATTTGACTGACATTGTTGGTATTGGTTTGTTGCGTCGAAGCTAATTGACCAGGATTGCGATGATGCCATTCATCAATGCGCTCCTTCATAGAATTGCTGGGTATTTGACGTGGGCAGAAAGCACCAGAGGGTAGAACAATTTTCTTGTCAATATTCTCTCTGATGTGTCCAGTATTGATATATTCAATCACATCCAGGCAGTTTGGCCTAAAGTGACCGGGTTGGTTGCAGAAGTGGCAATTGCCATTTGTCGCTGTCTCGGACAGTGTCGTTTTCGCAGGGGGCATAGGAGAAGAGTTTTTACATGTGTGTGGTTCCATAATTTTATTGACCACTTGGATCACAGTATCGACGATGAGTGTCACCTCGTCCCATTTGATTGAAGAAGACTCGCAAGAGGTTGCAGACATTGGTTTACCTTCCCTAGGTGCATTTGTGGGACTGGTACCATGAAGAATGAACTGCGCTGCCACTTGGATTTCATGTAGCGGATAGGGGTCATCGGGAAAGTGATCAGGTAGCTTCAGCTGTAGTCACTGTGTGACGCGCGTCCAGAGACACATTTGAAACCTGCGAATGTACGTGCGATGTAGAGGGTCGACGTCCCTCTGAGTCCGTATCCTCGATATATCACGAATCCAGACGAACCCGATGCCTCTATTCGACTCGCATTCGAACCCAACGTAACCCGACGCAACCCGACATGACGTGACGTGATGTGACCCGACGTGACCGATGTAACCCGACACATGCCGCTTTGTCACAGCCGCTTTCGGACCAGATCCGGCAGCCTCAAACACCTCGGAGTTCCAATTCTAGAAGATGGATCTCATCAGAGTCAATCCCCGACTTCAGATTTACTTTATTTGTGCATCCCCTCATCCTTTCGGAGATATGTAGGACTTTCTAGATCTTTCCTTGCATATTCGTTTTCCCCTCCATTTTCTTGTCTTCGTTGCATTGCAACCCCCCTTTCCACATCTCCATTTCATCTTTTCTTTGTAGTTTCTATCGGCCGAAGTAGACATGTCCGAAAGTAGCTACACACACATGTACTATAAAAATGGTCCCCAACGACCATACAAAAAAAAGATACCATTAGTCCCCATTTCCCTCATAGTCAGAATCATTTTAATCACTTCAAATGCTCGTCCTCGTAGACCCTTAGATTATTATAGTTCATTTCATTGTCTTTATCATTGTTCTCGTTATTTGTTCATCGTTTCTGACCCGACCCGACCCGACCCGCCGTACCCGACATCGTCGGGTTCATCGTCATTTATCCATTTTCAGTCTGTTCATCGCTGGGTTTGTTGTTATTAGTCCAGTTTTACACGGCGGCTTGATATTTTACTTATATTCCCTTTCTTTACTATTATCCCCGACACTGACTTATCCACCGTCACTTCTACGCTGACACCCACAGGTTAGGATCTTTATTTATTTCTTTATTGTTCCGAAGCCACCCCGAACCCGCATCTACAGCAACTTTGCTCAGCTTCAGAGATACGATTCTTTTTACAGAGAAATTTCATGATAGTGAGGAATGTGCAATGATAAGCACCAAGCTCTATGATGTTTGCGATTCCCAACTGATGTTGTTTCTCAATGAGCTTCTCCATATCCGATACGGACCATTTCCTCTCATCTTCCGAACCAGGATAAAGCTTATACACAGCCTTTGTGAACTCTTTGTAAGTCGATGCCGGCAAGTACTTGTCGAGCGATTCCCAAAGTTCGGCGGTGTCTATGTCGAGATAGCACAACGCATATCTCTTTTTGTCGACAGTGTTGGCTATTGCGCACGAATCGAATTGGGCCTCGAGCTCATCAAAGTATCAGTGAAGTTCGCGTGGGTGCTCCGGCAAGAAGCTGGGAGCGGTATTATGACTGCGGGTGGGCATTTGCGGTGGTGTTGCCATTTTTTGAGCTGCGGGTGGTGGCATCGGTGGACACGATGAGGTAGATGATGAGAGGGTGCTCGGTAGAATAGGAATAGAAGAATTGAGAGTGGATGTGGATGGTAAGTTAGAAAGTGGACCGGAAGAGGGGTTGGAAGTGTGTCGAGATAAAGAACCGCTAGCTGGTGTGGGAGATTGTGGATTGTAATCGCGTGGAGAATCATGAAAATCAAGAGGTGTGCGAGGTGAATGAGAACAAAATCGATGTGAGGTATCATGTTCAGAATCGGAGGAACTTTCGGTGAGTTCGTCAAGATCGCTGTCAAAGTCAGGGGTATTTCAAGAGGTCGTCGCACGTTGTTGCACTTGACACTGTACTGAGCTACAAGTATGATATCTGTTGGTAGCTATGGTGCTCGAACTAGACGTGTTAGTCGAAGGAGTAATTTAGATTTTAAGTCCCCTCGTGGTGGGCTCCAGAAAATGATACGGTTTCCATGTCTATGACCCCAGATAAAGAGGTAATAAAAGATGAAAACATCGCAAAGGTGCGAATGGGACTTGGGACACTCCCAACAATAATGCAATAATGTGCGAGAATATGCGCGATCAAATAAACAAACGCGAAGAGTCGTGAGATAACACGATATCGCAATGCAGTGATAAACAAGAATTGGAAGGCTTAGCTGGGTGTCCTAGATGACAGTGCAATATGCAGTGATGATGCTATGAGATGAGGGTTCTACGCTACGACTTAGGTCATGATAGTGGAGAGTACGCAATGAGAAAAGACGCAGATTTGAGTAGGAAATTAGGAATGACTGGATCTTTAAACTTAAGATGCAAACTGGTGGAGAGGGGAGAACTGGGTTCTTCGTTTATTTTCTACTACAGGACATTTTTTATACTTTAGAGGATAGGGGTTTAAGGGTGGACGAGTGAAATAGAAACGCGGTGAGATATTGCATGAAAACGATGAAATGGTAACGGAATGGCAAAGGATTTGAAATAACGGCGAATATCACATGAAAGTCGGCAAAAAGACGAAGATAAACCAGATGAATTACATTTTTGGTATTGGACTCGGTGTCTGAATGTATAGGACATGTTTAATGGTGGTTTCAGCGTATTGAGACCAGGTTGCTCGGTTAAGATACAGCAAAGATGTTGAAGCCATGCGTGCGTAGATTGGTGTAATTCGCGCAGGTCGTGCATGGTGCACTTATATCTCGCTCGTATGCGGGTCGTGGAAGAGTTGTAGGGAAACTAGGATTGACCATATGAGAGATTCCATGCTCAAAGGGAGAGACTGCATATCACTGCATCAACAACAAACTCTGCATTATATGTGGAGGAGCAGGACACATGGCCAAGGATTGTACCAAAGCCAAGTATACGTCTTCTTGAGTTGCCGCTCGTGCTGCCTCTACTTCCTCCGCACCCCCCATCTCTAGTTCCGATTCTCCAATGGAGTTGGAAAAATGGAGAGCAGTTTGCATACTCTGGCACAGGATGTAGGCTGCGTTGAACCTGACTGTGTGCTCCCGGAAGTAAAACTCAACACATCCGCTCTCTCTAACGATTCCTTAACAATTTCCCTTTATCATTCCTCTATCCTTGTCATTACCCTTGTTGATTGTGGATCGACGCATTGTTTCATTGATCCAGAATTCTGCTCCCTTCACGATCTCCCTGTTTTCCCTACTGCTCTGAAACGTCTCTGCTTGTTTGATGGTTCCTATGGCGGAATCATCGACAAATCTGTATTGTGTGCAGTCAGGTACTTGGTCATGCCAGGTACCTGGTCAATGTCAAATGTTGCATCCAGCATGTTGTTGCTGTCTTCAATTGCAGTTGGCTATGATTAATCATATGTCTATCTATGATATGGCCACAATAATGATAGTTACAACTCATAAGAAGATTATGCACAACTGTCATTCTTTCCAACAAGTGCCCACTTGCATATAAACACAGGTAGTTGAACTTGAAAGGCATCAAGTACCATAGTTTGCATTAATGGAACTATAAATTTGGATTTCATACATAAGAAGAGATACAGTAGAATATATTTTACTGCAGCATAAGGTTGAAATGTTACTGTATCTTACAGCATAGCCGATATGACCAACTTCCTGGTCAGGGTCAAAAATGGACACTTCTGTTCTATTCTCACTCCTGCAGGATTTTTAGCCTTGTAACTGTCATTCAAATTATATAGATATCTTCCTGAGACAAATGTCTATCACCTTGAAAAGATAATTTATGAATATCTTTGAAGTTGTAGGAGAATGACACCAAAACATTTAGTGTGACCCAGTAGTGGGTCATGCACAGTACCTATTTCTGTCTGTTTCCCTACTGGTGAAATTCTAATTTTAGAATTTTTGGTCACTCCGTTGGATCCATCTGTCTCCACAGTTCTTGGATATAGCTGGTTCGCCAAATACAATCCATTGATTGACTGGGTTGAGCATAGCATCAAATTCCATTCTTCCAATTCTGCGCCTGTCAACTCCAGTGCCTATTGAGGCACCACTTCTGGACCCTCCAGTATGGCCTCCATCCCCTCTGTCTACTCCACCTACTCCGCCTACTCCACCCGATCCTCCCTCACCTTCAGCTTCAAAGCCTGACATTTCCTTCATCAGCGGTCAAGCCTTTCTATGTGGTTGCAAAGTCCTGGGAACTCAGGTCTTCTGCATGGAAGTCCGGTTACCTAATGCCACTGGATGCTCTGCAAGCTATGGTCCTCCGGAACCCTCCAAACCCTCCATGGACCTTCCCAACCTCCCAGAAGAGTATCATGAATTTGCTGACATCTTTAGCAGGATGAAGGCTTGGAACCTCCCCAAACACCATCCTTACGACCTCAAGATTAATCTAGAGGACAGTGCTCAACCTCCTTTTGGCCCCATCTATTCTATTTTGCCCTTGGAGCTCAAAACCCTCTGGGAATTCCTTGATAAGAATCTCCGGGCTGGTTTTGTCTGCTCCTCCTGTTCTCCTTGTGGGGCTCCCATTCTTTTCTCTTGAAAGAAAAATGGCAGCCTCCGACTCTGCGTGGATTTCCGAGGACTCAATCATATCACAAAGAAGGACTGCTATCCTATTCCCCTCACGGCAGATCTTCTTGATGCTCCCCAGACTGCACGCATTTACACCAAAATTGACCTTAAACATGTCTACCATTTAGTCTGGATTGCCAAAGGCAATGAATGAAAGACAGCCTTTCATACTCGCTATGGCTCATTTGAATGGTTGGTTATTCCGGAAGGTCTCACCAATGCCCCGGTGGCTTTCAACACTTCATTAATGACATATTTTCCGACCTCCTTGACGTTTCTGTTATTGTTTACCTTGATGACATTCTTATCTATTCCAATGACCCCACTGATCATACAGAGCATGTCCATGAAGTCCTCCAGCGACTCCAGAAACATGGCCTGTATGCCAACGCCAAGAAATGTTCTTTCAGCATTGATACAGTGGAATACTTGGGTTACATTCTTTCTCCGCAAGGCCGTTCTATGGACCCTGCCAAGGTCCAGACCATCCAGGATTGGCTTGAGCCCCAGAAAATTAAGGATGTTCAATCCTTTCTCGGATTTGCCAACTTCTACCGGCATTTCATTCCACACTATTCCTCTGTCACCATTCTGCTTACTCGCCTTACTCGCAAGGGGCTACAATGGAATTTTGATGATAATTGTCATTTCGCTTTCAATGACTTGAAGTCCGCTTTCCTTTCCACTCCAGTCCTTTCCCATTGGTCACTGGAGTTTGACACTCTGGTGGAGATGGATGCCTCCAATTATGCTGTTGCCTCCATTCTCTCTGTTCGACACCCTAACGGTGAGATTCATCTGGTCACATTCCAGTCTCATACCCTTTTGGACTCGGAGTTGAACTACGATACCCATGACAAGGAACTCCTTGCCATCTTTGATGCTTTCACTGCTTGGCGACATTACTTGGAAGATACTGCTACTCCAGTTGATGTTATCACTGATCACAAGAATTTGGAGTACTTTTCTACCATCCAGTTACTCACTCACCATCAAGCTTGTTGGTCCGAGTTCCTTCCCGTTTTAATTTTGTTATCCATTTCCATCCTGGCAAGCTTGGAACTAAGCCTGATACCCTTACTCGATGCTGGGATGTCTACGCAAAAGGGGGAGATAGCGACTATGCCACAGCCAATCCACACAATTTCTGCCCTGTTTTTGGGCCGGAACAACTGGCTTCATCCCTCAGAGCTACTTCCTTCAAAGACATTGTCCTTGGCACTGGATTCACCATGGACGTTGAATCCCTCCACTCCGATATCATCTCCAGGCTTCAGGTTGATCCTGTTGCCTCCGGACACATTTCCCATATCACCTCTGACCCAGATCCTCACTGGTTTATTGACAATCTAGGCCTTTTACGCCTCAATAATTGTATCTACGTCCCTGATGTCAACGACCTAAGACTCCAGATCTTACACTCCAAGCACAATCATCCTACTGCAGGACATTTTGGACAGAACAAAACTCTCAAAATTATCTGGTGGGAATACACCTGGCCTGGACTCCGAACCTTCATCTGCGACTACTGCAAATCCTGTACAACCTGTGCAAGATCCAAGACCCCCCAACATCATCCTTATGGATTGCTCAAGCAACTTCTGATTCTGGAGAAGCCCTGGAACTCAATCTCCATGGACTTCAGTGAACAACTTCTGGACTCTGAAGGATTTACAGCCATTTTGGTTGTAGTAGACAGTCTAACTAAGCAAGGGATCTTCATCCCAACCCATGATATGATTACCTCTCCTCAACTCACCCATCTTTTCCTTATTCACATTTTTTCTAAGCACGGAGTTCCTAGTCACATCACTTCTGATAGAGGCATGGAGTTTGTCTCCCATTTCTTCTGGTTTCTCAGAAAGGCTCTTGACATGAGACTCCATTTTACCTCCGGTTATCACCCCAAAGGAGATGGCCAAACTGAATGTGTTGATCAAACTCTCGAGCAATACCTCTGCATTTATTGCAATTACCAGCAAGATAATTGGTCTTCACTCCTTCCCCTCGCAGAGTTTGCCTACAACAATGCTCCAAATGCTACCACCGGACTTTCGCCCTTCTTCACTAATAAGGGTTATCACCCCAACCTTTCTGTTCATCCAGAGCATGATCTCTCATCTGCTCACACACAAAAATTTGCTGTGGACCTCGACAAGTTACATCAGCAACTCTGTCAGACCATCTCCGAGGCCCAGTGACATTACCAGCATTATGCGGACTTGAAGTGCACTCCAGCACCCGATTTCAAGGTATCGGAATTCATCTACATTAAAGCTGAACATTTCCAGACTACTAAGCCTTCAAAGAAGCTCTTCGAGAAGAACTTTGGCCCTTTCGAGATCATCGCTAAGGTTGGAACCCACTCCTATACTCTTCGTCTTCCGGAGACTCTCCGCTCTGTTCACCCCATCTACCATGTCTCTCAGCTTGAACCTACCACTCCAAATACCATCCCCAATCATGTCCAACCTCCACCACCTCTGGTTATTGTTGACGGAGAACCAGAATTCGAGATCTCCAAGATCCTTGACTCAAAAATTGATAACTGTCATTGTGCCTGCAAATTGCTATACCTTGTACATTGGGAAGGTTATGAAGGCACTGATGAGGAAACCTCTTGGATCTTGGCCTCCGAACTCGGACACACCTCCGAAATTGTTTTGGACTTTTACTCTGCATATCCTTCCAAACCCGGCCCACTTTATTAACTTCTTTAGTCTATTTACATTTTGTTTTCTGTGAAGTTAACTTTTGGCCTATTTACACCCTTCTCCCAAATGCTCTCCATCCTCCCATTCCATTTCCACCACCTCCGGCTCGAAGTCCTCGGACTTTGGACTGAAATCCCAGAGTTCATAGGAGTTGTCCCTCAAGAACTCCACATTCCTCAAGTGGTCTGCCCACTGGGCAGCTTCTCTGTGGATGTCGTCCATGGTGTCCCAAGCCCCCTCACAGGCTTCTGCGACCTGCTCCAACATCACCATATTTTCCTTTGTTGCCTGGAGAAACTTGAGGAGAAGTTCCTCCACCCACGTCAAGGACTTGGAGCGTTTTTTTTGCCACTGCATGGTACTCCAATCCGGATTCCTCTTTTTCCTCCTTCCTTTTCTTCTTCCTCACCACACCATCATCTCCTTCTACCTCACACCACGCCTTCCTCTTCTGACATGCCACACAACTCCTTGTCTTGCCGGTCTCCGGCCACATGCAGTTCTCCCAGCACTCCATGCATGCTTTGCACTGGATGGCCCTGTGTCATTGTCACTTCCAGGTCTGCTTGGATGTGACTAATTTGCTTACCTGTCCCTTTTTCTTTTTCCCTTCTCTGCACTCATGGGTCTGGGACCAGCTCTGGACGCCCTTTCTTTTCTCCTCCTCCACTTTTCTTTCTTTTCTCCTCTTCTCCTCCTCTGCCTTCTTCATCTCCTCCCATTTTCTCATTGCTTCTGCTTCTGCCTTCTGTCTCTTCTCCTCCTCCTCCAACTTTCTCCGCTCTTCCTCCACTATCCTCCATTCCTCCGCCTCTTCCTTCACCTTCAGCTTGGTGAACTCGTGTTCCATGGCTTTAATGCAGGCAGCGATTTCCTGGGAGGATGAGATTTTTTTTGTGGAGTTGTCTCCTGGTCCAGGAGTTGGTTTTATACCACCTTACTTCCGCTTCAAACTCTGCTTCAGTTCTCCCTTTGTTCCAGAGGTGTCTCAGGGGTTCGACGCTAAGGGGGAGATACTGTCATATCTATGCAACTCTGAAGAATTCCGATGAACTCCGCTCTGGACTTTTCCACTGTTTTATCTTAGCTTATCCTCTTGTGTACATTATTGTTCCTTTCCTTGTTTATACTCTATTCTTCTTCATCTCCATTTCTCCAAACTCCTATCTGTTCTTTCCCTTTGTTTACTTGTCACCGTACGTAGCAACCTTTTGTTATTTTTATCCTTCTCTGAACTCCGGTTCTCCTTCCAGAGTTCTTATTATCCTTACGTTACTGAGGACTTAACAGTTAGTTTACCAAGTATATAAGTTAGAACTACAAGTCCTGTAACTCTGTTCTAAAAATCAACTTGAGTTCCCCTCATCCTTAAACTTAGGGCTTCACCTTAAGCTCACTATAGTCTCTGTCTTTAGTCTGAACCTCTGGACTAATTCCACTCCATCTGCTTGTGCTTACTCAGTACTGGGCAATGACACGGGTATACCCATGGGTGTCCCGAGGCTGACCCATACCCAGACCTGCTCCAACCCATACCCATCTACCCACGGGTCCTTTTTCAGCGGGTAGATGGTAGGTAGCGGTGGGTCAGGTACGGGTATTGACCTGCGCAGGAAACCTGGCGGGTTCCAGCCCACATCTACCTCGCGTTGCTGACATGCATGTCAATTGACATGGTGCTGTGCAAACGCGAGGAGTGGGGGGGCTGGGAACCAGGCGATGGGTGGTTCTCGTGGGTGAGAGTCTTGCCCATCGTATCCGTCTCCTTGTTCCCTGCACCATCTCCCATTCTCCCCTTCCTCTCATCCTCCTTTGTCATCTCAAACCTTGCATACGCGTCGTCTCAAACCTTGCGTACGTGTCAGTCCACATTTCAATGCTGTTGAGCCTTGGCGTTCACAGTTGCAGCATCTGGACAGTGGCGTCATAATTCTGGGCTGATGTGGGTGCATGTGGGCATGTAATTGGGGGGAATGGGGTCTGGGGCACGTTTGGGCACGTTCTGTTGCACGGGCATGGGCTTTGGGGCCTGTGTGGGTGTTAAATGGTTGGGTGTTGTGGGACCGCAGTCTGGGATGCATTTGAACGTGTTTTCTTGCATGGGTGCCGGGTTTGGGGCCAGGGTGGGAGTTGAGACACGTTTGGATGTGTTTTGCAGTGAGGATGGTGTGTTTGGGGCTAACACAGGCGCATGATGCATCTCCCATTGGGTTTTGGGCACATTTGGGCACTATTTGACAACAGGGCATTGTGCAACATGTTGAGGCACGGTTTCATGCAAGGATGCCAGTGGGGCCATTTGGGTCAACGTGGAGATGCCGTGATGTTTGGGTCGAGGCAGAGGCGGTGGGTACTTGAAAATGGAGGTGTTGGTAAGCGGTTGCAGCTGGGTTGTTGCATCCGTTTGTGTTGATGCTGATATGTGGGTATGCCAAGACCCGTGATCACAGGTACAGGTTTTGCCTGGGTCCAAAAAAGGTAACCCATACCCATACCTGGCAGTACCCGTACCTGCAACCCGTGCAGGTTACCCATACCCATGTCATTGCCTACTCAGTACGACTCAAGGAAGTAGCATAACTACTTTGAGAGTTTGCACCTCCGGTCCTCTGACAACTCCATTCCACCCAGAGTTGCATGCCTCTAACAGATGTTATCATTGTATCTGAATAGATCTGAATACCCTTGAATTTTCTACAGGTAGTTGCACACCTAGTAGTCATATATTTAGCCTGCGAATATCTCTAAACATATCCAAATTCTTTTGTAGTTCAACACCTGTTGTTACGGATCACTTCTGCAGCAGGCTCCGGCAACAATCAACTTAACTGGGAGGCAGTTTCCAGAGGAGAGAAGACCAGTTTTCATTGTTGCTTACAGCTAAGACAACACTGCTAAGAGGAGGCGGTCAAGGTCTAATGTCATTGCAAGCCATGGGGGTTACCCAAAACAAGATGAGTCTGCCCCAAGAACCAGACTAAATGTAAGGAAAAGAAAGAAGAAAAAGTCCGAACCAACAACAAGAACAGTATATATAGTGACTGGTCTTGAGGGGAGGTAAATAGAAATGCAACCATGAAGCTACAACATTTCCAACTATACCATGTGTTCACCATGAGACAGACATGAGACATCCTCATGTCGATGTTCTCACGATCCAACTGGAGGCCTGGGTGTCATTGAGGATAGAAGAGGTCCGGATAACTCGGATAATTTGTCATCGGATCATGTGACATGCAGAATTGCCAATTCGGGGTCTATACTTGCTGTAACAGGCAAGTGCAATGCACAGTCAGGTCGAAGAGGGGTATCGTCCAGTGTGGGATTGGCGAAGGGAGTGTCTTGAGGTAGTGTGGATATAGCAGCAAGGTTGGTATGAAAGAAAATAAAGGAATGTATGGAGGAAAAACCAACTAAGACAGTGGGCTAGTCGAGGTCAGACATGCGAACAGCATAAGCTGTACCGGTGGGCAAGGTGACGATGGCACCGGTGGTTGGATCCGTGATTGTGACTTGTTGTTCTCCATTTTTGTAATCCTTCATGAGGGCCTCAGAAAGTGTGAATAATGGCCAATGAGAATCTCATAGGGGGCGTCGTCGACAACTTGGACTTGAAGGAATAGATCGACGTTGCCAAAGGTGAATTTAAGATTAGCGATTCAGCCGAGGGTGTCGTTGTCACTTTTGTTTGCCAATTGCATCCGCATCTTCATGTTTTGGAGGCTGTAACCAAGTTTTTCCCAAATGTCGCGTCACATGCCAATGATCATGGAGCCGTTGTCGAGGATGCACTCGAATACGAATTTACCATTGATGAGCGGGTAGACAGCATGGAGAGGGACTGAGTCCTGGCTGACAATGAGTGGGACATTTTCCTGACAATGTAGGCAGGCGCAGGTGGGGATTTCGGGTGCGTGGAAATGGAAGACCTCCACATTGTTGGTCTCGGCAGTGACCTTTTTCGAAGTGGTGAGATCCTTCATGTGATGGCAAGCATCGGATGACATGGCTAAGAGTTCTTGTTGCAAAATGCAAACTTAAGAATCGAGCGTGTGGTCAATGATGGATTTAGCAATACTGGGATCTTTGATAGGGGCCTAGTAGCGGTATTGAGGGTGCAACACGAAAAGGTTCTGGGGGGTGCAAGGCATGAAGGCGGTCGGCTCGGTTGGCCATGTATTCAAAGTGGGAACTATAGTGATTGGCTGCTCATTGATAGGTCTGGACATTTTCTCAGTGGGTTTCATGGCGGGAATGTACGTGGATGTGGTGGGCAGGTTGGGATATGTCTCTCTAGACTTGCTTTTCACTTTTGAGGGGATTTCTATGCCATTGAATCTAACCTGTTTATGAAGCCGCTGCACTTCAGCTTCCAAGACCTTGATCTGCTCGTTGTCATTGTCAATGTTGGAGGTTGTGGACTGAAAAATGTCGGTGTACTCGGTAGTGACTTCAGGCTCATAGGTCAGTACTTCAATGGTGGAGACAAAGTTGGTTTTGACATGAGGTGGTGGGTCACGTTGGAAAGGTTCTGTAGGGTTATGGGCAGGGGGAGCGTGGTTGCCAGGGTTCTGTGCGTGCCACGTGTCGAAGCGATCCTTCATGTTTTTGCTGATGATAGCCTTTGGAAGGTACATTTTGTTTGGCAACATGATGTGGCCATGCTCATTCTTGCAGCATATTCCGTCCCGAGTGTACTGCTTGCAGATTGGACAATCATGTATATGATGCAATGGGTCGTCGCAAAAGAGGCAGTTAAAATTGGTGAACCCTTGTCCCAAGGTGGTCGGCTTGGCCCTATTTGCACAAGGCTTTGGAGGATTGTTACATTCAGTGAGAGCTTGTGTGAGTACAGCGAGTTGCTGTGAAACCAGACGAAAGAGATCAGACATGTTGGGTTTGATGGGTTCCGCTTTAGGAACGACTGAGTCATAGCGAGCAGGTGGTGGGTAGCGGGTAGTGGGTTCTATGGGAGTTGAATACCTGATGGCGGCAGGCGACCTTGATGAAAGACAAGAGACAGTAGATGGTTTGGCCGTGGTTCCAGCCAACAGGAAGTGAGCACAGTTATGGAAGTCCTGGAAGTCATAGGTAGGGAAATGCAGGGGTAATCCTAGGATACATTTGTCTGTATCCACACTCGTACTTCCCACAGATACGAATGCAATATCCACGGATTTTACCCACGGATTTGCGATCAAAATGAGCCGAAGATCACCTGAAACGGTCAAGAATTGACTGAGATAGAGTCCAATCAATGTTTAGTCTCTATCTCAGTCAATTCTTGACCGTTTTGGATGATCTCCGGCTCATTTTGAAGCCTACGGATACGAGAATCTGTATCCGTACTCGTACTCTTAAGAGTACGGATACCTGCGGAAAAGGATTTACCCTTATCCCTGCATTTCCCTAGTCATAGGGGTCACTATGGAAGTGGTTCGGCTTCTGGTACTGAAGACAGGTCTTTATATCTTTCTTGAGCTTGGCATGGAAGCCATTCTAATAAGCGATGTTGCATTCCTGGGGAGAGATTCGACCCTTGTCTAAGAGGAATCCTGAAATCTGGATGAACTCATGGTAATATTCGCCAAGTTCGGCGTGAGTATGGATGCCATAACTGGTTTGGGTATGTGTAAGATGGTCGAGATCTGCCATCATGTACCGATGATTGTCTTCCATGCCTGGGTATAGCATGAGTACGCTCCTTTTGAATGTCGCGTAATTGGTGCCGGTCGTGCTAGGCAGACTTGCCCAAAGCTCATAGTCGCTAAGGGACATGTAGCGCAGACTATGCTTAATGCAGCCTGTGTCATTGAGGCCACCATTGGCAGCAAGTAGCTCTACTTCTTCAAAGAAGCAGTTTAGGTTGAGTGGGTTCTCGTTGAAGGTCGGGGCCATGGAATGACCGCGAGCGGGCATTTGTCATGGGGTGACATGAGGAGCGGTAGCGTGGGGAGTGGTTGAAGATCCGGCAGTCGAAGTCATTGTGGGAATAGGAACGAGCTGAGATGTTTACGGGGTGGTTGTTGGGTGTATAATGGGTGGGTTGGGTAATGTGGACAATGATGGTGTGGGCGAAGATGAGGATGACGAGGAGGACAAAGACGGAGTTTTTGATGTCGAGAGCGAAGATGTGGACAGAGGTTCTAACGAAGTCAAGGTCAGGGATGTAGGCAATGTGGGTGCAGAACTAAGTTTGGATGAGTCAGGTGTTATCGTAATAATCGGTATATCGACTGATTCAAGACTGTCGAATGAGAGATATAAGGGCATGACCCTGAGATGAGTGGAAGATTATTGTGTCAAGTGAGGTGATTGGGTACTAGTTGGAAGAAGTCATTGTTGATTGTTGGGTCAAAGGCGGCTAGAGAAAGTTCTTGTTGAAGGGTTCTTCAAGGAAGGTTTCGAAGATGACGGTCAGAGGGAGTGATACGGGAAGAGGAAGCTATGGTGATGCTAAACTATTCCTCACAGTGGGCTCCAGATGTAGTGGCAAGGTTGGGATGGCTATGGAACAATGATCCTAACCTGGGGTTGTCAGCATAGAAGTGACAGTGGAATAGTTAGCTAGCTTCAGTAAAGTGGTAAGAAACAGAGAAGGGAAAGCTGCCATGTAAAACTACTACTATCTATCGAGACCGTTCTAAGCTGATGAAGCTGATGTTGTCAGGTACAGCAGGTCGGGTGTTGGGTGACGAGCGATATAAGAATATTGAAGGTAGAATGATGGAGGGAGTGTCGAGAGAACTGATGAGTTGTACAAGTGAGAAGCTGGTTCTGAGTGAGGGGAAACGGGGGGACTGGTTTCTTATTTTGACATGGCGCTTGGGCACCGTTTTTATACTACAAAAATGTCTATCTAGTTTTGGACAAGAGTCCTTGGCCGATGAGGGAGAACAAAGGAGAACAGAAATAGGGTAGTGATGAGAAGGTTGCGATGCGACGATGACAGGAAAATGAGTGGGAGAGGTGAAAAGCCATGAAAAGATGTCAAATACTTTTATATATCTCCATAAGGGAGATGGTACGTGCAAATTGGGCAAGTCCAATGTTGGGATTCCAGTCCGATAAGATCCATCTGCAATGTTTGGGATTCTGTTGAAAGGGTGCACTGTGGTAATGTGAACGGAATCAAATACCAACTCTACCACAGTGCTGTACAAATTCTGAGGGGTTCAATCTCAATCCAAAAGGTTAATAAAAATACTCAGAGGTGCTCTGGATAGTGGCGATGATGTTTCTGATGTGCGCGATATGCGTGATGTGCGCGGCGTGTGCGAAACAGTCGGCGATGTTTTCGGCGTATATGTAGCACTTTGTAGAAGGAACGCAAAGTTTAATAGAGCATAGCGGAGCTATCACATGGACAGGGCAGTAAAGAGGTGATATGATAGACTGGAATCGGGGGTATACAAGACGTCTCTCTAGTATGTAAACTATAGAGGGTATTTATGCAAAGTTGGTTGTTAGGACAATAAAGGGTGAAGAAGGCAAGACAAATAGACAGCGTGCAACGGAACTATGGTGCAATAGGTATGAAATGGAACTGAAACAAAGGGTATAGCACCATGCGAAGCAATTTCCAAAATATCTAGAGGATAGGAGCTATAATGTTTGAAATAAGTGAAACATGTCACATAAAGACTTCCCTGGAACCGGAACAGAATCGGAATGGAATAGGGTGAATGGTATAAGCATGGGTGATGTCAGGGAGGCTCGAAATATGTTTCTGAAGGGGCTGAAGAGCTCCGAAGAAAATCACACTAATGTTGAAGTATCGCCCGTATCGTTAGGGCACAGCACGGGTACGGGTTTACCCACGGTTATTCCAAAACGGGTAATTCGGGTACGGGTACGGTGTTTCGGTTTGCACACCTTGTCAAAACCGTACCCGTTATCCGCGGGTGACGGGTTTTCACGGGTCTGTCAACCCAAGCCCCAGGTAGGTTTTTTCTTTGTTATTTACTTTATTTTCACATTAATTTCTTTACTTTTGCTAAGTTCGCGTGATATTTGCTACCACAACCGTGACAAGCGCAAACACAACAACAACAACAACAAGAAAACCCATGAACGACAACGACAACGACAACCACGACAACCCCGCACGCCAAAAACGAACCACCAAAGTCGCGACGGCGACGACAACGATAGAAAGGAAAGCCGGGAGGGTGGTGCGCCCACCTACCGGCCCAGGTACGTCCCCCCAATCCAGTCCCAATGACATCGGCTAACGAGGGGAATGGACGAGGCGAGGACGAAGACAGACACAGCAACAACGGTCCCACCTCGCGAACACGCTCCGGCCGCGTCAATTGACGTGCGGACGCCCATGGAAAGTGCCCAGCCCCATCCAACCTCGCGAAAACAGACGGGACGCGTCAATTGACGCGTCCCCATTGTTCGCAAGGTAGTTAGCATGCGCGGACGCCCATGGAAAGTCCCCAGCCCCATCCAACCTCGCGAAAACGGTCCCACCTCGCGAAAACGCCCCGGCCGCGTCAATAGACGTGCGGACGCCCATGGAAAGTGCCCGGCCCCATCCAACCTCGCGAAAACAGATGGAGCACGTCAATTGACGTGCTCCCGTTGTTCGCGAGGTAGTTAACACGTGGGGACGCCCATGGAAAGTCCCTGGCCCCAACCCAACCTCGCGAAAACAGACGGAGCGCGTCAATTGACGCGTCCCCGTTGTTCGCGAGGTAGTTAGGATGGAACACGGCGGGTACCCGCAGATAACGGGTACGGGTTGTACCCGTCATCGAAGCGGGTACAGTTTCC
Organism: Hygrocybe punicea; assembly: GCA_963556145.1. Taxonomy (NCBI): domain Eukaryota; kingdom Fungi; phylum Basidiomycota; class Agaricomycetes; order Agaricales; family Hygrophoraceae; genus Hygrocybe; species Hygrocybe punicea. The sequence continues at coordinate 5,665,070 of OY744462.1, read as the reverse complement.
GCGGGTACGGGTGCGGTGTCGGGAATTCTGACCCGCGGTATACCCATGCCGTGCCTTACTGTATCGTGCGCATATCGCAGTTGCATCGCAATGGAGATACATATAAATCGGAATGTTTCACAGTGAATTGCAGCATGTCGAGGCTAGAATAGGTCCAATAGAACATTTCCATGCTTAGGGCCATGCGCTGCATATCACCATGCATTTAGGAGTTGGACCAATGTAGATGCGGGTTCAGGGTGGCTTCGGAAGATAAGATCCTAACCTGAGGGTGTCAGCATAGAAGTGATGGTGGATAATCAGTGTCGGGAATAATAGTAAAAGTGAAAATGGAAGTAAAATATAAAGCCGCCATGTAACACTGGACAAATAATGACAAACCTGGTGATGAACGGACTGAAAACAGATAAATAATAATGAACCTGACGATGCCGACAATGTCAGGTATGGCGGGTCGGGTTGGGTTGGGTTGGAAACGATGAATGAATAATGGAACAATGATAAAGACAATGAAGTGAACTATAAAATCTAAGGGTCTACAAGGGATGAGCATTTGAAGGGATTAAAACATGATTCTGACTATGAGGAAACGGAGACTAAGGGTATCTCTTTTTTTTTTGTACAGTCATCGGGGACTGTTTTTATAGTACATGTATGGGTAGTCTACTTTCGGTCATGTCTATTTTGGCCGATGGTAAACTACAAAGAAAAGTTGGAAAGGGGATGAGAAGAGGGGGGTTGCAATGTGACGAAGACGGGAAAATGGAGCGGAAAGCAAATATCCATGAGAAAGATGTAAAATGTCCTACATATCTCCATAAGGATGAGGGGATGCATATATTGGGCAAGTCCGAAGTTGGGAATCGAGTCTGATGAGATCCGTCTCCTATAATTGGAACTCCGGGGCTTATGAGGCTGCCAGATTTGGTCCAAAAGCGGCCGTGACAAAGCGGCATATGTCGGGTCACATTGGGTCACATTGGGTCATGTCACGTCGGGTTGGAATGGGAGTCATTTGGAGGCATTGGGTTCATCCAGATTCGTGAGATATTGACAATATGGACTCAGGGGGATGTCGAGTCTCTACACCGACCCTGTGCGCAAGTAGCCATGCTAGTCAGTATGCATCGGGTTATGTTGGGTTTGAGCGTGAATTGCTAGGGACATCAGGTTTGAGTGGATTCATGAGATATCAAGTTTACGATCTCAAAAAGCCAAAAACCCTCTACACCGCAACTCCAATTTCAGCTCTGGTACCTACCATGATGATTCCACTTTACCACACATTCCTTTGTCATTCCCATTTTCCATTTGTCTTCTTTTGGACATCATTGTTTATTCTTGTTCTTGTTCCCTTTTCTTTCTTTATTCTAGAATAATCCAGACCAACCATGGACACATCCCCATGTGGCCTTGCTGTACCCGAACAGTCTCCTTGCTGATGGACATCATTGCCATTGTCTTTTCCCTCACCGTGACATATTTTTTACTTCATCCCACAACAAACCGATACACAATGGCTGTACTCCCAACACAGCTAATTACCGTAATAATCATTGGCAGCATTGCCATCACTTTCCTTATCAGTTTCTACCTTGTTATGATCTATCTTTGGCATCGACACCATTGATATGTCTGACTTCCACCTTGACAATATCTCACCACATAATTGACAATTGCCATTCTTGGATATATGGTTTCCACTTTTGTATTCCGTGCCTACCATTATCCTCTCTGATGATCCGACAACATTCCTCACCTGCTTGTGCACTCTAAATAATTCTTGATCACAAGACATCTCACTGTTCCCTCCAATCCAACCATCACTGAAGCACATACCTTCAGACTTTGACCACAGACTGTATGACTTCCCAAACAGTAAACCAACCCCTATCATATATTGTTTGCATGACATCGCTTCAATGCAGCACCCGACATCTTATTCCCACAGCTTGTCACTCGTGCCATGACTCAAAACCTGGACCCACATTCATTTATCCTTTTCCATCTATAACCTTGATACCTCCCACACTCATTTACAACAATACCCTTTCTTAGACGAATACTGACATCAGGTGGACCACATTGTTCCACAGACGGGACAAGACATCACCCCTCAATACGTCATCGACACAGACATCGTTATCCAGTACAGCTTATACTGTTTGCATGTCTGACCTCGACTAGCCCACTGTCTTAGTTGGTTTTTCCTCCATACATTCCTTTATTTTCTTTCATACCATCAAACTTGCTGCTATATCCACACTACCTCAAGACACTCCCATCACCAATCCCACACTGGACGATACTCTTCTTCAACCCGACTGTGCATTGCACTTGCCAGACTGTGCACTTGCCCGTTACAGCAAGTATAGACCCCGAATTGGCAATTCTGCATGTCACATGATCCGATGACAAATCATCCGAGTTATCCGGACCTCTTCTATCCTCAATGACACCTAGGCCTCCAGTTGGATCGTGAGAACATCGACATGAGGATGCCTCATGTGCACCTCATGGTGAACACATGGTGTAGTTGGACATGTTGTAGCTTCATGGTTGCATTTCTATTTACCTCCCCTCAAGACCAGTCACTATATATATTGTTCTTGTTGTTGGTTCGGACTTTTTCTTCTTTCTTTTCCTTACATTTAGTCTGGTTCTTGGGGCAGACTCATCTCGTTTTGGGTAACCCCCATGGCTCGCAATGACATTAGACCTTGACCCCCCCCCCTCTTAGCAGTGTTGTCTTAGCTGTAAGCAACAATGAAAACTGGTCTTCTCTCCTCTGGAAACTGCCTCCCAATTAAGTTGATTGTTGCCAGAGCCCGCTGCAGAAGTGATCTGTAACACCCGTCTACTCGACGTCCCTGGCCACTCATGCCTTTGTTGGACACCCTGCCACCTCACACCACCTCACACCACCCCACAGCATCCCTCATGAGTCCGTACAAGCTGACCCTGCCATTATCAAGGCCCCACTCACGTGCCATGTTGATCCGCCTCATGCAGCTGCCTATTCGACATCCCTGGCCTCACCTCCCTTCGTTGGATGACCCGCTGCCTCGTACAACCCCCCAAGTCCCCGCACCATCCTTCACAAGCCCTTACGAGCCGTCCCTGCCGTTAATGAGGTCCCACGCACATGCCACATCACTCAGCGTCATACACCCACCTATTCGACGTCCCCAGCCTCTCCCACCATCATTAGACACCCCGCCACTTCCCACCACTTCCCAGCACCCCACAGCACCCCTCGGGAGTCCGTACCAGCTGCCGCTGCCATTATTGAGTCCCCAATGCCATGCCACGCCAACCTGCCTCATACCCCTGCCTACTCAATATCCCCAGCCTCTCACACTCTCGTTGGACCACCCACCACCTCGTACCACTTCCCAAGGCCACTCAATGCCCGTCGTGATGCCGTACAAGCTGTCCCCGTGGCATTCGAGCCCTCAACGCTGTGCCATGTCACCCAACAGCCAACCCCCACATCCCACCATCCGAGGCCAACAACCACCGCATATGCCGGCCCCAACACTCTTGTTCATGCCCCCGCACCTCAGTATGGCCCCTTCTTGTCCAAAACGAGTCCGCCCCCATCCCTCTTCATTTCACGCGAGCCCCCACGTCACACCACATCGACCCCCACTCTGGACCCCAATTCCCAACAATCCCTGTCTTCGTCCACCCCCATTCGACCACTGATGCCCTCGACCAACCCCATGATGCCCCTCAAGTCCATTCGCAAGCTCAAATGAAGCCCCTGACTATCCACAACCACGAACCCACACCCACCGGCCACCCAAACCCGTTCCCTGACCCGACACACCCGCAACCAAATCCCTATACCCACGCCCAAGCTCTGTCACTCCTGTCAATGCCTCCATCATTGTTTCCAACCCCACACAAAGATCCCCAGACCCCGTTTCTACAACTCCATGCACCCACACTTATTGGCCACCAACATCCGTTCCTCAACCTCATACCCCCATCTCCATTGTCCTACGCCCATGTCTCCATCCCTGCACCTTTGCCTATGTTTCTGCCACCATCTCCCCTCATCGTAGCACCCCCTACCAATTTACTCTATGAGTTTAGTACACCGACCCTCCACCTTCAACGACCTCCCCTTCCCTCTTGCTTCACCCTCACCCACACCACCTTTGACCCCAATACCCCTCGACAACCCCTTCCCATGTGTCCTCAATGGACTTTTCAGAATCACTTCCCTCTCAGCACCCGATCCTGAGCCCATTGTCGCCAATGATCTTCCTCCAGCAACCTCACTCGCCATCAAGCTTGTCATAATCACCCTCAAGGCCCTCAAGATTTTTGAGCAGAGATTAGCAGAGATGTCAGAAAGGATAGAGAGTCTGGAAAGGAGACAGCTTGTGGTTTGAGTTTTTATTTTATCTTTGAGTTTATTCCCACCCACTTGCATTCCCTCTCTTTTTTTAAAATTTCTTTATTATCCTTGTGTTTATGACTGAGGGCAGTCATTATTAGAGTCCCCTGTGGATGTAGAGATCTATATCTCTGTGGGCACGTATCCTTTTATTTTCCTTCATCCCCCTTCCCTCTGCATTCCCCTCTCTTCATTATATTCCATTTCCTTAGTACACTTCCTTTTATAGATACTATACAGTACCTATATAGTGTTTTGTGTACATACATACAAACAAGCTGAGTTTTGGGTTTTCACCCCAACGACAAGGACTTGCACACCCCGAATCCACACCTACAAAGGCCACGTTCACCACACTGCTTGCGTTCAAAAAGTTATCTCCACTATTATACTCTCCATGAATGGTCTCGTTGTCCCAGTTGGCCTTCTTATTTTTGATCGCATTAAGTACTTGGAGCTTCTTGTATTTCCATAGTTGTTCATTGGCCCAGTCCTCATCCTCGTCCTTGTTTCCATGCTTGCTGGCTTGTCTGATCTCCTCCCAGTCCCTTTCCACAGCTGCCTCAGCCTTCCTTTTTGCTGCCTCTGCCACCTTCGCCCTTTCCATGTCCTTGATCTGCTTCACTTCCGCCTCCGCCTCAGCCCTCCTATTCATCTCCTCCTTGTACAGTCACAATTCCTCTGCCTGTTTCCACCTAAGCTCCGCTGCCTCCACAGCCTGTTGTCTCCTTGCTTCCTCCTCCTCCATCTCCTCTTGTAAATGCAATACTTCCTTGACTTCCTGACACCTCACCTCTTCCTGCTCCCGCTTCTTGTATTCCTCCCAGTTCCACAACCATTCCTCAACCTTGACCACCATTTCCCCACCCATCAAGAAGTCCTTTGGTTCCATCATGTCAATTCCATTGTCCCGGATTTCCGTCATGAGTCCCCTGTAGTTCTGCTGCCAGGTATCATTAGTTCGTGCTGTTTACAGGAATGGGATCTCTTACCATGGCCCATCGTCGTCTCACCACCCATTGCTGTGCCTTGTCCTCATGTCTGTTACATATAATCTCGTTTCCAGCCATGTCCACTTCCAGCAACTTGGCTACGGCATTCTCAAAGTCTTTCTGCATTTCCACATTGAGCTTTCCTAAGAAGTTGTTGTATTCCATCAACATTTGTTGTTGGTGTTGGGACTGCTGGGATATAGTTGAGTTTGTTGAGGTTTGTTGTTGAGATTGTCAAAGTCATGTTGAAAATTTTTCTTGTTTGTATTTGTTACCTCCATCATGTGACCATTGTTTCTTTGTCCAGCTGTTTCGCCCCACCCTATTGTGGTAGCTCCGGATCGCCCCTCCCGACGCTTCGATACCCACCAGCTTCTACTCCATTCACATTGTACTCCCAATTCCATCTGTTTTCGACATCGCTTACACTTGTTTCTTCCCACGACCCCAGGATCTTCGTTATTTCGTTTGGATCAACCAGGGATGGTCTCAATCTGAGTCCTGACCAGATGTAGAGGCTCCAGATTGTGTGGATCTGTATCCTCTTCATATCTGACACTGTTCCCATCCATTCCCATTCCTGTATCATCAATCCACCCAATTCTGGTCTTTTCCACCAATTCCGCTCTGGATTCCACCTCCGGAATTGTTCCTGCTTGCGATGCAATGTCCCTAAAGACCCGGAATCAGTACATATATAATTGTATATCATATATCTTCATTTCCCATCCCCTAGTACATAGCACCACTCCTCCTATCCTCCTCTCCACTCACCCCCTATCATTTACAGCCTTCGCTTGTAGTACATAGTTACTACAGCACAGGATCCTTCATGGTACATCAGGAAAACTCAAAACAGCTTAAAGTTGCTTAATCATTCTTAATTCTGCTTGGAAATGTAGCTAAGCAAAAAAAAGCTGATTCTGGTCTAAGCAGGTTCTACTTAGCACTAAGCTGTCTGCTTATCGCTAAGCAGTGCTGCTTGGCACTAAGCAGTACTGCTTATGGCTAAGGAGTGCTGCTTAGTACCAGCCAGCCTCGCTTAGGGTCAGCCAGCCTAACTTAGGCCAAGTAGCCTTGCTTAGCACCAGCCAGCCTCGCTTAGCACCAGTTAGCCTTGCTTAGCACCGGTCAGCCTTGCTTAGCACCAGCCAGCCTCGCTTAGCACCGGTCAGCTTTGCTTAGCACCAAGCAGGCCTTGCTTAGCACCAAGCAGCCTTACTTAGCGTCAAGCAGCCTTCCAATCACCACTGGAATGCTTCCCAAGTGCCAGCAAATGGTCCACTGTCACATTTTTAAGCATCTCCCAACCTGAGTTAAGCACTTAAAAAGCGGCAAGCTAAATTCAAGTCTAATTAAGAAATAAAAAGCCGACATAAGACGTTACTAAAAATGAAAGCCAGAACAATAGTCCATTGAAGGGTGGAAAATGATATTTTGGGTATTCTGCTGAAGTTGAATTCAGCATAGCGCAACAGAAATTGAAAGTAAAATATGGTGGGAGCAGGAGCGGGGCAGCAAGCAATCAAAATGACCAATCAAATGAGCACATGAAGCAAACGTGTATTGATTCTGCCAGTTATGTCATTTTACAGATTTGGAATCCAAATAACTTGATTGAACTTACAATCATCGTCCGAGTCCGAGAGGTCGACAATCAAGGTACAAGTTCCATTGACCTCCATAGCATCGGATGTGCTCCTCAATCCACTGGCACTAGCATGGTTATGCACTACCACTAATGCTTTGGCCTTCTGGACAATCTTCTCCAATGACGACAAGCGAAGGCCTTCATTTACAAACTGCATACGAGCACAAGTAACAGTACCCCATGCCATGTCATTGAACGATGATGACTCTTGAGTGCCATCATTGGAGGCAATATATTTTGGTAACATAAAGCCCTTGCTGCCTTTGGACGCCTTGGAATCCAACACCATTTGAAGTGTAATCGTTCTTGTGGCCCATAGTTTCAAGGCACGTTGAACCTTGCCAAAGAATTGTGTCAAATGGAGTAAAGGAGCAGATGGAAGACTTACTGATGCAGCAGCTAGCACAAGGCCACCACAATCAGGTTTTTCAGCACTCTTCAGACCTGGAACTTTGACGGCACCACGAATTGCACTGAAGTGAGCTGCAAAGGTGCGGAGAACAAGTGGGCCACAGAAGACCCCTTTGTATTGCTAAACAAACAGTTAGAAACGATTCAATCCACGAAATAAGGCTTACACAAGGGTCAGAGGAACTAGAATTGGCATAGAGGAATTTAAGATTTTCGAGGCCATCCCTGGCCACACGTTGCCGAGCTTCATCTGTCGCAAGGTCATCTTTTGATTCGAAAAAAGCATTCACTACCGATAGGCCTGTGGATCCAATAATGCTTCGCCAACCATCCAACACTCGTTGTTGGGCCTGGGTAGAAGAGTAAGTCAAATCCATCAGACACAACATAAGACTGACCACTGCAAAAACCACACCATTTATGGTGACCTTATGTTGGATAGTTTTTCCGTAAACCGCCTGCCAGATTTTTTGCATTGCAGTTTTAGCCTCAACATCATCCACATTCCAAGGGTCTTCCAGCTGAGTAACAAACAAAATATACGTCAGAATAAATATCTTGCGCCATTGGCCACCTTCGTTGCAACCTGCAGGGAGATCAGATGTGTGCCATTTAGAGCCAGCACGTCAAGTTCCAGCGATTTTGACAGGCTTGGGGGTGTTCTTGATCTCGACAATATCCTAGAAGACAATTAGCACATTTATCTACAGTAATAATCATGACGTACCATATTCGTTAAGCGAACTTTGCCTTTGACAGGGCTTGAGACTGCTGCATTTCTTTCTTCACCAAACACCTCATCCTTGTCATCCAGACCACCCATTAGCTTGAGACCAGTATTGACATCCTGCACAATAGATCCATGATTGGATTTGCGGTCAGATGATATTGTAATGGTATTGGTGAGAACCGATTTGGAAGAGCGAGTCAAGGAATTGACCAATGTATTGGAAGACTTGGTAGCGGCTTTGCCCTTCAACTTCAAGTTGGGTTCAGGTGCGAAGGTGTTGACCGTGGTTGTCCAGTTCATCACCCTCTTTTCAACAGGTGCAGGAATGCTGTAAAGCGAGAAATAATAAAGAGTGGTTTTGTCAAGAGTAAGCATGTGACTTAAATGGGCCGGGATCAACAAACCTGTCCTCGTGCATCTTTTTCCCATGTGATCCCTTATCAAGGAGCTGCATACTTTCATCTTCTTTGTCTCCTCCCCCCACCTCGCTAGCAGACTCCTTTTTCTTGGCGTCGATGGCCTCTCACACTTTCAGCTTTGACTCCTTCTTCACAATGGTTTTGGTGGGTTTCTTCTTTTTCTCCAGCTGCAATTTGAATTCTGATACCCTGTCATCTGAATCCGTAGTCATTGGATTGTCGGAAGCCTGTGGGTCCCTTTTTCTGCGACCTCTAAATGGCTACTAGTGCGGTGAAGGGGCCTCTTGTGCTCTTGAACAGGCTTGGGCTGGGGGGTTGCTTCGTTCATATCCTCCTCGGTCATTTTCTCCTCCAACGCGGCTATCTTCTTGATGCCTTCCTCTTTTTTCATCCTTTTTGCCCTTTTCTCTTCCTCGGCCCTTTCGTTGTCGGCATCTATTTCGGCTCGAGTTCGACATTTCTTCTTCGCCAACAGGGCACCTGGGTGCACGTCAGCGGTTTTAGCGCATGTGGTCATGGAGGATTTTCCGGTGGGCATCGCAGGCAAGAAGTGATGTGCTGGCAAAGAGGTAAGTGTGTGAAATGTTTTCAAGTCAACGCATTGCGTGACTTTGCAAAAAAAAGCTCTCAAGTTCAAACACCGCATCTGTTGACATGCCCGCTACTCATAACTTGAGGGTCCATAATGCCCACAACGCCTCCTCCAACCCCCCTTTGCTGCCTTGCACATTTGAACAGTGCACGCATTTTTTCCGATCAAAATCAGGTCTCAGGAAACACACTTGAGCAACTCACCCACTCCCAGGCCATGGCCCTTCTTCACAACCCACCACCCCAGAACCTGAGCTGAGCCAGCCACCACCCCCAGAGAACAGGCTGTTTTGCTGCTCCTTTTTGGGGTGCAACTCTTCTTTCAGGAATCAAGCTGGATTAACACGACATAGACGCGCCTCACATCCACATCAATCAGACCCCATCCTACCGACGAGTCCCTCCCTTTCTCCCACAGGCACTCCGTCACACGGTGAAAATGCAGAGCGACCACTTGATATCCCTATGTCAAATCCAGCAAATTACTTCCATGCCCCGTCGTCTCCTTTGAGTCCAGCCCTGCCTGGGATGGGTGAATCACGTCCTGGCAGCCCAATCTATAGTGAGGTTGATGAACACCCATACCAAAGTGATGAGCACCTATATCACAGCAATGAGCACCTCTATCATAGCGACGACTCAGAGCACCTATGTCAAAGCAATGACTTGGAGCACCTATATCAAAGTGACGACTTGGAGCACCTGTATCAAAGTGACGACTTGGAGCACCTATATCAAAGTGACAAGCACCTACACCAAGACAATGAGCACCTACGTCAAGAAAATGAGCACCTACACCAAAACAACGAGCATGACCTGGATCGGGGCTACGACGATAACATGATGGACCAGGCTGCTAATAGACAAGAGGAATCCAAACATGCTGGCGTAAAGCGGTCGTACCACCCCCTTATCAATGGTATGTACTAACTCCCTAGCTATTTCACATCCAAACTAATTCTTCCTCAGGCAGACCTTGTGACATGCATGGAAATTACTTGTCTCCTAATACCGCTCCTCCCCCTCACCATCCTACCAATGATCCTGAAGATTGGACTCCTTATGGCGAGCAGCTGGAATTTGAAACAGCAGATTTCCTGTTCAGGCACAACCAGATGTTCGGGGGCGATATCAACATGCTACTCAAACTCTGGGAAGCCTCCCTCACCAAGCACGATGGTAATCCGCCATTCAGTTCTCACGAAGACCTATACAACACAATTGACTCTATGCCGCTCGGTGACATCCAGTGGGAAAGCTTCTGCGTTCGATATGGTGGTGATATGCCTGCAGGTGAAGTGCCTTCATGGCTGAACGCTGAATTCCATGTGTGGTTCCGTGATCCCTGCACTATTGTCCGAAACCTCCTCTTGAACCCAGACTTTGACGACGAGTTTGACTATTCACCTGTTCAGGAGTATGACAAAGACAGAAACCATCGGTTCCGAGATTTGATGTCTGGTGACTGGGCCTGGAAGCAAGCAGTACGGCCTCTTCTCTGCTCTACAGCGTTAACCTCATTTTATTTTCCTCATTCAGGACATTATAGCAGAAGATCCCGAGACACATGGATCTATGTTTGTTCCAATAATTCTGGGAAGCGATAAGACCACGGTGTCTGTGGCTACAGGTGACAATGAGTATTGGCCACTGTACCTCTCTATTGGAAACATCCATAACAATGTGTGTCGAGCACACCATAATGGTGTCGTATTATTGGGTTTTTTGGCCATCCCGAAAAGTGTGTTTGACGCCATCTTGTAATGCATGTTATTATTAATATCTCCAACAGCTGATAAGAAATACACCGGGGATGCCAAATTTAGGAAATTCCACCGTCAATTGTTCCATTCATCGCTTGCTCGAATACTCAAATCTCTCAAGCCCGGAATAACGAAACCTGAGGTTGTTCGCTGTCCAGACGGACATTACCAGCATGCTATCTATGGCCTAGGACCTTATATCGCTGATTACCCTGAGCAAGCACTTCTTGCATGTATCGTGCAAGGGTGGTGCCCAAAGTATTGATTTATTTTCTTGTATTTTATTCATGTTGCTGATTCCATCTAAAAGATGCACAATGCCATTGGGTGTGCCAGATGGGGGGGGTACGAGACGCTGTCATGAGCATACAGATGTATTAGTGGAGGAGTTACAGTTAGGTGTATTGTGGGATGAATATGGACTTTTTGGTGACGTCGTGGTAAATTTCTTTTCTTTTCTTTTCTTTTCTTGCCGAATTAATATGTTTACAGCCATTTACAAACTATTTCCCTCATGTGGACATTCACGAGCTCCTCACTCCCGATCTTCTCCATCAAGTCATCAAAGGAACCTTCAAGGACCACCTCGTCACCTGGATTCAGAAATATCTCCTCATACACCACGGAGAAGCACGCTCAAATGAGATTTTGGATGATATAGACAGACGATATGACCATTTTCCTGCAGCTGTGCTAAGCTCACCTCTCTGCTCAGGATTGCTTCTGCTGCTCCATTTGCAGGTTTACGACGATTCCCCGAAGGCTGAAAGTTTAAACAGTGGACCGGCGACGATTCCAAAGCATTGATGAAGGTAGGCTTATTGACCTTCCCACCTCAATAGTTTAGTAAATGTCTTCAGGTTTTTCTGCATGCAATTGTTGGACATGTACCTCTGGATATGGTAAAGGCTTTACAAGCCTTCATGGAGTTCTGCTACATTGCCCATCACAATGTTCAAGATACAAAATCCCTTGCCACATTGACTGAAGCACTTGAGCGTTTCCATAAATGCCAAGTTGTATTTGAAGAATCTGGTGTTTGACCGGATGGTTTTGCTTTACCAAGACAACACTCACTTGGTCACTATCCAGTGCTCATTCGAGCTTTTGGAGTGCCTAATGGCCTCTGTTCATCCATCACGGAGTCGAAGCACATAAAGGCAGTGAAAGAGCCCTGGCACCGCTCTAGCCGTTTTGAAGCCTTGGGACAAATGCTTTTGACAAATCAGCGATTGGATAAGTTGGCCACATCGCGTGTTGATTTTACAAAGCGGGGGATGTTGGATGGTACATGTCTACAGAGTGTGTTGGCCAGTCTTCATAAGTCCTTGCCTTGTGACTTAGAGCACTGTAGATACTAACACTTTCTTTTTATAAGAACCACCGGAACAGCCAGACAAAGATGTGCAAGTGCCAGCAGAAGATGAAGATGACGAAGATGACGAAGGGGATGGTGGAGATGTTGCAGGGCCCAGAGTGATGGCGCATGTTGAATTGGCAAAGACCGTTGGTGAGTGGCCTTGTCCTTGCAACACCCATTGTCCTTACCTTCATGATTTAGTTTGCAAGCGATCTGCAAAGGCCCTTCAAACAGAACTTTAACAGCCCAATTTCATATATCTTATCCACCGGTTTCTTTGTCGTCAACGCTGTGACCACCCTGACTGCGATTCTGACTCACTGGATGAGCTCCCAGGATTCCATGAGAAGATTTCCTTATATGCATCGGCTGTCGCTACCTTCTATGCACCCAGCAATATCTCGGGTATAGGCGGCATGCGTCGCGAACGGATCCATGCTGTACCGAAATGGAGAAATAAAAATCCTCGATATGACTGTGTTTTTGTCAACACAGATCCGGCATACGAGGGCATGCGTGGACTTGACGTTGCTCGTGTTCGGCTATTTTTCTCATTCAATCTGGGAGGTAGATTTTATCCTTGTGCTCTCATACAGTGGTTCTCGTGCACCGCCAACGAACCAGACGAAAACACTGGTATGTGGATCGTAGAGCCTGAATTCAGGCTCAATGGTTCGCGCTGCATGGACATCATCCACCTCGACAGCATTGTTCGTGCTGCACATTTGCTTGGCGTGTGTGCCAGTGGAGAAGAGTTTTTGCCGAGACACATCACTTGCAATAATTCACTTGATGCCTTTTATTCATTCTACGTGAACAAATTTGCTGACCATCATTCTTTCGAGATTGCATCTTGCTCAAGCTTGATTGGTGCTTGACTGTCCTTATCCTGATTACCTTGCTTAGGTAGACATTGTCACTAAGCACATTCAAGCGCCCTTTTTCATTGAAACATGCTTAACGAGCTTGACAGTGCCTTGTAAAAAGTTAAGATGAATTAAGGTAAAATAAGATAAAATAAGCTTCCTAAGTCAAATTAAGAAATTTTGGGTTTTCCTGATGTAGTAGTATAAAAGTAGTACATATACACATAGAGATATAGAAATACATCTTATCATTGCACTTCAGTTCTATTTCCAAGTCCTCTCTTTATCCTTTCCCCCACACTCTTCTGATTCCAGAACCCCTGGATTTGGGTTGGATTGATTAGACAACTCTTTAAGAAACTGAATTCCTCAGATCACTTCTTAGCTGATCACCCCTTTCCATAGATTCCTCTTCTGGGTCTACAATTGAACTCACCATCACAACATTGTCATCAATAATGTTGCCCTGCATTCCCAAATGTTAGAGAAATTGAACTGGGTGAACATAATAACATACTTGTCCAAGTTGCAGTTCATTGCACTCCATGTTGTACAACTCCTCCCCTTCCTCTGTGACAGCATCCATAGAGAAGTCATCTTCACCAAGCCGTTCTTCATCAACATGCTGTTGATCATTGAATTGAGTTGCAGGAGGACCCCCCGAGTGCCTCTGGATGCTCATCTTCAAGGTCTTCATTATCCGAGTCAAGATCAGGGTTGTAAAGAAGTAGTAAGTCCGAGTCGAATTGTGAGTGGGCAGGATCAGGGAGAGGAGCTGGTGGGGCAGGAGCATGAAAGGGAGCATGTCGAGTACGCTTGGAGATCTGTGTGGGTACTCTGCAGATGGTACAGTTGCACCAAGGGGATATTGTTTTCCATTGACAAAAATAAAAAAAACAGAGAGAACATTTTATAAGTGGAAGTGGGAGTCCCACTAGTCCCTATGATGATCCTATTGATCCTAGAGACTCCTGATTGGCATTCTGCCACAATCAAGTGCACTGTCTAGCAATTCTCTGACATACGCTGGAATAGTCATCAGGAAAACCTGTCACTTCTTAATTGGTCTTAGATGTCTTAATTTTAGTTTTAAGACAGCATAAGACAGATTAAGAAATGGGATTGACTCATTCTTTCTTATTTTGGTCTTGATTTTAAGAATAAGGCATATTAAGATCTTAAGTAACACATGGTTTGCCTGATGACTAGAAAGCAAACCAATCTGATTATGTGTGATACAATTCTATTTGCTGGACGTCTCACTGGGAATCAAGCTCAAAGGGTTCCATCACATGTATTGTCTAAAGTATTGCAATATTGCATGCTATGTATTGAAGGCCATCACAATGTATCAGAAGTATGGGGGCCATTCTGGATAAAATTAATATTTTTACACATTGTCCTGGTGCATCCTGGTGCATCCTAGTGCATCTCAATGCATTCTGGTGGATCTCAAGGCATCTTAATGCATCATAGTGCATTCCAGTACATCATAAGGCATCTCAGTGCATCAATTAGTTCATCTCAGTGCATCTTGGTGCATCTCAGTGCATCTTTACAGATTAGTGCATCTCAGTGTAGATCAGTGCATCTCAGTGAATCTTAGTGTAGATCAGTGCAGATCAGTAAATCTTAGTGTAGATCAGTACAGATCAGTGCATGCCAGTGCAGGCCAGTGCATGCCAGTGTAAGTTAGTGCATCAGTGCAGATCAGTGCAGATCAGTGCAGATCAGTACAGATTAATGCAACTAATGCAGCTGTGCAAGCTAGTGCATATTAGTGCAGGCTCATGCATATTAGTGTAAGCTAGTGCAGTTCAGTGCATGTCAGGAATGGTTTGTGATTGGGAGAACTCCATGCATCAACAGCGATGCCCAGCCAGCCATTGTAGTCCTAATGGTATGTCAACTTTCAGTGACCTTGCTGACCTGCAACATTTTGGCAATGCTTGCACAGCATCTAACAAAGACCCAATGTACATCTTGTGCCAGTGTGCATTGATGGCAACCAAAGCTCTTGCCTTCCCATTTTCATCAACATCTTGAAGCTATCATCCTCAACAATTGAGAATTGGCATGACAATTTGCTAACCCATCACACAACCTCAGATCCATTAGATTGCAATCAGGATGGTATCCACAGCATCAAGAAGACAAACCCACTGGATCTCCACCTTTGCCTGCTGCCAAGTTGAGTATATCTTGATTCCTGCTTTAGTGTGCCCCTTGAATGCAATTGCAATTGATCCAGATCTCAAGTACATTGCCACAGCAGTCCTGGCCTTTGCTATATCCAGCCCATCTGCCTGCGATAGAACCTTGTCCTCCCAGCAACATTTCACATGTTTATGAAGGTTGCCTGTCAATCAGGCATCACCTTTATCAAGCCAATGAGTTATCTTACAATGTGCTGCAGCTCTTGTTTGAGCATCGGAGTTTATGTCCCTGTAATCTGTTCTTATCTGTCTTTATGTGGACTTCTGGTGAATAGAATGCATAGACCGGTGAGGTCCATTCCTTGGACAGCCTCTCTACAAGTCTGATAATAGTGCATCAATGACCAATGATGCAGTATCTGCTCACTCAAATTCTCTGCTGGTGTTTACTTCTTGGTAGTTACCTTCTCAATGCTTAGAGCAGGACTGCTGTCAAGATGAGGAGGAGGAGAGCTCTGATCAGTGTTTCCTCTAGCCCTTTTACTTGGAGATGGGGTCTTCCTTGTGGCAATCTGACATTTCTTTGCCATTATTGAGCTACAGAGGAGTTTGTCTAGCTAGTTTCTGTACACATAGTATCTGTACATGCAGTCATGTAGGTTAACTGAACTCTGACCATGGGTACCTTGCGGGTACCATGGGTTGACCATGTCAGACTCAGACCCATACCGGCATGTACCTGTGCCATAAACCTGCATAGGTTTTACATACCCCTGTCATACACTACTGCATATCAACAGTGGGTATGGGTAGTGTTTAAAGGTCTGGTTACAAGACCAAAAATGTAATTGAGACCGAACATAACCGGACCGAAAATAACCAGACCACTGGTCTTGGTTATGTCATGTCTGATTTATGGTCAGTCTCAGTTAGCAACTCATGGCCGAATTTCTGGGACCAGTTAGGACCAGTTAGGACCGGTTTAAACCAGTAAATCACCAAAACTGTGAACTCATCCTATGTAGATACTGAAATAATAATTATAATAATTTTTGTGTTGATGAAAATGTGGGAACTTAGATCATGTGATCTTCAACATAGACACGAAACATTGACTCAATGACAAGAACAGCAACACTCATCAAGAAACAACAGTAACTTTGGTAAGTAATCAAATAATTTTCACTTTACTGACATTTCCTTATACAGAGAAGCACAATGAGGATGGCCAGCAGCAGCAGTGGCAGTGGCAGCACCATCATCACCCACACCTATGCCTGCGCATGCACATGCCATCACCACCAACACCATGCCCACACCCACACCATGCCCAGGATGGGAACCAGGGACAGTAGCAAGAACAGGATACAGTGAACAGGACACAGCAGGGAGTGATGTGCCCACCCTCGCTGCTAAGATATGTCATCTGTATTATTTATTATATCTCATTTATTTATCTATACACCCACACCCATGAGCGTGGATGTGGCAGCAGCCCCACGGCAACCACAGCAGCAGTGGCAGCAGCCAGGGCTGCAATGAAAACAGCGGTGGCAACAACCGCAGCAGCAGCAGCACTGAAGCAGCAATGGCAGCAGCTACGGCAGCAGCAACAGCAGCAGTAGCAGCAGTAATGGCAACAGCAGGTGCTGCAGCGACAATGGCAATGGCAGCAGTAGCAACAATGGCACCGACAGTGATGCAGCACCAATGGCAGCAACAGTGGCAGCATGGCAAAATGAAGGTCCCTAGGGCCTTCCTCCTCACCCTCACAACCCCAGGCCCATGTCAATTGACATGGCACTGTGGCTTGCAAGGAAATTTGAGGGTGGAGGAGGATGGTTCATGGTCCAAACTGCATGGAACAGTCTCATGGGGTCCCAGTTCCAGTTTAGCAGAAGGGCTGAACTGAACTGAGAAACACTAAGACAGAGACTGGTTTATACCGGTCATATAACCAGTTACAACCCGTTCGGACCAGCCACGGTCTGCAGCTCAATCCAGTTACCAATGGTCCAGTCTCAGTTTGGTTGTAACTAGTTGGATAGGTAACCGGTCTTAGTCTTGGTTAGGCCTAAATTTAGCAAAAAACCAGACCTAGCCGGACCTTAAAACACTAGGTATGGGTGTGGTGTCCAAAAATTGTACCCATGGTATACCTGTGTCACACCTTATCTGGGTCCTGTGTACACTATTAGAGTTTGATCCTGTGTAGATCATCTAGATTATTGAGATGTAGGAAGGAGATGCATAAGTCAGGGGACACTATTTGTTCCTCGCTCCCTCTCCTCCCACTCCCAACAAGAAAACGATGGTCTAACTCCCTGTAGAGCCATTTAGAATTAACCTTATATTAATTGTGAAACTTGATTACATTGGGTTTTAAAAAAAATGATTCCACTTAGCTATCTCTATATCAGGCAAGGATTATATAATATGCACTACCTTGCACTGACATTCACTGAACTGCACTAGCTTACACTAATATGCATGAGCCTGCACTAATATGCACTAGCTTGCACAGCTGCATTAGTTGCATTAATCTGTACTGATCTGTACTGATCTGCACTGATCTGCACTGATCTGCACTGATCTGCACTGATGCACTAACTTACACTGGCATGCACTGGCCTGCACTGGCATGCACTGATCTGTACTGATCTACACTAAGATTTACTGATCTGCACTGATCTACACTAAGATTCACTGAGATGCACTGATCTACACAGATGCACTAATCTGTAAAGATGCACTGAGATGCACCAAGATGCACTGAGATGAACTAATTGATGCACTGAGATGCATTATGATGTACTGGAATGCACTATGATGCATTAAGATGCCTTAAGATCCACCAGAATGCATTGAGATGCACTAGAATGCACTAGAATGCACTAGGATGCACTAAGATGCACTAGGATGCACCAGGACAATGTGTAAAAATATTAATTTTGTCCAGAATGGCCCCCCGTACAGAAGCTTGTCAAGGTATTGAAGGTGTCAAACTTTAGATCCCAAAAGCCTTGAGGCGTCCAAGACATCTGCATGCATTCCCGCAGCAATAATTTATTTACAATACAACAAAAATAAGAAAGTTTAAAGAAATCAAAAAGATCGGTAAGAAAAATAGGAGAATGTAACAATAGACAACGTCATATTAAGATAACCGAGCACGTCCACGGTGTACGATCACTTCCTTGCGGTTGGCTGGAGTATTCCTGTTATTCATCTGGAGGAAGGGTATCACGATTTGTTTACCTTCTTCCTTCCCGTGGCAGGAGCCGCCTTAGGAGCCGCCTTCTTAGCTGGCGCTTTAGCTTTTGAAGCAGCTGCCTTCGCCTTTGCGGAAGCAGTCGTTCCAGTCACAGCCTTTACAGAAAAGAAAAGTTTACAGCGCTATACAGTTAACGAGGAACTTATCGGACCTTCTTCGCTACGCCTCGCTTGGAAGCGGTTGTGGTCTTCTTGGTCGCAGCAGGTTTCTTCACAGTCAAGACTTTCTTGGGTGGTGCAGGTTTAGCTCTGGCAGCGGGGGCTTTGGCTGCAGCAGTCTTGGCAGCAGTTGATTTTTTCGCGGCAGCGGCGGTCCGAGTCGTCCCTCCAGATGATTTGGCTGCAGCGGAGGTTGCTGTTGTTCTTGGTTTAGGGGCCGGTTTCTTGGCAGTGGTAGCTTTTGTACTAGCAGTCTTGGCGGTCTTTGGTTTCGCAACTGCCTTTGGTTTAGTGGTAGGCTTGTTCTGTTTATTATTTAAGACTAAATCCAAAGGAATCGTATTGAAGATATTCATACCTCCTTTGCAGAGCTGTCATTCCTGCTACTCTTCGGAGGTAGCTTCACCCGGCCAGAAGGTCCTGAAGATATTTGAATCGCCGAAAGTTGAAAAGGGGATCCAGGAATCACAATACCTTTAGGCAACACAAAGGTGCCCTTCTCGGCGCCGGTTGCAATGGCCCTACTGAGCTGCGTGTTCTGAGCATTCCCAATCTCAAGCTTGTACTGGGATTCGACATATCTTTTAGAAAAACTTAGCATTAGATTATCCGGAGAGATTCGAGCAACTATGCTTACTTCTTAATTTGAGGTCGAGAGACACCCGTGCGAGCCTCGTCAGGGTGGGCAGTGATACACTCCTATTTCGCAATCAGTTAACCGACATGTCGAGAAGTGCAACAAAGGTAAGAAAGTGTCGTGAAATTGTTGCGGCTAACAGGAACGACGACGTAGTGATGATAGGCGGCGATGACCAATACGACGTAGGCTCTCCCTTGTTTGGCATGGCGTCAAGCAGATGTGGGAAGACTTGTCACAAGAGCAATACCGGACGGGGGATTGATGAATGTAAGATTCAATACATACTTTGATCATCTCAACCCATGTTGGGTGAGCAGGCAATGACTTGGCGGAAGCCTTCTTGGTCGATTTGGGGGTTGACTTCTTTGCTGACATAGTGAGAGCCTGTATGATTTACTTGCAATTTGATTAAACAGGCAAGGTGGAGCGCAAAGGCCAGAGGTGTTGGGGACTGGAACGAGATGGTGGTTTGGGTTGAAGAGGGACGCTGTAGTTGAAATCCCGACCGCGTTCAATTGAATTTCAGTCAACAAACTGTAAATCGCGTGGACACGTGACCCACACCCCTTTTCTTCGAGACCACGTGGCTCGAATAACTTTCATGTAAACAAACACAAACACGTGTCGATGGCCATATCTCCTGCCATGCGAGCTTCTGCACGAGCAGCATACCGTGATTTGATTCGTGCTTCTGCGTCAACATTTACAGGTGAGGTGGTTTGGTGCATATGGCATTCGGTGTACACTCACTCTGTCTTTGGCAGGCGACGAGAGGGTCTTGAACGGTCGCTGTTCACTGTGCCGTGTTGCTCTGGTCATTACTAAATTCTTCTTCATCTCTCAGCTTTCCGCAGCGAAATGAGAAGCAAAAGCCAACTCCTTCGTTCAGAAACAAATCCGAAAACTTATACCGCAAATGTCCAACTAGCTAGAGAAGTCGCGGAAGTGTTGCGACGAAACGTTGTGCAAGCAGTGAGGGTACACCACACACAGAAAGAGAATTTATGGAGCAAGTCGTGGATTTTTTTACGTCGTTGACATAGATTCTGAAGCGTGACTCCTAGAACTCAATTTGACAAGGGATACCGAGCTGGGCTCAAATGAGACCATCAAGAACGAGACACCCATAACGTCTTCCGGTCGAATTCAACAGTGAGTGCTTGTTGAAGTCCTCGAAATTTATCTCCAATCACGATTATTGCTAACCGCCTAGAATGGTAGATCTTGATCCACCTGATAACGTCGTTCCCCGCTACTATTCCAAATTAAAGAAAGCTCACAAGAATCGTCACATACCTGAACTGAATGAGTGTGATCTGGACGAATCTTTTGTGCGTGGTGAGATCCTTCACGCACATCAGGTCACCGTGTAGCTCTGAGCAAACCTTGAATTCATAGGGAGTGGTCCGGGCGGTCAGTCCATAAACAAGACGGAGAATAATGTACAATTATTGCACAAACCAAGCGGTATTCGTGTAACTTGTCAAGAAACGCGTTCTCTCCAGACGAACAGGCGATTGGCACGTCGATCGTTACTTGAAAAGGCGTGTCTTATGGACCTGCTCCTGATCATTCTTACTCATCTACAGATTGAATGACAGTTGGACAAGGTGCAGAACCCTGGTCTTTCCAAAGGTGAACTTCAGAGGGCAAAACAGCGTGAGAGAGAGCGCCGAAGGCGTAAAAAGGCAAAGAGGAGAGACCAAGAAAGAGAGATACGCCCTCGGAGTAATAAACTTGAATAAGACATTAAATCAAAAATTCGGCAAATGCCGAACAAGTTTTCATTCCTGTTTGACGGTGCTGAGATCTTCGAGATACATTCAATATGTCAGGGCTCAACTCCTTGACCACGATAATTAAACGGTTCGCCCCATTTATTTTTCACCCTGCTGCGGGTGCTTTATTAATGGTGTTCTGGCAAGGCTTGAGGCCGCAACCTCTCGGATCGAGGACTTGCCAGCTGAATTCGAACATAGATTTCGTCAGATTCAAAACGATCCGAGTCCGAGTTTGTACAGTGCACAACCTATACTACCCCCTACGCCGCCTGCACCACCTGAACCACCTGCACCACCAACTTCAACTCCTTCCATCGTAGGAGTTCCCATCGCTGTTGTTGCCTTTGACGATGTCGTTATCAAGGGAAAACTGGAGCCTTTTTTGGAGTTGACACGGGCTTTCGCTGGGACATCTTTGATTGAGCAGGTAAGCACATTATATCCGTCAAATCAACGTACCGGTGAGTTCAGAAATCTGATGTTACTGTCTGATATCCCAGGTCTCCCTTATGGAAAAAGAGTTTACAGACCTCCGTGCTCTCATTCTCATGGCTGCCTTATGTCAGAAGCCCGACCAACAAGCCTTGGGGGACCTTCTTACTCCACTGCAGACAGACATCGAGGCCATCACGCGTTTGAAGGAAGCCAACCGTAAGGATCGAGAATGGTTCACGCACCTGTCCACTGTGGCGGAAGGTGCACCATGTGTGGGTTGGGTGACGGTGGTACGCTTAATAGAGCCCGGCCTTCGTACTGCGCGAAACTGATTAGATATACGAACAAGCCAACTCCCGCCCCTTACGTGAATGATATCAAAGATTCCACACTCTTCTATGGACATAGAGTCATCAAGGAGTATAAAGAGAAGTGAGTTTCTACCATTACTCTCGCCGAATGCACTGACACGGATTCTTGCAGAGATCCCCGACATGTAGAATGGGTCAAGTCATATATTAGCCTGCTAGAGCAGATGCGATCGTATGTTATGGAGTATCATACCACCGGCTTAGTATGGAATGCCAAAGTCTGCGATTTCAATTCTGGATAGATTCTGTCTCTGACAAGCCGAGTTAGGGCATACCCGCGGCACAATATAATGCTTCTCCTCCAGAAGTGTCCACTGGCGGTGCTCCTGTGCCCCCTCCACCGCCGCCGCCGCCACCGTCTGCCCCATCGTCTGGAGGTAAAGCTGTTGCCGGGAGCATAGCTAATGTTTTTGCAGACCTTAATCGCGGAGAGGCCATTACCCAGAGTTTGAGGAAAGTTGAGAAGAGTGAAATGACACACAAGAACCCCTCACTGAGAGCTGGAAGTGTAGTCCCAAGTACATCAGGCTCCCCTTCAGGTGAACCGATCGTTACGAGTTGAGATATGCCTAACATCACGAAACTGATTTCCCTAGCCGCGAAGAAACCTATTAAGCCGACCAAACCGCACTCTTTGTCAAGGAAGCGGCCAGCGAAATTTGTTTTAGAAGGAAACAAATGGGTCATTGTGAGTATTGTCACTGCATTCAGAGACTTCCTCGCGAAATCGTTTATCAGGAATATCAAGAAAACGAATCGAGTCTCGTTGTTGAGAACTGCGAACTCCACCAGACGGTCAACTTGTTTGCATGCAAAAATTCTACAATTCAAGTCAAGGGTAAAGTCAACGCAGTCTCTTTGGGTATGTCGCTGGCTCTACGGATAGTTTTGTCAAGCTGACGTTCAACGGCAGTCAATTGCATCAAAACATCTATTCTAGTTGAATCTGTGATTTCGACTGTGTCGGTGACCAATTCACCATCGTTTGCACTGCAAATCACAGGTTCAGCACCCACCATCCAAGTAGATTCGACAGATTCTGGCCAGATCTACTTATCGAAAGATTGCCTCGATGTTGAGCTCACAACAGCCAAGTGCAGTAGCATCAATGTCAGTCTGCCTCTTGGTGAGGAAGACGGGGTTTTCGACGAGCAAGCCGTACCGGAAATGCTGAAGACGACGGTGAAAGATGGGAAATTACTGACTACAGTCGTTGAACATGTTGGGTGACTTTCTGGCACTCTGGTATTTAACTTACAATAGTTTTATCTTGTTTTTCTGGAAGAGCCTCACTGTATTGTATAATTGATCGCAGCACGATCACTGCATTAAGTAAATACGGAACTGCATTGGTCTCATTTTGGTTCGATCAACTTCGAGTCCTTCCCTGCTCACCTCCCAGGCTGTGCTCAATTGCTTCGTGCACCTAAGGCATCCCTTTAAGTGATCCATGGACAATGCAGGATGGCACGCCCAACGCAGGGCAAGACAAAAGGTAAGTCCCCCCATCGGCTAGACAAGCTATCAACTGATTCTCCACTAGGAACCAGATGGATTTCGAGGCCCCGATGGACATTTCCAACCTGTGGAACAGATAATGCCAATGGACGAGGTTTTAATTGGAGGTTTTCGTACTTTGTCGTCTTCCGGTGCTCCACCAACGCCGCCACCAAAGGATGCCTACAATGGGCGCCAAATTTTCCCTATCCAACCATCGTCCCCTCCACCAAGCCAGTTGTTGAGTATGAATGCGGTGGACAGGTCCAAAGCCCTCAGAGTAGCTCGCATGCATCCACACTTGCAGTTTATGGCTGGGCCTCTACTCCGTTACGACACAGTTGATGAGCAAGGATTTTGGAAGGGTTGTGTTCTAATCGTCAGTGCGTGTAGAATGGGACCCTGTACCATCGAATCTGCTGTTGAACAAACGAATTGCAGCCACTGATTCCGCTTCCACGTACGAACCTCGTCCCACACTCACATACGAATGGGACCCGGACTTTGTAGTTTGGCATCAGAGACAGCGATCTCTGACAGGGACGTCGTTCGGTCTGGGTCCACACCCCGCTGACCCTCATTCGGCCATCTTAGCGCCTGCAAATGGCCGACACGTGAAAGGTCCACGCGCTGAAAGCCAGCAGGTACCTGGTTGTGAGATTTGGGTGTATATAGGGAAAGGAAGGTACACTAACACCATATCCTTTCGCTACTTCTAGCTGAATACTCCAACAGCACGTGTACGTTTTGGCGCTTCAACATCCAAATACCACTCGGCCCGAACGAAATGAGAATTCAATACAGCTTGAATGGCGGCCAACAGCTCGAATTCTTTGTTCCTGGCCGGCATCAACATATGAGATGGGCGGGTTATTCTGTACGTCTACAGATATTTCATAATCACGGTTTAGTTCTCAAGTCCGATAGTGCAATGGCTTTAGTGCTGGTGTGAATCCCGACGATTTTTGCGGGCCAGGGTTCAACAGTGGTTATGACCCGGTGTGGGTGGATCTGTTGATGCAACACGAGACAGAACCCTTTCATGCTTTGATCGGAGGAGGTGACCAAATCTACTGCGACGGGTATGTTCAGCTCACAAATGTAGTTTCAAAATTTGACCGCATCTGCAGACTCACTCGAGAGCCCGAGTTGCAACCATGGATCTCAGAATCAACAACTGAGCGGAGAAAATCTTATCCTCTTACCGATGAGATCGTCGTCGCTATCGACCGTTTCTATTTCAACCACTATTGTCATATATTCCGAAGCGGGGCTTTCGCCCGAGCAAACTGTTCAATGTAAGCTCTGCGTTCTTATTCGTATATTTATTTACAATCGGCATGATAGACCAATGGTGAACATGACAGGTATGGTGATATATTTTCTCACCGGTATACATTGCATTCACATTGGTAAACCTCAGATGATCATGGTGGGTCCTATGAATTTCCCGCACAATGCAACTCATTACCCTTTCCCGCTGTTTAAATAGATCTTGTAAGTTGTAGAGATATCTCCATGTTCCGCTGATTGAATTATCCTATGTCAGATTGATGGATTTGGGAGTTGTCAGTGTTACTCTTCGTCGGCCAGAACCTGGAACTCATGAAATTGGTAGATCCGGATGACTTACAACTGTCACCAGTATTTCGGCAGTCAGTGCTCGATATATGCTTGTCATTCCGTTTGCTTCACTGTCATATTTCGGCAGCATTGGATCACGAGGATATTTCTTTTTCCTTTTATTTCAGTGTTTCATCAATCGTACGCCGAACTGTCTATAATCCTCGTTGTTTTCTGTGTTGTGTTGACGTTGGATCGATAGCTGCCGTAGACGGGCTCGATGACCAACCAGGAAAACACCTCAACAGATCTGTGATTATTGGTGGTGATGGACCCTATGTACCCTTTCCATCGCACTCGTTCTTGACGTATTTGGGGCCACGAACTTACATGCTACTCTTGGACTGCAGGCAAGTCATTCATGGGGTTTTCAAAATCGCCACCTGATTCCTCTCGTAGAGCTGAGCGGAAGAAGGACCAAGTATGCGGCCCGCTGGAGTATCAGAAGGTTTTCGAGCGGTTGAATGGACTCCCGACCGAGGTGGAGCACCTAATAATTCAAACTGGTATAGTTTGCGCGGCAATTTCCTAATCTCAGCAGAAAGACACTAAAGTCCAATTCGATAGGCATCCCCATAGCTTATCCACGGTTGGTATTTCTGGAGAGATCCCTGGGCTCTAGATTCAATCCTTTGGTGGCTCTTGGGAAAGCGGGTGCCCTAGGCCTTTCTGGTTTTGTAAACAAATTTAACGCAGAAGCGGAGTTACTGGATGATCTGGTGAGTAAGCGCAACTCACGAAAAAGTTCGAGATTGAGACGATTCGATAGAACGATCATTGGTGTTCGGATGGACACAAGGTTTTTTTGTTTCGTTACCTTCTGGAACCACTGGGAAGCTGAACACGTCCCATAATAGAAAGAACGAAATTGGTTTATCGAAAAATTGCAATGCTTTGCACAGGAAAGGCGCGTTAGAATAACGTTTTTGTCTGGTGACGTCCATTGCGCGGCCGTGGGTGTTTTAAAGACACTGTCAAGAGGCAAAAAGAAACAAGAAGTTCCACCGTCTGAGGACTTCCGCTATATGCTCAACATTGTCTCGAGTAGGCTTTTGCACTCTGTGACAGATTGATCATCTTACGTATACGCTCGTCTAGGTGCGATTGTGAACACGCCGTAAGTCATGAAATTTAAGCGATAATATCAAGAAAACTGACATTTACTCAGGCCCCCTGCCGCGGTGATTGGTTTGGTTTCCTCACTGGCGACCAAAAAGCATCGTACAATGCACTACGCGAACACGGATGAAACCATGGTGCTTACTGTACCACTAAAAGCGAGAAAGTCTAGCTGAATTATTTCTCAAGCTTCCCCTTTTCTCAACGGCGGCGAATGGCTCTCACCGCAAACAAAAGTTTATTATGGGGCAAAGAAACTGGTGCAGCGTTAAGTATAAGGAGTCAACCGGTGAACTAATTTTTGACATCCGTGTTGAGACAGAAAAAGGGTGTGGTCAGACTCATGGGTACTTTACGTTGGATATTTTGTTCAATGGTGAGACTGACCTGTACATCTGACGCAGATACCGCGTTCCGGTTCCTCCTCCCCGATGGACTCCGGCAAAATGATTCTCCTTGTGTATCCATCCGAATTTCCGTTATGGCGAAACAGTTTTATTTTAGTAATTCTCTCGGTCATTTCCATTGTTTTACGAATCACCATGGGAATATGAATCCCGCCACGAGAACTGGTGATTTGGTGGATATTCTTCGGAGATGTGTGTCTTTTCCTCGTCACGACTATCGTCCGCCTCGCACTCCACATAGTCTGAATTGTTGCCACTTTGAATGTAATGGACATCAACGCTTGATGCAATCGTTGGAGCAGGCGAGTGAACCGGATCGCCCAACTCGAATTTTAGAGCACTCTGAAGCAGACCCGGTGTAGCAGGTGCACTAGCAGCTGTCGAACCAAACCGGTCATCATCAAGCGTCACCACAGAACTCTCCCTGTGGTTCTCCTCGGCTGCTTTTTTGGCCTTTTTCCTTGCCTCAGCCTGCTGGCGCCGCTTTTCCCTTTGGGCCTTCTTGGCAACCTCCGCTTGGTCCAAGGTGGCTCGGTGAACGGCATCCATCTTGGCTTCTTCCTCCTCCTCAACATCCAGCGCCCACTGCTCAGCCATGTATTCAGGGTAGCGTTCAGAAACTGGACGCCAAGTCCGTGTTTGCACTCCGTCTTCACCTTTCAAGAGGGCATCAACATCTGGTGGCGGAGGATACGCAAAGTCGGGTCCTGTGTTTATTCGCACACGTGCATGATTGAACAGAGAAATGAAAGGGTAATAGCCAAGGGAACCATCGTCAAATGGATTTTCCTTGTGCTCCCGGGCGCCTTCGCGGTTTCTCTTCTTTTCCTTGCCTTTCTGGGAGGACTCCTTAGTGCGAAGTGGTAAATAATCGTGGAGATCCTTGAATGCAATGCCCTGACATTCACCGTTAACGAAGAAGGCAATGTAAGAACCTTGAAGAGTGGGAAGTGGACGGAGGGGATTGAGTACTGCTACGGTTTTACTACCGCGGCGGCGTTCGGGAACGTTTTTCACAGTCACCGACTTTTTGGAAGATGAGGGTACGGAAACTGAATTGGCCGATTTACTCGAATAGTCCATGAGGGCGATCATTTCTTTCGATTGAGGATATTCGAGGGACTCAAAATATTCCTGGCCTTTGAATTCGATGGGAATATGTTCCCGCTTGATGTGTGCGGGATCGTTGGTGTCGTTTTTGTCAGCTTTGCGTCGTGGGGTGAGAGAAATGTACATGCCAACAACGTCGCCAGAGGTAAACGCACGTCCGTAAGGTCGTGGTCGCGATAGAGTTACCTTTTCTCCAGTCTTGTCTCGAAAGCCGTAACTGTAGCCATCGAGTCCTACAGGTCCGTTGAGTGGAGCCTCTCGTCTTCCCCACCCGAGCCTCACATGACTTCCTTCTCGCATATTGATATCCTCCAAAATTTCGCCTCCGCCATGCTCGACCTTGACCTCCATATACCACCGACCCTCGCGAATGGGGGCATTACAGCGGGCACTTCTAAAACCTTTATCGCCCATGAGGCCCAAGCCATCTGTGGTGACTTTCAGGAAAGGACTGCGGTCTTCCCAGCTCACCCGGAAACATGTTGGTGCACTCTCAATGGTTCGGCAAGGCAAAGTAGAACCCAACGGCGCAATGCCAGCAGGAGTATAACGAAAGCCGATTCGGTTCACGGCGATTTGTTCCGTTGTGTGGAAATCTGAGCCGTCTGTAATAGGAACGAGTACAGGACCACGGGAGATAGTCAGTCTGGCTCTAGCGAAGAGATCATTCCGAACGGCGAGGACAACATTTTCCGTTGAGCTGCCTTGGTTTGTGAGGTCTGAAGGTGCTGGGGAAGGCGCAGCAAGGGTTGCATGCTTCCTCTTCTTGGTTAGTGGTTGAAGGTTGTTCGTACTGGAAAGAGCAGGAGAAGGGGAAGTTTCGCGGGGAGGAGAAGAACCTGCACTCGCTAGCATGATCGTTACGGTGAATTACATATTATGTAAGGACTATTTACTTCTCCTGCGCCGTGACCATGACTGCTCTAAGGTGAACGTATGCTGCTTGACCCCAACGTGAAAGAGGGCTGACATTTCAGTAGACGCATCCAGAAGGTGGGGTTATTATCTCGCTTCCGAACTTGACTGGGTCTGCTTACTCCGAACAGGAACTCGCTGACATCTCAAGCAGGCCACTCGAGGTTCAATTTCCTGCATCATTCATAATTGAGTTACAAAATTACTAGATTTGAATGCAGGGAATCGCTGTAGAGCCCAACGAAGGGAACCTGTTCTTGTGGAATTGTTCGATCAAAGCCGCAGTATGTTCTCCCTATTACGCGGAATAGACTGCCTGCTTTACCTTTATCACAGTCAGACAGTCCATACAAAAATGGCACCTTCAATTTCACAGTTCAGCTACCAGACACATTCCCTTTCAAGGCTCCCACGGTGAGCTTGTCCCTGGCTTTGAGAGTCAACTTACACGTTTCCTTGCCAGGTCACGTTTACGACCAAGATCTACCACCCCGGAATTAACGAAGAGGGGCACATTTGCGTTCCTGTTCTTCGAGACGAGGTGCGTCGTATCATCGTATTAAGCCAAGCTCATCTTATCTCTTCTCATTTGCCGGAAGTGGAAGCCCTCAATCACGTTATCCACGGGTGTGTTTCGCTCGCTATTATGCGTTCCGTATCCAATTTCGAATTCGCGGATGTATTTGCTTAGTTCTGGCCATCATTCAAGAGAAGGTGAACAACCCAAGTCCTGATGACCCATTTGAGCCCGAAATCGCCGCTGTATGTTGATCTCCGATGTACGAACTGTGCTGACAGGCAGGACAGTTGTTGAAGAACGACAAGGCAAAGTTTTTGGTGAATGCGAAGGAGCACACAAAGAAGTGAGTGTCCATAGTGTGAGAGGTTACGATCGATCATGACCAGATGCCCCCAGGTATGCTATGTGAAGACCTGTGGCAGAGTGTAGCCGAATAATATGAAAGGATTGTATTTGCATCATTTAATGTTAGTGGAGACCTGGCACCCAGGCTGGTCTGTGCTCGTCGCAACTATTATTGTTAGCTGTCTTTACGTCACGTATACTCTGCTACCGCAACTGGTTAGTGTGAGGTGTCAGGTCCAAATACAGCGTCCATTCCTTTTTCCAACTCGTGTTCTCCACGTTCCTTTCCAATTTCCAAGGCGCTCGACTAACCTCAACGTGCACAAAACGAGCCCATCATGAATCGCTTTCGGTAAGCTGGCTCGCAGCTCGCAACCATCCTGGGAAGACTCACAATCCTCAACTCATTTTTCTCCTCGTCGTTTGCAGCAAAAAGTCCGACGCGAAGCGAAGCCAAGTGCCCGATCTTATTTACGACTCTGAGGGACTGCCTGGCCTGCCTCCTGCCAGCAACTTTCGCACATCTCTCATTTTACCAGAGTGAGCCTCAGATTTCATGGCATTGCTGTGATCACTTATCCTGGCGTTAGCCTGTCCCGGCGTTTCACTCTTCTACGCACTGCTTCTGGTGATCCTGTTTCCCTAGACGATTTGAGGACACGTTTTGCCGAACAAAGGGCCAGAGGGGCAGAGAATCACATCTCGGAAGAGGAGGAAGACATGATTCTCGAAACTTTGGGTCGCATTCGCGCCGACAATACGAGACTTACAGCTGGGGATACCACAAGCTCAAACCTGAATGCGCCATACTCAGATTCGAACGACCGTCAGTCCATTCGATCAAACGATACCGCGATGTCGTCTGTTGCGCCTGGTTCTGTAACATCGTCTTCCAGCGGACGTTTCACTAAAAGGTATAGCAACAACTTATTTGGATCTGGACGGTTCCGCGACGAAACATACTTTCGAAGCGTGCTGGCGCAAAAGGCTGGAAGTCAACGAAGTGCAGTTTCTGTTGCGCCTGCAGAACCATCCCTGAGCATAGAGGGAAACGGATCAACCTACTTGAGGCCCACTACGCCTGACGGAAGCATCCCTACTCCTTCGGTACAGTCAAGTCCCGAGAAGGCCGCTATAGCGGACGCTGCGTCTACTGCTTCACAGACCCAATACAAGGAACTCCCAGTTTCTGTCGCAGAGTATCGTATGTCGAAAACGGCTCCCTTCAAGCGAGCTTCGTTGGCTTTGGAGGAGGTGATAAAAGAGATCGAGGAAGAGGTTGAAGATGAGATTGTTGTTATGCCTCGGTCGGTTCCCGCTCCCCGAAATATTGACCAGAGTCTCACTCTGGCGGATATGGTGCGTAGCATTGTGTCACCATTGATCAATATGTTTAGCAGCGAGTTTTGGTAATGCTAGAATGACTTCCGATCATCCATTGAATACGAAGCGGGGACGGCGATATCATCTGACAAAGAAATTAACCTTGAACCTGAGGTTCAGCCTACTTCCCCAGTGCCTCATGGTCGACCCGGGACAACTTCCCCCACCCCACGATTGCCTGGATATATACCTGGTATGCCGAGGCCCATGACTCCCCGCGATTTAGCCCCAGAATGTGAGGAGCAAACGCGTTCGCACTCAACGACTCCTCGCGCCACGTCTCCCCTCTTACCAGGCTCAACTGACCACTTAGCCTCCAGCTTATCCTCAGGGTCGCCTAGGAGAGATTCTAATGCTTCGACAAGTCGTCATTCCTCTCGTCCGACTTCACCATCGTTACCCTCCCCCCTCTTTCTCCCAAGAGTTCCTAATGGGAATTTTCTCTCGGAGATACCCCAACGTAATGGAGACGGTTTTTCCATTGAGTTTGATAATGTGGTTAATTCATCCATTCTGGGTCGACGGCATCCTGCATCTCCGCTCTCGGGGCCTGCCTATCAGCCAATGACTGTCTCGCCTCGCCCTAGTACACCCTCCAATATAACGTGGAATATTCCGCTCGGTTCTGCTACCCCAAAGCTTCAAGGAAATGACAATGTCTTCGGTCATAATAGACATGGTAGCTGGGTCAGCGACAGTGGCAGTAACTCTGAAATTCATTCTTTGTTGGGGCGGTCAAAGACCGCCAGGTCGCTACGTTCGCCTGCACTTCCTGAATCTCCCACACTTGATCGTAGCAGTCCTTCAAACTGGAACCCTGCGGCTGATGCACTCGTGACCGACAAGCGGCATATACCTGCGATATCAGGTGTCGACCTTGGATCATCTCCCAATCGAATCTTACGCTCTCCAACCCCGACTCAAAGTGCACCTCAGTCCCCCGCATCGCCAACTTTTTCCAGTTATGACGTGTCTCCTGCTGGTAGTCCACGTTCATCCAAACAAACCGCTCCATCCTCTCCCTTTTCTCTGGGTCCATTCTATCCGCTCGTTTTTTCACCTCTGGCAAATTCATCCCGATCATCCCTAGAATCGGCAGGCTCTAGTTATCACTCTTGGGAAGGCGAACACAAAGATCGTGGTTTTAGCCTTTTCAGTGACAACGGCACGCCACAATCAGTTTGGCACGATCTTTCCGCCACCGATAAATCTAGTTCCGCAACTCCTGGCGGTTCCCAAGATGAGTGTTGGGATGCCGAAGGGATCATCGCGCGGTATGCTGGGTTGACAAAGTCTGATTTCATGGCCATACAAGAAAAACTGGTCGGGGCTGCAATAGCCCGAACGGCAACGCCCGATATTCGCGACCGAGTACCTTCCCTGAGGAGGCGTCGCCCCTCAACTTCTCAATCGAATTATTCACTGAACGGCCGTGAAACTAAGGTTTGTACAAATATACAACTGTATTTCCTCAGCACTCACCTTGTTTTACAAAGGTTGTTAGCCCTTTGCTTCGCAATATTTCACCAGGTACTCCCGCTCCAAGCCCTGACAAGTCGTCAAAAGCCAGCGCTCTGCTTGATTCGGTGGTCGATAGCATTCAAGCTCCGCGCATTCAAATTGCGAATCTCGATGAAAGAGATGTTATTCGGCCCGAAGGAGACCCTTCTCCCACGACACGCCGCAATAGGGATCTTGCCCAGGCGCTATTTGGTGTACAAGACCATGTTCGAAAGGAACCCTCTACGCCACAAGAGCTAGCAACCGAAGTTACCATTCTAGGTCCATATTCAACCGAAGCAATCAGTAGTTCACCTTCCCCAGACTCCACTGCCTCCTTCTCAGAAAGAACAGAGATTCCTCTCGCTTCACATCATGAATCGTTATTCAATCCACGATCGCCAACGAACGATCAAGGCCCTGGAGATCGGGCTGATTTGGCCAGGGAGGTGCAGCGGAAAGCCGATGCTGCGATGGTGGCACTCCAGAGGAGTCCTTCTCAACCGAATTCTGAAAGAATTGGTGTAAGTGGCTCGATATCCCGTCGACGAGTCAACCCAGCGCAGATTTCCACCCCTCGGCTCGTATCAGCGTCAACAAGCGTCGACACCATACCACTTCGTTCCCCTTCTGTAACTTCGGAAAGCCTGCAGGGAGCATCAAAGCTCAGCCAACGCTTCAGGAGACTTAGGGGAACACTACGAGCCAGGACACCGGTCGCCCCGAGCGAAGAGGTGACACCATACCCATTTGATCTTCACTCACCTCCGGCAAGTCAAACGGCTTTTTATGACCCGGCGAGTGTAAAAGTAGCTGGCGAACCTACTGCATCGAGTGCAACGGAGTTGGGCACATTTAAAGTGCCAGTCCCTAGCCCACCAGCTTCGGCTGGCCCCGGGCTCCGTGGCTTCATGGCTCGGTTCCGTAAACATCGTACAGTCGATGCATCACAAGACCCAGGGCTCCGCAGTCTACTCCAAAACTCGTCTACATCTCCATTGGTTTCTCCTTCTACACACCAAGAACAGTATCCACCTCTCGGGAATCACACCACCCCTGGCTACCGTGAAGTGCAGCCAAATCCTACTCCTATACGCTACCCGCCAAGGGGTGGACCTCCGGTACCTGTTTCTGGGGATCTTGGAACACCTCCGAGTACACATGGGATGGAGGACTCTGCAGTGGAACAGCTATTTGCTGCTGCGTCTAACCTGGGTCTTGATCAAGCAGCGCTTAACGAACTTCTAGCTCGGTCGGATTCGGCTCGATCGACTGGTTGGACTATGTTGAACAGGAACGATCCGACGACAACGAATATGGAACTCGAAACTTCAGATGGGGTACCGCTCAATAGAGCTCGCTCGCCAGTCGTTCCAGACGGGCCACGCAGCGCAGGCATTATTTCCGGCCGATCTGATGATACGACTGTCCGCAAGCCATCCATTCGTAAAAGTAACGATCACGTTCGCAGACCTCGAAATGGCCAAGATGATAATACCGCAGCTGTCAATGCGATCGTGAGAAGGACGATAATATTCCCCTCTGAATCCAAGTCATCCACCATTGATCTCAATATCTTGATGCGAAAGCAATCACAGTCCACACGACGTCGTCGCTCGGGTAGTGTTGCTTCTGTGTCCAGCCGTTCTGTCCATGACCGTGTTCCAACACCTCCGCCTCCACGGTCCTTAGCTGGGAAGCGCTTTTCGACAGATACCTCCCCTCCAGTCCCTCAATTGCCACTCTCATTTTCTACCCACGGTAATAATCAGTCTCCACCTCAAGCTGCGCCTGCCGGACCGATTGAAAAGTCTAGCTCAACGTATGATTCGCTGTGAGCACATTTTGCCTTCGATAAGATTTTTCCATTAATTCACAAGTGACCTATCGTGCAGATATGAAATGTACGCTGGCGATAACAAAGCTCCTACCCCGGCTGTCAATGACCCTAATCATTCGCAAACGTCGCGAAATTCCGAAGCGGAAGGTTCGGAGTCTGGCCCGGCGTTAGAAGTGATAGAAATGGCTAATGGAGAAACAATATGGTCTGGAGATGTTGTTGGTGTGCGACAATGTACTGAACTGGATTCGTTGACAGGTCTATCGTGAATGGATTGCGGGATGATGACACAGAATCGCTGTATGGCAATCGGGCTAGTTTTGCCTCTGAGTATTCTGCACGCGAAGCCAACGGTATCAATGGCGATGGTGTCCAGGTTGTTGTTAAGGAACATAGCAGGAAAAACAGTAATCTATCCTTTCTTTCGCGCAAAAAATCACAAGGGAGTTCGCGCCCTGAAACCAAGGTGAGCGATTTTGTGCTGCAGATGATTTGACCTAGATGACCAACTTTATTTGCAGGTCTTTTACAGTTCTTCGGCCCAGATTGGACGTCTCATAGAAAACCTTTCCCACGGAATGGACGCAGGCTCATTCAACATTTTGCCAAGCTCTGCATCGCGCGGCCATTCCCATTCTTCCTCATTTCAATCCGAAAGCGACATACACTGGACGGTGGAAGAAAGATTGGAGCACATGCTTGGTTCGCTTGGGGGTGCATAGTTGGCGTATGCATTGGTTTGTTCTTTTCTTTTAAAAACGGTTATCTTCCCCATATCTACCACGCCACCTTTTTTCAGCTGTTATTTGGGCTTTGTAATTTTTGTCCGTTGATTGCGTTCGTGATCGGTGATCAATATGTGGGTACTTTTAGCACATCATGACTTCCTTCGAATCCCGGCTCTCCCCCCCCCCCGAATAAAAGAAAATTACATCCCTCTCGAGTCAATCCACCGATTGAGACACAGCGCGAGGAGTGCCTCGAGTAGCAGGATCTCATGACTGAATGTATACTTGAGCATGCCGTGCGATGGCCCCACTGGTGTATCTTGTGCGTAACGGCGGAAAACAGCGATTCGTCTGTTGGGAACAGCGTAGAGCTGTTGTGGTGGAAAGGCTTGTCAGCCGAAAAAGTTGAACGCCTTGCTCGAAAATAAATGAGTGACGCACATCGTATGAATTTGAGTCCTCGCAGCACCGCCGCCATTCAAATCTTCCTCCTTCCGAGAAGAACATGCGAGCACTGGAGCCGGGGGGGTGGTGAGGGGTAGTGGGGTAGTGGTGGTGAGTTCGATTCCATCTATTTTGTCAAAAAGATAGATATGCGGAGATGAGGGGAGGTTTTTCACTTTGGGGTTGTCCCAGGCAGGACGAGGTTGGACATGGGTAACTGTCTTGGGCCAATGACTGCGCGGCCAAAGTGGTTCCCGGATAACCAGTCGAACAAAGCGACGACTTCTTCGTGATTTCTGTAAATCTTTTGGCCACAGGGGGGGGGTCAATGTGGGAAATGGAGTTGGGTGGCAGTTGCCCCACCGTTGTTCTCGTTGCTGGTATGTAGGACGTCTCAAAGACCAAGAAGATGGGTTTAGTGTCTTCGCCAATGACGATGCAGCTCCGTGGGTCGTCCCTGCCGGTGAAGTAGAGATCGTATGTAGCGCCGGTAGTCATGTTGGAATTGAGACCGAGGGTCCTCGTACATATTTAAACATGAGTGTGCGCTAGCACACCCAACATATTAAATGGACCTAGCCCTGGCTGCTCCCGTGATAAGCGGTTCCGAGTCCGAAGCCATGGGAACATCCAACCTTCATCGATAGTGGCGCAGCGGAATGGCGTCTTTCGTTTTCGCCGGCAAGCAAAGAGCGAGGATGGGCGGTCGACCGTCAACGCGCGTCAACCGTCGACGACCTGGCGCACGACGTCGATCTGCCATCTGGACAGAGACTGTCAAAATCGTTTGTTCCTAAAAGTCTAATTTAGACAGAATTTTCCCGTCTAATTTGACAGAATTTCCCGGGACCTGATCTGATCGCGCACGTGTCCGCACGTTTTGACGCCGGTGTTCCAATGCCGCTCCTTGCTTTCACACGTGGCACACGTGCGTTGTCATGCCCAAGATATTTTTTCGCAATCCATACAAAAATCTCTCTACGCGTTCACCTTCCACAACGGCCGCTTCCGCATCTTGCGCGTGATATGCACAGCGCTACCACCAAAGTTCCCAAACGCCAGCACAACCGTCTCTTCAGCGCCAGCACCGCGCGCAATCCCCCGCTTCCTCATCTCAATGGCGTCTTTAGCAAACTTGAATCGAGCTTGATCGGACCCTGTAACGGAAATTAGGATCAGCCCAACAATCGATCAAGGCACTCGCCGATTTTGAAAGTGGGCGACTCCACAGCCGCCTTGAACATGTCGAACGGCACAAGCGAGTATACTTGGAGCAACACTTCTCGACAACCGTGTGGTGGCGGCGACGAGCCCTCCCCTGGTGGGGGTGGTGATGGCGGTGATGGCGCAGCGAGGGCAGTTGGCAGTGCTACGACGAGGTAGTGGAACACGTCGTCTTTTAATTTCTGGGCGTATAATCCAAATACCGATACGGGAGGCGGATCGGATGTGGGTGCGCCGTTGAGATGTGGAGGGATTGCTTCGATAAATTCGACCCAAACGTTGATAGTCTCAACCGTGATAGAACGCCTGCAGACCTCATACGCATATTCGCAGAGGTCGTTCATGCCCCCGAGAAGGCAGCCCGCAGCGAGGACACCTCGCGCATTGTCGGGACGAATGAGATTGAGAGATACGGAGGAGTAGAGGTATCCCAGGGCTTTGAAAGTTGCAACCGCTGGAGGTCAAAAGGCAAAGACAAAGACACAAAAATATAGGAGTCACCTATGATGAAACCCTAGATCGAACACGGTCAACTAGGAGAAGGAAACGAGGGGACAGGTCAGTACCTCCTGAGTGACTTCTGGATCCTGATCTAAACGGACGTAGATGGCACGTTGTCCAGCTGGTTGAGGGGACGTTGAAATTAAATGAGCGAGATAAGGCGAGCGCGACAGAATGATGGCGTGCAGACGGTAGGAATTTTGATGAACATACTACACAGCGATGGTTCAACTAGGAGGCTAGGTTTACGGTTTGGCGAAAGAGAAGGGCGCGTACCAGAATGGTGTCTGCGTAATTCTGCAAATATGTTTTTTCAGATGTTATGCAACGAAAGGGGCCGTGGTCTGTACTCACACCGGATTGAAATCCTGATAGATACAAATGGTTCACGATTTCTTCATTGTGCACCGGATATGGGACTCTACCATCGCGATAGGTGTCGCGTTCAATGGAGAAAGACACGTAAATGGGCGATGTGTGCGAAAAATGGTACTGACTGAGGATAACCATTGACAGGAGGATGTGAGACGTGGTTCGATCTGTCGTCATAAGAAGCTGAGGGCGACGGCGGTGATGAGGCGATATGGGGCGATGTGCCATTGGTGGTGGGGAAGCCACGACCATTTGTGGAGGTGGACGAGGAAGACGTTGCGTTCATGAAGGGCGAAGGATGAACAAAACACGACGAGTCCGAGTCACCCTTAAAATTGCGGTGTCACGATCAGAGTGACCGCTTGTCACTGTCTTCGATTATAATTTTTACTGATGTGCGGATCGCTCAGCGCTCAGCACTCGTTAAGCTTTTCAACCAAGTCATATTCATAGACAAAAGTAACACAACACAGATGCAACGCAGGGCTATATATCAAATCATGACGCGTACGGAGATTCATCTGCTTCAATAAATATCAGTGACGAGAGAGCGGACTTGAACAGATCTTACAAAGTTGGTCACCGCTGTCTCGACACACCATCGCTCTTCTTCTTCCTTGCAAGGATATCACCCAAGTCCGGCGAAGATCGCTCATGTCTGAAGGGCTCAAATATCGGCTGCGATCCTTTCGTCGCTGGTTGAGGTCGCGGTGCCTTCAAGTTCACGGTGGTCGCATCTTGGCCTGGTGTTCTCGGTGACTTTTGTATCGGAGTCTGATAGTAGGCGAGTGGTGAAATCGGCAACGGGTATTGCGACGGTTGTGGTGGTTGTGGTGCCAGCCCAGAGTTGTTGGTGAACGGGTGCGTTGCAAATGGGTCAAACGATCCCAAGACTGGCGATGATTGTTGGGACATTATTGCTGCTGTAGCAAAGGTGAGTACGACGGGTTAAATAGCCTGGAGACACCGCGTGAAACTTAGGGGACACGGAACGGATTTTGGTGGTCAGAACACATGACCTCACATGACTGTCACGTGTTTCTTCACCGTCTCCGGCTTTACATCAAATTAACGCAGTATTCTGTCTCAACTCCAGTGCCCGCTTGGTCCGCACAGCGGAATTCCAAGAAACTTGCCATGCCTTGGATCAGAATTTCGCCTATATCTCGGATACAAACATCTCGCCAAGTTACGCCAAGTCTCCGCGAGGCCCCATGTCAACGGCCTTCCGTGAAATCTGTTTCAGCATTAATAATTTAGATTCGGCAAAGTTAGATGTTTCAGAGAATTGAATCCGACCAGCCGCATGGCGTTATCCGTGTAAAATCGTGTGTCGGACGGATCTAGATAATCATATACGTGACAATAAACAGCCAGCACTTCCCAACTGCCGCCGGACATCATGAAAATCAACATCGTGGGCTGTACGAGGTAGAACAAGGAATAGTCAGCATTGCGTGTACATGAAAATTTATTGCCAAGGAGACTCACAATCCTCTACCTCTCCCCAACGCTCGATCTGACTGGACACCTCCACTTGGGCGGCCAGTGCCGCCTGTTCGACAGTGAGACGGCCCTTGACAAGTGCCAGAGCGATGATGAACGATTTCGTCGCGTACGTTGCACGCTCCATAGCTAGTAATAAACCCGCGAACGACAAAAATCATCCTTGACGCTCATGCGCGAAAGCGACACGTCCGCACGAACCTGCCATTTCCCAAGGATCAAACTCAGCAAGCACATTGTCGAATTTCCGTTTCGTGTCCGCGGGTTGGGCGTTCAACAGGATAGAGTCGAAAGTGTGGATGCGGACGTCGAACGTGGTACGAGCCCAGTCGAGAAGTGGGTCCCAGTATTTTGCTTGCAATGCTACGAGAGGCGGCGGGTCGTCTTGGTGGAAACTGGTAGATATTAGTGGACGTATGACGCGGAATAGACGCGAACCAACCAGATGGTGTCCGTATCCAAGTAGCGCAGCAAAGAAGCCCGCAGGTTCGCAAGAATTTCCCCTTCTACCAACGCGTCCACCGCTCTCGCAGCCAACGACGTCTGAGATTTCAACACAGTACAAAAAACATACATGCACACACACGTCAGTCAACAAACTGGCATTTCACCATCCGTCACGCCACAGACCAACGGCAAAGCATGCGGCTTCAATAAAATATCTTGGTGTTCCCACTCGACCGCAATCAGCGTCGCGACTAAAAATTTGTCTGCCGGCAGAAGCAGTGTATTCCCTGCAGGAGTCTTCAGCGGCCGCGTGTCCAAGGTCACAGCGAAGCTGCCGCCGTGATTTTCAATACCGACTGTTTTCCAAAAGCGCTTCATCGTTGCTTCGGCGTCTAAACATGGGGGGAGGGGGTTGTGAGTGCAGTGAGAAGGGAGCAGGATTGGAGACTCACGATTCGTCTCAGTAAGAGCGGGTCCCTCTGGTGGCGTAGTCATGGTTGCTTCGCCTCGTATTCTCCATCGTACAGGCACTGAGACCGGATGTGGAAGTCTTTGGATAGTTGTCGAGAAGAAGGGAACCAGCGAGCGGCCCAATCGTGGACATTGCATTTTTTGTTACAGTGACTTCCAGGAAAAGTTGTGCCTGGCTAATAAATTTCCACGTGACTTGATGGGGTTTTGAAATTTCGAAAGAAAAAAGACGCGGTACAGACATTATATCTTGCCTCCAACTACAATGCCGCAAGTGAATCCGAAAAATTCGCTGAGTGCCCGGTCGCAAGGAACCATCTCCGCGTACTTTTCTCAGAGTCCGCACACAAAAAAGCGGCCCATTTCTCCTATCGACTTGACAGGTGACGACGAACACCAGTATTCACTGAGAAAGAGGTCGAGAAATGCTTCCGAGCTGACTTCTCTTTCCGATCCCAAGTCACAGTATCGCTCTGACGCTGATGCGGGGCCGTCGTGCGCTCAGCCCCGCAGGCCACTTCCAAGCGGGGCTCTGGCCAAACAATGGAGCTTCACTCCCCTTTCGTCTCCGGAACAGGTATCAAAAGAACCGGTCAGAGTGCACACAACACAGGACGAAGCTGCTCGGCAAGCGCGTCGCAATGCGTTCAAGAAGAAGCTTCTTGGGGAGAATAATTCATTCTTCAGACGGCGGCACAGCGACGTTGGCAGCGAGGGCGAGATGCAGGTAGAGGTCATGGATGTGGATCAAGAGGCACTTGTGAGAGAGAGTCCTGTGGATCAAGCAGATGCATCGGGAGATGAGTCCGACGCAGCTTTCAAGAAATTGAAAGATATTTTCTCGAACAAACAGACCACCAAAGGGAAGTCAGCCGTTAGGGCCAAGGCAAAAACCAAGTCTTTGACGGTACACTCTCCCAAGAAGAAAGTGGAGGACATTGGGCCTAGTGGTCAGACGTACACGCCTTTGGAGAAGCAGGTCAGACACCCCCATGGGCAATCGTATTGTTATTCTCATCCTCCTTATCGTAGGTGCTAAAATTCAAGGCTCAGAATCCGGGAACACTGCTCATGATAGAGGTTGGATACAAATATCGATTCTTTGGTGATGATGCGAAGGTGACTTGTCTGTTATATCTTAATATCTTCATTCGCGTCATGAATTTATATAGGTAGCCGCCAAAGAACTTGGCATGGTTTGTTTTCCTGATCGGAATTTCCTGGTAGCCTCGGTCCCAACTTTTCGACGTGAGGTTTATCTGAAGAAGTGAGTTCCCGAAACCCGCCCTTCCTTGCTTGTTAAAAGGTCGCTGACGCGATATAAAGATTGTTATCTCAAGGGTACAGAGTGGGAATCGTCAATCAGATCGAAACAGCTGCTCTCAAGAAAGTCAGCGACAACCGCAACGCACTCTTCGATCGAAAGCTCACCAATTTGTATACCGCCGCAACGTGAACCTTCTTTTTCATCTTCTGCTTCATCGTCTCACCGAGCCGAATTAGATATGTGGATGGAATGGATTCGGTCGATGACCTTGAACGGTACAACCCACCTCCTCTGATGTGTCTGTTAGAAGAACAGAGGGGAGGCATGGGTGCTGATGAGAGAGTGTGCATTGCTATGATTGCAATATGTCCCAGTACCGGTGATGTGGTGTGGGATGAATTTGACGGTAACGTTGATGATACTCATGATCATCTTCCTCTGGTTTATTAACCTCCAATGCTCTCAAGACTCACACATGCGTACTGAACTTGAAGTAAGTGTGCAACTGCTTTCCTTCAACAATTCAGCCCTGATAATTAACTATAGACGAGAATGGCCCACACAAAACCCGCAGAGCTTCTCTTGCCAGATACCGGTCTGACAAAACCTACAGAGAAAATGCTTTCCCACTTTACCGGGTAAGCTCACGTCACTTCCCTGAATGGCTTGTAGGTGGTTCATTTTGGACAAGTACAGCGTTTCTTCGGCCGGTGACAGAATTCGCACCGAACACTTCAACCAGCTCATGTCTTATTCGGATGCCTTTGCCTTCGTTTCAGAATTCTACACTGATAAGACAAAATCCGCCGCTGCTTCAGACAGCTTTAATTCAGGTCAATGGGTTTCATTCCTGCTATAACATTTCCTCATCTGGGAGGTATCTCAGGAAAGCTGATGGCGGCTGTGGCCGACTTTCCGAAACGAGTCGTGGTCGTACTGGGCCACACAATCAAACACCTCATTTCCTTTTCGTCAGTGCTTCTTTCCCTCTCTTCAAAGTAGATCAAACAGCTGATGGCATACTTCATTCAGCATCGCGGACGCCTTTCTCGAAACCAAGTTCTTTACGCGATTTACAACCAAAGTGCACATGTTGCTCAATAGCAATACTTTGGCGAACTTGTCAGCAATACCGCTTTACGTTTCACTGAGTCTCAAAGAGCTGAATTTGACGCCGATCAGGGAAATATATCGGAATGAGACAGAACACACTGCAAAAGGTTCCTTAATGTGGATCCTTGACCGCACTAAAACGAAGTTCGGAGCTCGGATGTTGAGAAACTGGGTAGGCAGACCCTTGATTGATATGAGGTAATTCACATCCACCTCTTTTGTTTTGCCAGTGGAACTCAAGGTCCGCCCGACGTTATCTCATAGCGCTCTGCAAGATCGGGTAGACGCTGTAGAAGAAATATTATCAAGCTCGTCGGAGCTCTTGGTAACTTTACGTGATCTGCTTAAAAATCTACCCGATCTCGCCAAGGGGCTGTGCCGGATTCAATACGGCAAAGTGCCTGGCTTGGACCATCTTGTGCAATTGTCGCTGGCTTACATTTCTTTTTTCTCCTAGTGTACACCCCAAGAACTCGCTGTCATTCTGTCAGCTTTCAATAAGATTGCCAATGGGTTTGCTTTGTTCGACAGTCCGTCGGACGTCGGATTCAAGTCCAGAGTTCTCAACGAGATTATTTTCTCGTTGCCCAAACTTAAGGATCCTATGAAGGAGCTTCTGGGTATAATCTCACTCAAAAAAGCCGCGGAAGGCCGCAAGGTTACCATGTGGAATGACCCGGAACGGTATCCAACTATTGCAGATATCGACATGGTATGCACTCGCTAGCTTCTTCTACTGGGTAGGCATAAAGTCGATGTCTTTTATTTCCAAAGGCCATCCAAGCCATCGAAGTCGAGCTCTCGGATGAATTAAAGTCGAGTACGTACCTTTCCTTCGATAGGTGGCTTCTTCTGGCTTTACTATTCTATCAGTTCGGAGACTATTGAGAATACCTGCCCTTAAATGGACAACGGTTCTTGGAGAAGAAGTAACATCCCCCCTTGTCTATTTTCTTTAATCTGACTTCACCCCAGTTTCTCATAGAGCTTAAGAAAAGTGAAAATCACGCAGTGCCGGAGACATGGTACATTGCTTCCAGGTACGACTTCTTCCTTCAAGGTTCATTCATAACCACTTATTCCTTGCTCCGAATCAGAACAAAAAATACCGAACGATACTATACCCCGGAGGTCAAAAAGAACGTCCAAGAACGTGAACAATATCAGGAGGCCCTGCAAGCTGAAGCACAAAAGGCATACCTACACTTTCTCAGTGATATAGCTCACAAGTATTATGCTATCATGCGTGACGCCGTGGACAAGCTGGCCACCGCTGATTGTCTTCTT
This sequence comes from Hygrocybe punicea, assembly GCA_963556145.1. Classification (NCBI taxonomy): domain Eukaryota; kingdom Fungi; phylum Basidiomycota; class Agaricomycetes; order Agaricales; family Hygrophoraceae; genus Hygrocybe; species Hygrocybe punicea. Next base: position 5,621,445 of record OY744462.1, on the reverse strand, counting down.
AGCTTTGCTCTCGTGGCTCTTCAGGAAAATTATGTTCGGCCACAGTTTACGGAGGAGGACGTGCTCGAGATCATTGAAGGCCGGCATCCCATGGTTGAAACGCTCAGGTCCGACCCATTTGTCCCTAATACTGTGAAAATGGGCGGCGATGAAGCGAGAAGCAAGATTATTACCGGCCCCAATATGGGGGGAAAGTCAAGTTCGGTTAGGATGATTGCCCTCATCGCGATTATGGCCCAAATTGGGTCTTATGTGCCCGCTACGTCAGTGAGGTTGGGAATGCAAGACAGCATTCTCACGAGGATGGGTGGTAAGGATAGCGGAATTCTTCGTATCTTCGTCAGGTCAAGCTAATTGAGACATCTAGCTTCAGACGATCTGATCAGGGGACGCTCAACGTTTATGGTGGAAATGTCGGAAACGAGTGACATCCTACACTCCGCTACGGCCAAAAGTCTTGTCATCCTTGATGAACTCGGGCGAGGAACATCTACATTCGACGGCGTAAGTTCTTGAACATTAGTGGCCCTTTAGTTGACCACCAACACTTTACCACAGATGGCTATAGCCCACGCCGTATTGGAACACCTTGTATCTTCTGTCAAGTGCAAGACACTTTTCATTACTCATTACCCGCTCGTGGCTACCGCTCTGGAGAAGAAGTATCCCATTGACGTGGAAAATTTGCACATGGGCTACCAAGAAGAGTCTCGCATAGACGGAACACGAGATATCACCTTCCTATATCGTCTTACGCGCGGTGTTGCGACAGAATCTTTTGGTGTAGAATGTGCCCGGCTAGCTGGTCTCCCGGAAAAACTTTTAGAAATTGCTGCTGACCGGTCTGGGTCTTTACAATCTACCGTCGAACGGCGGATTAGGCAAAATAAGTGAGTTTCTATGTCGTCTCCTATGGGGATATTCTGGAGCATTTTCCAGGATGAGGAAGTGTGTTCAACTGCTTCGTCAATGCCTCACTCCGACCAGCCTTGAGACCGTAGTCGCTTTCAATGAGCTTCAAGCAATGATTGGCGCAATGGCTACATCAGATTCCTCCACCTCAAACCTCTAGACATCAACCTTTTTTCGCTTGTGCTTCTTCGACACCGTAGTATCTACTTCGTCTCCAACATATTCAACTTTCCTCTTGGCGGGAGCTTCACTGGCTGTCTTGAGTGGCGGGCCTGTTGAAGCTTGAACCATTTGTTGGCACATGCTCAGCAAGGCGGTTGACGATTGGAATCGTTTTGAGGTAACCATCTTTTCGCGCAATTCACCCCATATTGTAGGTTCCCATATGATACGGATCTTTTCTGGTGTCAATATAATTCGTTTTGATTGACGAATTGCAAGTAGGCCGAGTTTGAAAAGGTCCTTCATTTGACGTGTCGTTAAAGCGATGGTACGGTCGCACGCACTTGAAGCGGTGTCAAATAATGACTGTCGCAACAACGGCATAAATTCCAAAACCTCTTGCTGTCGATCGCTCTATTGGTCGTTCAGCAATGTGCATGGGAAAGAGCAGAAATGTGTAAGAACCGTATTGGGGAGCCGTGTAATAAGTACTTGAAAGAGTTGAAAGACTTGACATCGTCGAAAGATCTTGGCTGCCTTTGTTGTTACTTCGATAAGATCAAATCGCAGATTCCACGCCGTTGTGGGGTGATGACGAATGAACTCCTCGAAGAAGCTAGTATTGAGGGCCGAATTTTTGCGAGTGATAAAATCGACGAGAGATTTGCGGTATACACGAAGAACAGACTCTTCTTCGTCCGATAGAAGCAACGATCTCGTTAGGTATAAGCTGCACTGACTGAGCATTTCTACAATATCCGATGAATGGGTCTTGCGAGCCCGGGAGTGAATGTCACCAATGACTCTTGTAAATTGTACGGTGTCAACGCTGGACGGCACTTCCTTTACCTTCCCGATCCGGGATTTGAGGAGGCCTTTCGCCTTATCCGACAGTTGCCGCTCATCTGAACTTGTACTCGTGACGAGTTCGACTAATGGTAAAATGAAGCGGACGATATGCGGACTGGAAGGTTGCTTCCTAATAAATATGTCGACAAGGTCAAGAACGCGGTTCTTGAAATGGGTGGCTTCCCGTTGGGCGTTCACGTCTTCAGCGAGAAATGAACAGATGCTGATATTTGGTTAGGAAGATTGATGACAGACCTTTGGAAGGTTTTTTCTCGATAGCTCGCTCCCTAAAAACTGCTGCAAGTTGTTCATCGATGGCCATCATCTGATCATCATCCATTAGTTCCTCGTCTGAATCGTCCTCCGAGTCGCCTGTAGCCGCCTCGATGCCGTTGACCCGTAGTGCTTCCTCGATCTTCATTCGGAGGTCGGGATCAGGTCCGCTATCATCATCGCCTGATTGATGGTTAGCAGATCCTTCCTCACTACTGCTCTCCTCCTCCTCCTCCTCCTCCTCCTCATCATCATCATCATCTTCCATCTCATCGCTATCTTCTTCCATCAATTCTGCGGGAGCACGTCTTTCTAGTTGCTGATATCATTGAAAGCGACAGATGTCAGACAACATCCTGTACTACAAGAAAGGTACGTACAGCAAGGATGAGATCAATTGTAGTTTCTTTCACATTGCCAGCAAGCAACGAAAAAACATGGTTTGCAACGGTCCGCATGTATGCAGTAGAGTGGTCCAAGTATCCAATTATAGTGTCCACGAGAACATCAACAGGTTCCGGTAGAGGTTCAGCAGGTCCTCCAGATGATTTAGGTTGCTTCTTACTCTTCTTTCCTTCCGTAAAAAACATACGCGTCGATGCATCAATGCAAGCCTGTTATTAGAATGAGTTTCAAGAAAGATGCCCAATAGGAGTGAAGAATCACTTCCAAAGCCTCAGTGTCAATGTCCCCTTGGTCATCGGCGCAACGTTGTTGAACGAGAGTAGCAACCAAGAGCAATTCAGCCCCATTAGCTGCATCCTTTTGACTGCCTGTCACCTGAAATACACCGTGAATGTCTTCACCTTGACCAAAGAAGTCTGACAAACCTTCGATAGTTTCGCAACCACTTCTCGGGACTTCATACGCAATGCTTTATTTTCGCTGATATCTGCAAGGACGGTCAGGTGTTTGCTGTCTTCCTCCAATTGTTCGATAGTGTTGAGGACTTTGAAATGCCAGAAGTCCCCGTCGGACGCGACCGACAACGCTTTCGAGGCCTTTTCTCCTACAATGTATATCAGGAGTAGCCTACAGCGTAGTAGTAACCTGACACAAACCTGCTCTGACAATGGTACTCTGTCCGGTTAAATCTGCAAGACAGCCAAGGAGTCGAATGCGGCAGCTTTGACGCAGTTCCTCTGAAAAAGCTGGACTAGGGACAGAGCGTAGCTGTTAAATGGGCTGTCGATATCACCAAATTGTAAATTCTAGGGAAGATTGCCACGAACAGCATAATGTGGGCTCTTCTCAGACTTCTTTTTAATCACAAAAAGGCCATTGACGACGAGCCAGTTCAGGATCGACTGTATCCAGTCATCACTCTTGGGTATAGCACCGTTGCGGATAAGTGCCGAGAGCTGGTCAGTGATCCAGGCTCTCCTTGAATTGACGGTAGATATGTCGGCTCTGAAGAAAGTATCAGAAGTGTGAATCGGTTTATAATAGAAGAAACATCACTCTTCGGCATGCGGTTCCTCGTTGACCTGCTTTAACAAGTATTCGATGTAACTCTTGATGCCTTCAGCATCCATAGAACTGAGAATCGCCTCCACCGTTTTCGTTTTCGTCAGTTTGTCGAATTGGCGACTGCCGTTCACGCCAGTGAGCTGAAGAATCAGTGTGAAACCCAAGGTGGGATGGTTCTGAACGTAGGCTTCTATCTCAGTGGCCTGACAATCAGGTTTCGGTAAGACGACGAGAATGTGAGCATTCCGTATTTGAACGTACGACTTGTTTTGCAACTTTGTGCAGATATCGATCCTTTTGCGACAAATGATTTATCCAACTTCGCATGAAATTTTTGGTGAATAACATTGGCATTGTGTTGGAATCTACTCGAGGTAATGCTTTGCGGAAGACCTCAAAACCCCAGTACTTGCGTTCCGGTGATGCATTGGGGGAAAACAGCGACTCTATAGCAACATCAGTGGGTGATAGAAGGGTATTTGTAATAAACTATACCATCAACGACTACTCTGAAAAATTCCCGGAAAGACCCTTTCGAGGACATCGCAGAAGCAGGGCCAGGGAGTAGGTGGTTCAATATGATGTCCCAAACGAAGTGAATTTGAGGTTTCCAGGTTCCAGTAGCCGATTTTGGGACATCTTTGGCGTCATCGTCCTCTGACGTTGAGAGAATGCGAGCGAGAGCAGTCAAGTTCGCTGTACTCAGGAGGTCAGGACGCTTGAATGAGGGAGCCATTAATTTCCGCCAATCCTTGTCTGGATACAAGTTCTGCAGCCTGAGTGCCAATGCGACCTTCTCCGGTGACCAGGTTTTGTCTCCTTCAAAGATACTCTGGATGGTATGGTCGACTGCCTCGCCCTTCCATGGAACATCCGATGCCTTCAACGCGTCGACTGCAAGAGAAATGGTCCACCAAGCACTCTCCCTCAACCATGACTTCTTCTCCCCTAGATCGATCAACTGCGAGAGTATCTCTTGATAACCCAATAAAGTCGATGCCTGTGTCGTGGAGGATGTAGACGTAGGTAGTGAGGATGTACGAACTAGGAGAGTAGACCGAATGATCGCGGTTAATCCAAAGAGCCGAGCAAAGAGGACATCTCGTTCCTCTTGACCAGTCATGGACTTTTGGGTCTTCGATGAATGTACAACAAGTGCAACAATCTGCGCGCACGTTACGGTGTGTATGCGAGATAATAGCTAGCCGGGCACTGTCAGGAATAAGAAGTATATGAAACATACACCACCTCACCTCCGTCAATGCAACCGCGAAACCCAGCCTACTGCTTTCCCTAGGACTCGCAAGCCCCCGTATTAGCCGACGAATAGAGTAGGAAACGTCCTGCGCGTTCAGCGCGTCAAGTCCGTCTTGTTTTTGTTCATCTTGATCACCATCTTCAGATCCTGCGGGACCTTGCAATTGGGGAACGAATTGCGCTTGGAAATGTTCGAGAGCCGTGACCAGCTTAACAGAAGCATCGAGTCGTTCTTTTGTGGATGCAGAAGAGAGATGCCAAAACAGAGGCAGAGTCGTCGTCATTTTGCAGTGGTTTTTTTTTTTGTATACGAGTCTACAGTTGCCACCTGCGAACACGTTACCGCTATGAGGTATCGTTCAAATCAGCCTATTTGCGTGGGTCATCGTCGCAAGTGAATAAAAAATTCTGATGTTATTGATCAATTGATAGTACGATGAATGAAATTCAATGAATGTGCAAGAAAGCAATGGCAGACAGCTATAAATTTAGTCAAAATGCATCCAATGGCCTTTCACGCCAAGCCGACATTTCTCGCAGTCCGCCCGAGGTCCCATGGTTAGGCGCTGTTTCCGAGGACTTGCCGGAGACAAGTTCGCGTTCGCGCTCGCGCTCCATGAAGGCGCGGGCGAGATCGACATGGCGTTCGGAGATGACGGGGGGGTGTTCAGCGGGGTGCGGTGAGTATCGTGTGACTCGTGTCGCCCTTGAACGGGATCTGGCTCTGACGGCGTTGCGGGCTGTATGGTGATGGCAGGCGTGCATGGCTGTTGTGGTCGCAGCGCCATGGGGGCAACAGCGGAAGTCACGGGTTGTTGCTGAGACGGGAATGTTTCGTGGCATTGACGTTGATGTTGATGTTGGCTCGGAGGTTGTGTTGGATGAGGTGCAAGTGATGGAGAGGAGTGTATATCTATGCTCGACGTAGGCACCCAGTCATCTCCGAGCCGTCGAGGTGAGCCTCCCGCGCAAGCATTCCACTTCTCATTCTGCAGGCAAAAACCAGGCTGCCTCAAAAATGAGAAAGGAAGCATATCCGTAGCGAGTGACAGCCGTTTCTGGAAACATGAAATGGCGAGTCAGCGAGGCAAAAGTGAGAGAGGAGAAATGGACGCGTACCGGAGTACGGTCAATTGGGGAGTCCGGAGAGCGAGCCCGCTTCTTCGAGAAGGAGCGGATGTTTGGGAACGAGGGGGAGTGCATGTTAACCTCTACCATGGTGGCAGCCCAAATATTTTTGACTGACAGAGACGTCAATGAAAGCAAGTCGTGAACCAGGCCACACGGCAATGTCCGAAACCAAATTTCCTCTTTTCGGATAATATTTCTTGCAATTACATAATATTCATGAATTGCCTCTTTAGGAATCTCCCTGTTCTAATATCATACAGTGCGTTTCTACAGGATATCGGGCCTCATCACACCACCGTCGAAGAGCTTCAAAATTTACAAAATCCTGTCCTTCATCCCTGCATATTCAACGGCGCGCGCGGAAGCCTCGGTTCACCCGGTTTATAACGTTCCCCCGTCTCCGCCCTCAGCATATCATTGATCCAAGCACCCTTGGGCTGCAATTTCTCACCGCGACTGTACATCACCGCCAAGTACAGCCATGCCGCGGCGTTTCCAACAGTTCCCACCTCATCCGACACGTGGCTCTTCGCGTACTCGGACATCCTCTTGTACAGCACGTCGTCCGTGTACAGGTCGAACAAGTGCCGTGCAACGGCCTCGTTGTCCCCAACATCAGTGAGGAACCCAGACTTGCCGTGCTCGATCTGGAGGGGAATGCCTCCCGTGCGAGAGGCAACGACAGGCTTTCCCGCGTGCAGGGCCTCAGATACTTTAACCTCGAAGCCTTCGCGGGTGGAAAGCTGGAGTGCAATCTTCGCGTTGGACAACAGCGCGTTGAGCACTGCCAGATATGACCCGTCAGCCTCACTCTATTCAACAATCAAAAGACAGGGAAACATACATTGATCACTGGGTGGCAATCTCATCACAACGATGTCCCGTGCATATTCCTTGTACGGGTCAGAAGCGATCAACTGCATGACCTGATCATAAATAATGCTCGCGTCAGGGTCATCCACAGCCCCATGGCCACAAAGTAGCAACTGAGGTTGGTCGTCCTCGTCGAGGTCAGCTTTGAGCAGTTTGCGGAACTTGACATAAGAGTCAATGACGTTCGGGATACCTTTCGCAGGGTCGAAGCGCGCTATCTGCACCACATAATCGCGCACGGGCCAATTGAGCTCGTTCATTTTCTCTTTGGTGCACAGGCTGCGGAACTCGCCCATATAGAACTGAGAATCCCATGGATCAAGGTCTTTATTCAGGCCGTCAAGCCTGCCAAGAGGTAATGTCAGTGATGTGATATCATTCATTAAATTAGAACCAATACATGTCGGTTGCAGCACCCAGAAGCGCTAAATTTTCGATGGGAACGTCACTAGGAACAAATTTGCTGACGGGGTGACCTGGTAACCGCATTCGGATTTAGTATCAATGGCAATAACAAGGACTGAGACACACTGATGAACAAGTCTGCAAGCTGGATGTTCTTCCATAGGTACTTCCAGACCTCCTCTTGCGGCGATCCAGGCTTGTGGACGAGATCGCTCCGGATTTCAATATGGGATCGGTAGATGATGGGTAATTCGGGTCGAGTTTTGCGGATAAGAGGTATGAGTCCAGGCATCTGGGGGTCATCTACAATGCGCCCCATGAGACTTTTTCCCCCCCTGTTTTGATGTCTAGTCTGCTTATATGATACACACCTATGAAAGCGATATCTACACCGCCATGTGCGAGAGGGCCACCCTCTGCTGTCCACCTGAGGCCGTTCTTGAGGATCCATGCATCAAAGTTGTCCTTGGCTGCTTTAGTGAGACGGAGATCGGGAGCGGCGACACCTTGGAGGATGTTGTGATTGTTCTTGGTCGTACGGAAAACGCTCGGGGATGGGTTCGGGACATACCTGGAGGGTGTCAGTTAAAATGGGAGAATGTGAAATTGGTGGTAGGACACACACCAGGCAGCGTCAACGTCTAATGCTGTCAAAAACCTGATCAAAGCATGGCGCATCTTCAAAGCGAATCGTGAGGTGCAGAAACCCGTGTCTACAAGAGACTCACAAGTGCGACACCACCTGGGAATTGTTTTAAACGAGGCGGTGCAGGAGAAAATCACGACTGCTCACCTCCCTGCGGCGTAGATGAGAAAAATCCTATTTTGATCTTCTTCTCCCTGAGTTCATCGGCCAACTTGATTACAGCATTCCAGGTACCCTTGCCGACTGTTTTTTTATACTCGTCCAGATCATCCAACAGGTGAATCTTTCCAGCGGCATCTACGGTGACCTGGTTGCGAGGACCAATGCTTAGACGTGGGTTATTTCCAGGACCAAAGTACATGATGCACTTGCGAGCGGCAGAATCCGCCTGTTCATCAAGAGTGCGCTGGATGGGGAGGCGTTCGGAGATGCCGACTTGGAGGAAGTTGGGGCTCGGTCCATCGACATGGCTAGCATCGATATGGACTGCGGGAGTTTCCGAACCGGAGACGACATGAGAGCCGGATATAGAGATGCGGTGCTTTACGTTGGGTCTAGTGGCAGAGTCGGTGTGAAAAGGTTTGATATTGAATACGATTGGGACGATATCCATGTCTAGCCATAGACGTGTGCAAAGATTAGGTGTCTGTGGAAAGGGGAATGTGAGAGTGATTGCCGTGATGAACGGAGCCGGCCACTTACTTCTTTTAAGAGTGCCAGAGTGACACCTGCGCCAAGGAACTTGCAAAGATGTTCGTTGCAGAACTTGCGGAGGGTCTGGAGGATTTGCTTCTCGATTTCAATTGAAGTCTTGGGAAGATCTCCGGGAGTGAAAGGAACGATGAGTGACGCGAAATCGGTGCTGTAGACGGAATCATGGACGGATATTGCGATTTCGAAAGCGGTGTTGTTGATGATGGAACCAGCAATTCCAGCCCACATCGGCTGGGGAGAGAACGGTTAACTGGCACGATCTCGGATGATGGGAAAAGATGAAAAGCAAATCACAGTGAGACTGGTGAAGGCATGGGTGATGATGTGAGGCTTTTGCTTGGAGGCGACGTTGGAGGAAAGCCTGCGCCTGATGGCAGCAGAGGGCTTTGACTGGAACTTGTGGTGGGCTTGAACAGACATGGTGATGGGTCAAGGGCAGGCGCTAAGCGGGTAAGCGGTGAAAAGGTGGAGGAAATATATAAATGCTGAGGTTGAAATTAATCAGAACCGTAATCAGCAATTTACTAGGCACGGAGGTAATTCGTCTCGGACCTTGAGCTTCAGGGCGACATCAATCACTTGCCAGGTGAACGTTGAACGTTCAACCGGTGGTCGGAACGTTGCCGACGACGACGAACAGGCGCTCGTCGTCACTCTGGGCACGTGCGTGCCTCTGTCATGTCGTGTGAGGAATGCGGCCATCCCACCATCTGGGACGACGACGTCGGCTCATCAATCTGTACTGTCTGCGGTACCCTCGTAGACTCTTCCCAGTCAGTGCTCACTTCCCACCTCGATCAGCACGACAACTCTACTCGCCAGTATGACCCCCTCACCATACCCTTCTCCTCCACCCTCAAGAGCTTTCGCAGCCACAACGGCTGGAACCTCGCTGGCCAGGGCAAAGAAGCCCGGGATTTGAAAAATAATGTCTGTTTTTTACATGCTCACCCCTTCATCGTATGCTCATTTACGTCCAGTTTGCAATGCACGAGTTCATCCGAACCGTCTCGTCCAATCTCTCCGCGAACGCAATATCTGCACGTGCAATCACTCTCTTCTCCCAGACAATGGCCGCGGGTCGCTTTCGCTGGGGCCGCAAAGCTAAACTTACAGCAGCCGCTGCAGTAGCCGTCGCCCTACGTGAATCCCACAGGTCAGACTCTCTCCGCGATATTGCCTTTCTCATTGACGAACCGCCCTTGGCCCTCTCCCGCGCCTTCTCTTCTATCCTCAATCTCCTTAATCTATCCCTTACCTCTGCAGACCCCGCAACCCAACTCTCTGCTCTTCACCTTCATCTCACCTCCCTTCTTCATCCCCCGCAAACCCCAAGTCCACTGCCCAACAAGTGCTTGACCCTTCTCATCCCCTTGACCCTTCCCGCCGTATTCCGAACCGCCAACACCCTAGCTGCCCTCCTCACTCGACTCGGAGACGCTCTGCCCCTCGCAAGCCTGCCAACCCCGCCCACAGCCTGCGCCATTCTCATCGTTGCCCTCGAAGCAGAAACCCGCACCTCTCTCCCCAATCTCAGCGACCTCGCCCATCACCTCGGCGCCCGTCTTGGCGCAGGAAAGGGCGTCGTCTTGTCGCGATACAAACTCATATGCGATCTCGTAGAGGAGTGGACTAGGGAAATTCCGTGGCTTGACAAGTTCGCACCCAAGAACGGCCGTTCCAAGCTCGCCAAACGCGTAGTCGTAGCTCGGGGTTTGAAAGACGTCTTGCAATTCCAGGAGGATATATGGCGCAAGAAGCTCGAGGCAACCGTGCGCCCCACAGTCACCTTTGACCTGGACCCGGACAACAACGCGGAGGAGGACGCTGACGTCCCTCAGCCTGTGCCAGAGCACACCCTGGAGCGATCGCGCAAGAAACGGAAAAAGTTCCACGAACTAGACGACGCCTCCCATTTCCTACTCAACCCGCTCTCGGCGCTCGCACCATCCCCTAGGTCTGCCAGTGCCCCGCGGTGCCCGCCTCTCCCCCTCGCAGCGTACCTTTTGACTGCAGATGCATCCGCGCTGGCCCTGGGCGCTGCACCCACGCGCTTGCAGCGCCTCGTAGCCGAACGCGGGGGGTCAGAGAACATCTCGGATCATGAGCTGTTCGAGGAGGGAGAATGGGAGGCTATGCTCAGGACTGAGGCGGAGCAGGTCGTGTTACGGGATGTTTGCGGCTGGGGAGAGGGTCTCGAGGAGAATCTCACGAAAGGCGGGACAAAAGGTGTGTGTGCTAATGAAATTGGAAGACGGGAAGGGGAGGGAGAGAATAGTGCGTCTGGGAGGATAAACATGGAGGCTCTTGCGAATCTACTACGCAACTCGGAATCCATAGACGAGGACGAAGAGCTCGGACAGCTCCAATTTGGATACGCGTTTTCGGACCCCGACTATTTCATGGACGAGGGGGATGATCAACGTTCGGCCCATCAGGAGTCTGGACCTGGAGATGTGAGCCCGACTCCACCTCTCGCTGTGCACCACAACAACTCCGACGAGGTAGTGGAGACATGGCGCCCTCTTTCTCCCGATCATGCAGCAGGGTGCAACGTCGGCGACCGGTACGATGAAGAGTATTAAGAGTTTAAATGTTCGTTTTTACCATTCATCGATTCATTGATACTGCCTTTCGTCCACCCAACATGGTTGCAAGTACGTCTCTACGAAGGGACCCGAACGTAACCTGGACGAGTATAACTAAAGGCAATGTGAGCAAGGGATATTTCATTGTTGTAAATACTAATATAGCGCAAACTACCTCAGCATCTATGGTAGTTTCCCTCCTGGTACTGGAAATAAGAAGCAGATGCCTCCATCCAACCTGGAAAGGCGGTAATCATCCTTCTCTCATTACCAGTCCCGGATCAAACCCTTTCGGAAAGACTTGCCGTACATTGATGTTGATCCGCGCCGTGCGCAGATATTCTTCATACAACTCCCATTCCCCGTCGCCACCGACTTCAAAGTGAGGGGGCAGGGTGTTCTCGAGGATTCGCGGGACACCTAAGTGCGGTGAGGTATACAAAGAGAAGAGTGTGAAAGCCGAACTCACCGTGATAGGCCCTACGGCATGCTGGACCTGACATGATAACTGCATCCCCTGAGCGCAAGAGGATCGCCACTGGCTCTACATCCCGGCCGATTCCCCCGATGAGGAATATCGCGGCATTGCCGAGCCTGATATCCGAGAAAATGGTTTGCATAGTATTGAAATTACGGGAAAGACGATGCGTACGATATCGAGACCAGTGGGGATGTTGCACAGACCTCTGAACGGTCTACATGTCCCATGAGCGTGTCCTACGGATATTTGGCAGAGGCAACAAGCTCGAGAAGCGAATTTAACTCACCTTAGTTTGATAAAAGTTTACGATGCCTGCATCTGGTTCTACAAGTACAGAGTCAATCGAAAATTGAAAATGTCCAGGAATAAATCAATAAAAGTACCATATGTGTCGTCCCAGGTCACCCAGTCCGGACCGCCTTTGCCCCAGCCGTCTGCTGCTTCTGATCCAAACACCTGGCCCCAGTCCACCACCCCAACAACACGCTTGCATAGCTCCCGCACATGTGGATGGACCTCCCCTCTGCCTTTGGTAAAGTCATACTGCTTGCTTCCCCAGTGATAGGTCCACCCGATATTCGCCCACCGCAGTTTCGGCAGAAGAGAAGAAGGTGGTGATGCTAGGACAGTGGGAGATGGCGTCGCTGGGTTCTTAGAACAATTGGACAGAGTTACGACGTTGTCTGGAGCGATAGGCATGTTATCTACCAGCTTCCTGGGACCCGGTTGTTCTAACAGAGCCCCAGCGGAGGCAGGACAGACTCGCGGGTGGACGAGTGATTCCGTGCTTCCTCCCAGCCTAGAATTGAGGTATGCATTCCACAACCCGCCTTCGGGGAGGCTGTAGTGGGTATCGAGATTGGTCTCGTTAGGATGGCGCGCTTGGTCGCTAAGAGACCAATGTACGAGATATCTCTGCTCTGTGGGTGATACAAATGACGGCAGTAACACCAATCCTGCAAGATTTTCACGTTACGGAGTGTATTTGAGATATTCAAAGTGGCGGCGAGGACAGTGAGACACACCAGGTATGCGAGGTATGGCATATACCTTGGAATTACAGCGATCTTTCGGTGTGAGCTCCCTGCACTCAACAGCGTCGGAACTTCCGTTAACCTCCTTGGCTTCAACGAGCGTCGCCAGGTCCAATACGTCCGACAAATCGGGCGGAGGAAAACGCGCCTTGTACCGTTTCTCCGCGGCTCTGAACGGTGTCCAACTCAAATCGACGGTTTTGTCTCTGTTTCTTGTGGTCCTCAGGTGCTGACGACGCGCCTTTTTGTAGGCTGGACTTGATGGGTCGTGGAGATCTGTGAATGAGATGTGGGACATGCTGAAAGTAATAAATATATTTTCAAGTTGGCCATGGCTGGCATTGGCTGCTATCATTGCACAATATTGCACCTTGGACACTCAACGTACTCAACACTTATCGCCACGACTACCTCAGCTGGTCCCTGATCAGCAGTAGCTGCGTCTCCAGAAGTCTCAAATCCTTTTAGCTAGAGTAGTCTTGGACCCGCAAGTCGCACACGGTCGTCATTGGTTTGCCTCTTGTTTACCCAACCACGCAGAGCGGCAAATGGCACTGGTGAAGAAGTCCAGGAAATGGGTTTCTTATTCATCGCAGGTTGGACGTTGAACCACCTGAACCTCCGGACTCTCACTGATAAGCATGTAGATATTTGGCTCGGAAGGTCGCAACAACAACGCACGATCAAAAGCAGTATGTAACTTGATAATAGAAGCATTTGTTGGACTCACAGTCATCATCTGGCAGGTTGCACCTGAGATTTAGAAATTCTTGTCCCAACATAGAATAAATCGAGCAGATTTTCTCATCAGAATGTCAAGATTCCGAACATAGTAGCTTCGCTCTCCGGCTGTCCGTTATGCTTAATAAATCTAGTGAGAACGGAGAAGAGGGAGCCAACTCACAGCAACCGTTATCAGACTATCGCTCGACAACATGACCGCCTTGACCATACTTTTTCCTTTGAAGGCAGCATGTTGGGGAAGGGAAGCGGTCGTTATACTGCAAGGGAGAGAAGTGATGACAGGCTTGTCAAAAACTTTGTGTTTTCTGGGAAAAGTACTGGGGCCTGTCAGGAATTTTGTGGAATCGTCGGCTTTGCCCAACCGATTCCCCCGCAGGAGATGGCGTTTCATAGACAGGTTGTTGAAGTCATACAGGTGCAATTGACTGCCTTTGCCAACCATGGCAAACTTCAGGCCGTGAACATCGCATATCCAGTCTGATGACGATTTCTGGCAGATGATACGAGTGCCCTGTGGTCCCCATTGCTCCCAGGTAAAGATGTGAACAAGCATATTCATTCTGGATGCGATCGTAGAGAAAGGAATGAACGAGAGGATCGATGGGCGGGATGCGGGGCTGAACCTCAATGACACAACGATTAACCTGTCCTTCCTAGACGTGGCGAACGGCACCTCGAGAAATGTATTGCTTGTGGGAGCGGCATCAGTATGATGGATGGTCATCTCCATTAAACGAGAGCGTTGGGAAATAGCAGGGTAATGAAATTCACATAGACATTTTACGCAGGGTGCGAGGCTGACTACCCGCAACGCTGGCCCCTTATCAGCGGAAACACCAATCATGACCAGATTGTTGTCGAGGAAACAATACGCGAACAAAGAGGCACCGGAGCGTTGCTGCATCAAGAACCGGAGGTCCAGCAAGTCAGAAGCATACAAGTATAGCCTCAATTACCCAACTCACCAACTTGACAATGCTCTTCTTCCAGTCCCATATCACCAATTGAACCCATTCATCGTACATAAATAGAACACCAACAAAGCTGGAGAAAATCCGGACGTCGTATGCTGAAGCAAAACGGTCCATCATTGCCAAATGTGAAAGCGCACCCGTGGCGGAAGCCAAAGGATGGTCCTCGCCGGTGTCCAATGACCGTAAATGAATCCTGTAGGCGCTGTAGTTGCTACCGGCACTGTTGAACTCAGTTCCTGCGGACAGAAGCTACCAGAAGCTCAAGTCATTTGACGTACATCCCGTCCAGAACTTCAACTATCACAAGGAGGTCCTGATGCGGGTCTATCGCAAAATCTGCGGCCTGGATCCCTATCTTTAGTGACCAATGTCGTTCCTTTATGCCGCGGTAAAGAGATGGCAACTGCCGAAAGTCGAGCGTGCTGCATGAAACATCTGCAGCAAGGGCTAACACGCCTCCGAATAACTCCCAAAGACAACCTTTGAGGGTTGAAATTGAATCTTCCTCCTTCCAAGTTAGCCGCCTCCAGGCGTCAAGGTGAGCTTTGAGGAGGTGGAGACGAGTAGGAAGGGGGACGATGCTCGCTTGTCCGTCATCCATCCCCGCTGCAGCAAGTTCGATTTTGTATTGCAGAACTGTCGTGTTGTCAACGAGATCATGAAGACGCCGGCACACCTGAGGATCTACATGTTAGATATCAAGATTCTCGCCATTGGAAACGGTGGTCATAGACCTGTCTGCATCGGCCAAGCGTCTGCAAGTCCAGGAATGTAAATACGACAACAATCAACTCTGGTGGCAGCGGAAAACATTTGGCTACCGATGAGTTGGCGGCGAGCCTGAGAAGCTATGAAATGGACGACGCTGGTCGGTAGATGTATTAAAACGCTGGTTGACGGGTACCTTGGGTCGCCCCAATGCCATCCAACGCTTCGGGACAACGTTATTCCACAACTTCTGGGCAAGACCCTCGCTTTTATGATCACGGAATGCTGGATCGTTCATGGGTCCGGCAATCCCCTTTCAAATTTGGTTTTATTTGTGCGCGTGGCAGACTACGAAGAAATTTCTGCAACTACCAATACATTTCAACCTTAGCACATATAACAAAAGTGTGATAGAACTTCAA
Organism: Hygrocybe punicea; assembly: GCA_963556145.1. Classification (NCBI taxonomy): domain Eukaryota; kingdom Fungi; phylum Basidiomycota; class Agaricomycetes; order Agaricales; family Hygrophoraceae; genus Hygrocybe; species Hygrocybe punicea. The sequence goes on along the minus strand of OY744462.1, from coordinate 5,605,802 downwards.
TCTGCATAACTTGTTCGCAGTAGATTTTAAAAAATCTTGCTACATCTTTCAAACCAATTGAATCACCATTGTTCTGGGGGGAAATTAGAGTGAAAAAAAAATTCTGTTGCGAACAATTTGTTCTAAATGTACGTTAGAAGAACCTCTGATAGTTTGATTGGTGATTATAGCAGTGTGGCAACCTACACAGTTGCTATGGGCGAGTGGCAAAAGGCTTGCTTATGTAATGTTTGTCAAGCATCAACGAAGCTATTTCTGGTAGTCAAAAGGAGTAGAGACTCATATTACAGCCATTTGCAGCAAGCTTGACACTAACTCAATTTTTTTGAAGTTTAGAAAAATAAAAGTAATTCAGCTATATCTCATGAAGTACTGCATGGATTGAGATGGTTATAGAGGAAAATTTGTACTATTTCTAAAGGGCTATCTACTCCTGTAATTATATTGGGACAATGTTTAGTGTATGGTGAGTTGTGGATGAAATAGAAGGTAAACCAGTATTTTTTGACATCCAAAATGATATTGTCAAATTATGGCATCAAATGAGCTCCTATGAACAAGATTGTAGGGAGGAAATTGTTCAGTTTTGTAAGGGCTAGAAGCTCATATACTGTATTTTTCTTCATCTTTGTCATTTGAGCCTATCATCATGATTCTTGTAGGGTTTCAAGCCTCATGCAGACAAACATGGTATAGATGTAATATTTGGCTCAAAGGACAAAAATAAAGCAAATCATGGTATACATTGTAGAGACATCTATATCTCTGGGTACGTATTCACTCATTTTACTATATTCCCTATTTGTTCTATTATTTGTATGTAGTGGCTGTTGTAAATAGTCACAAAAAAGAAGAGTTTTGGGTTTCTATCCCATTGACAACGAACTCGCACATCGAATCCGCGCCTACCCAGGCCATGTTCACCACATCTGGAGCCCACCGCGAGGACTGTCAACCTCTTCTTCAATTTTCCATCCTTTGACTTTGCCATTTTGGCACCTTTCCCTCTTTCTGGCAGCAACAGCGCCCCATAGTCAACAGCGCCCCGTATTCGGCAGCATTTCACACACCTCCAGTCTCCCACCAGCTCCTACACCCATTTCCGATGTTTTCAACCCCTTCGTATTGTTTCTTCGTACCAGTTGCGCCCCCTGGGCTGCAGAATTCGGCCCTTTGGCCTTTTTGTCACGCCGTCACAGCCACGTCACACGGTCTCCAATACGGCCCCCCCTTCGCATTCCCCTTTTCTTTCACTAATCCCGCCACCCACAATCGTTTTAGCACATCCAACGGACTCGGAAGACGACCCCCCACAGATCCCGCTCGAAAAACCGCCCCCGGAAAGCTCCAAAACGGCCGCAACGAGCCCGTCCAACATGGAGCGTGTCTCGCGCAGGAAACGAGTAACGGAGACCCTGTAGCCGAAGGAAAACGCCCACCATGCAACGGCTGTTGCATGTGCACCTTTAGGTACGCCCCCCGTCGTTCCCGTGGTTGCCGTGCAGGAAGTCCGCGCGTGCCAACGCGAGGGTAGGATGCGTATTGACGCGTCCACCTCCGTTTCCATCTCGTTTCGCCCGCCGTTTGTGCCTACGCCCTCGCCGTCGTCCCCAGCGGTGATCCGTGACGCGCCCCCGCCGTTTGACCCCAAGCCGTCGCCAGGAAAACGCGTCCGCACCCTCCAACGCGAGGATGACACACGTATCGACGCCTCCGCCCCCGTTTCCGTCTCGACTCGCCCGCCGACCCCCTCTGCGCCCTCTCCGTCGTCCCTGGCAGCAAGTATCGGCATGCCACTACCGTTTGAGCCCACGCCGTCTCCAGAAAACCGTGCCGACACTCAATGGACGCCATTTTCGACCTGTCCCAGCGTATCTGCCCTCGTTTCACCCTTGTGTCGCCAGCCGTCCACGTCTCCGCCCTCGCCGTCATCCCCAGAGGCCATCCGTGACACGCCCCCGCCGTCTGAGCCCCCGCTGTCCCCAGAAACCCGCGCCAGCCCCAAACATATGCTGTTTTCGATGTATTCCACCATTTCCGCCCCCGTTCCACTCTCGTTTCGACCCCCGGCAGCCGCGTACCACTGCCAGGACCCCCATATCGCCCTCCGTGACACCGTACAAGCCGCCCCCGCCGCGTTCGAGCCCCCAACGCCGTCCCACATCGCCCCACCATTGGCCCCTGCGTTCCATCATCCAGGACCAACGCCGGACCCACGGACCAGCCCTTACGCCCACGTTCACGCCCCCGCGCCTCTGTACGGCCCCCTCCTGTCCCAAACAAGTCCGCCCCTGTCCTTCTTCGATGCCCCCAACACACCATGTCACCCGCTACCCCAGTCAACCCCGCATGCCCACGATCCACCCCACGGAGCCTCGCAGGCCCATTCGGTAGCCCATACCATGACCCCGCGCTCGACCCTGTCCTGCTACGCCCATGCAATGCCGCTCCATGACGACATACCCACTGCAACCCTGTGTGCTCTCGAGTCAGCATTGCTATCCCTTAAGGCCGTCAAAGTTTTGGAGCAAAAGATGGGAAAGTTGGCTGATCGGTTAGAGAAGTTGGAAGATTATGTGTTGGAAGATTATTGTTGATTTGTTTGGATTTTTTTTTTCTTTTCTTTTCTTTCTTTTCAGTGTTGTCCTTTCCCTCCCTCCTCATTTTTCTTTTTCTTTTTCCTATTTCTTTCTCCCTTGCCTTGTGTGAGACTGGGGACAGTCTCTATTTGTGTCCCTACTGGATGTAGAGACATCTATGTCCCTGGCCCTTTGGTGATCACCGGGTCACCCCCCGGTAACTTTCCCACACATGGCGTCCTGGCCCCAGATACATCGATCCGGTGACCCATGTATATCTGCTCGATACACTTCTCGTTTAGGGTGATGTCCTCATTTAGGGTAACGTCCTTCTGATTCTGGGGGCAAAGTTTCTCATTAAGGGAGGGGGGTGTGTGTGCCAAAGTTCAGCAAATATGGCATTGTTCAGTTAGTGATACCAGTACTACAGTTGATAAATATTATGGATATGACAGCGCCATACGAACCACCTCTTGGTAACCGACACCTCCCTTCTTCTGCAAGTAGTCGCAGAAGCTGCGTGCTTTGAATTTGGGCTCGTACTTTTCTGCAAGGAAGCGGAGGGCCAGGGCCGTGCTCCACCGTGGCCTCCCCGAAAGCTCCATGATCAGGTCCACGACCTTTTTCTGACGTGCCCCTTCGGTCTTCTGCCCACCTTCATTTCGCCTCCATTTTGGCCCCCAGTTCTCGACAAGCTGTCTCACTGACAAGAATCCATTCAGTCCTTCGGCCCACTCAGTCCAGATGTCAGAGACCTGACTGATGGGCTGGTACCGATAGTACGGCAGGTAACCACTCTCCACCCATTCTCACTGGTGCTTGAGGACCCGCTCTGTGCCAAACTTGTTCAGGAGAGCCATCCATGCAGTCTGGTGCTGACCAGGCACTACATGACCTGCAGAGTGGGCCATTCCAGTGACCAAAGCTGGAACCGGGGCTGGTTCTGGTGCACTGAGTGGTGGATGATTCTCCCGGTGGCCAACCGATACCACCACAGGTGGACTGTCCCCACCAGCAGCATGTGGCTGTGGTGAGATCACCTCTGATGCGGGAGGCAGCCCGGTGAACCTGATGGTGACCATAGGGCCCGAGCTTAGCATGGGGATGGCCGGCGGTGATGGCAGTGGCAGTGGCGGCAGCAAAGTGGGAGCTGCATGAGTTCAGTCAATTAGAGGGGGGTGCAGACAGCAGGTGGGCGCAAGCTTGAAAGATTTGCCTACCTTTCGTGTTCTTCTTTCCCTGGCGTGATTCTCTGGAGCTGAGGAGAACCCCAAGCATCCCCTCCACCCGCTGGTATTGCTCACTCATGAGACTCCACCTCTGTTGGTTCTCCTCCCTCTCCTTCTCCTGTGCAAGGGTGACTTTGGACACCAGGCCACGGATGCTGCAGACCAGGTGCTCCGGGAGGGCATCGAAGGCAAGAGCAGCATCCCGCTCTGCTTTGGTGAGAACGGCTGTGGAGCTGGCGGCAAAGGTGGCAAAGGCAGATGTGTTGAAAGGTTCAAACCGAAAGATTGGGGAGGCAGGATGATGGAAGAACAGCACAGCGGCATCTTGAAGGAGCACGACCCGGAGCCACCTGAGCACCCGAAGAAATTGCTTTAGGGCTATGTCACAGCCTTGGGCATCAGCAGCAGCCCGGGTTTCAAGTGCCACCTCTTGGGCTTCGACCCAAGGAAACACAGTGGCAAGGAGCTCAGAAGGTGGTTCTGTGCGTGACTCAGTTGGTGAGACGGGGGAGTTGGGCACAACAGAGAAGGGGGCAAGCTTTTACCTACCGATTGATTCTCTGGGAAGGCTGTACATCTCAGGCTTGCGTCCATTGAACATTGCAGCGGCAAGGACAGCATCGACTGGGAGGGCACGGTCATAGACATTTCGGAAAGAGCCACTCTCATTCCAGCCACCGAGGGCCTTTGTTCCTGTTGACGATGCGCCATGGGCCCGAGCAGTTAGGGCAGTGTAGAACCGCCCAGCGTGGGTGACCTTTGTGAGGGAGATGGAGTTTTTTTTGTGCATGTTTGCGACACGCTCATGATGATCTGCAGGCGAGTGTGAAGGTTAGCATGGAGGGTCAGCCACAATGCCGCAGAACTGACTGTCATAGGTCATTTTCTTGGTGACTGATGTGGTCCAAAAGAGGTAGTTGTCGTACCAGGGACGATAGCCATACTCGCCGTAGTTGGGCTGGCCAAATATGGGCTCAAAGTCTGGCACAGGTGCCGAGTTTGCATTGAAGTGGGCAAAAAAGAGGAGTGCTATGGCACCAATGGGGCACAACTCCACCAATCGGTGTCTAATTGCCCCATGCTCGTCAACACGGCCATGTTGATTGTGCTTTGCATTGTCTGCAAGGGCAGCAAGAACCTGGGGAGTGGCAGGTGGGGGGGGGGGGGGGGGGGCCACTGATATCAGCAACAACCCCACTCGAGAGGAAGGCTGGCCACTTACTGGCACTTTGTAACCCAGGTGGACATCATCCATGGGAATCTCCGACATGAACAGGTTAGACCATTTGAGCATGCGAATGCTCTCCCCCCGGAATGCAGTTGTGGCAGAAAGCAGAAGCATTGCACGGTTACGGATGCCGACTAGGACCTGACGTGGACCTGAAAACTGTGTGAGGCACCAGAGAGAGCAGCGCTTGAGCTCCTCGGAGGTATATGCATCTGTAATAGAAATAAATAATTGAGATAAGAGCTAAGCCGAGAACGAGGAAGGTAGAATCAACCTACCCGAAGAGCTCCCAGCAGCCTTCAGTGCCTGTGATTGCTCGATCCGTCTCGGCTCATTATGCTTTGAACAGGCCTCCAGGGTGCGGATACGGTTGTTGTTATGGAGCGAGGCCTGTGCCTCCGGGATGTGTGTGTAGAGGTGGTGATGCTGGAAGCGCCAGTATTCAAGGGCCGAGATCGTCTGCACAACATGGGACTTGCCGACCGAGGATCCCGCAATCGTCTCGGAGCTGCCACGCTTTCGCTGGCAGGAGCCCCCCATCAGCATATATGATTTGGGGGACAAGGACATGGTACGCACCTTTTCACGGCCTATCTCATGCTCCAGGAACATCACAGCCTTCGCTGGTGTAACTGGGAAGGCTGGTATCAGCGTGGGCTGGCCACAGCCAGAGCCCTGAGTGAGCCGGTACTGGTACTGGCTCCACCACTTCTCGTAGTTCTTGAGGTGACGTTGGTACGTCTTCGAGGTCTGCTTGTCAGCCTGGACAAGCCTTGCCTGGTTTTGCCGGACCACGTGGGACTCCACCTTCAGTTGGACGAGAGCGGCCTGCATCCCAGCAGAAACAGTCGAGGGGTGTCCTGGGTGCATGCCGAAAGGCTCGAGAGGGGTTCGGCCCTCATTGACACATTCTGCAGCCTCACCAGGACGGGGAGGGGCCACGATGGAGGGCTCTGGGGAGGTTCGGCCCCCGCTGGCAGCCTCTGCTGCCCCTCCTGGAGAAAAATAAATACATCGCGACATGGGGGTGCTGTCGGCACCACCCTTGCATTGGGAGGCAAGGCGACGACGCTTGCTGATGGGGGCGACATCGGACTCGGACATGGTGACACGTGTTAGGGTGCTGGACAAGGACGGGGCGTGCAGCATGCATCAGCCCAAGAAAAAAAAAAAAAAGTGAAAGTGAAAAAAAACTCACGTCGAGAAGGGAGCACTGGAGCGCTCTGGACGGTTTTGAAGGTGGCCAAGCACGGAGGGCCTTGGGGCGAGGCACAGGCATGCATCAGCCCAAGAAACAACAAGACGAAAACAAAACAAAAAAAAACTCACGTCGATGACGGAACGCTGAAGCGCTCTGTACAGTTTTGAATGTTTCCAAGGACGGAGGGGCTTGGGGCATCGCTCGCGGCCACGCACGAGCTCAGGTGATGTGACGTGAGGGAGGGGAGGGGAAGAAGGGCTGGGAGAGGAAGAAGGGCTGGGAGGGTAAGGAACATGAGCGGGGGAAAAGGAGAGGAGGGGAGCGAGGGAGAGAGGACTCGAGACTCACCAGAAAACCTAGCCTAGCTTGAGATTAAAGGCACAGAGTGTGCTGGCGATGTGATAGCGTGAAGAGGGGAGGAGGGGGGTGCCGATATTGAGCTTGCCTGTCCAGAAGGGAGGGGGTTTTGCAACCAGAAGGAGGAGGCGAGGGGGAGGCGAATGGGGGAGATATTACGAGGACTTGTAAGCTAACAGGAGGGAGGGGAGCAAGCCTGGGCGGCGGCGGTGGCGGCGCTCACGACGCAAACGAGGTGGTGATGGTGATGGGGGAGAGAGAAGAGGGCCTTGGCCGAAAAGGAAACGCTAGTGGAGATCAGGATCGCGCGATCATGGCCAAACAAAGCCCGATTAGGCAACCCACCTGGCAACGGCCGTGTATTGGGGTGGTGACGCTTCTTTGCTTACGCGGGGGTCACCATCGAGGTGCCCAGGCCCAGGCGGTACCCCAGGGTATACCTTATATCTCTGGGTATGTATTCACTCATTTTACTATATTCCCTATTTGTTCTATTATTTGTATGTAGTGGCTGTTGTAAATAGTCACAAAAAAGAAGAGTTTTGGGTTTCTATCCCATTGACAACAAACTCGCACATCGAATCCGCGCCTACCCAGGCCGCGTTCACCACAACATACTTCTAGCTCTTAAACAACTGAACAATTTCCTTCCTACAATCTTGTTTATAGGAGCTCATTTGATGCCAAAATCATTTTGGATGTCAAAAAATACTGGTTTACCTTCTATTTCATCCACAACTCACCATACACTAAACATTGTCCCAATATAATTACAGGAATATAGCCCTTTAGAAATAGTACAAATTTCCCTCTATAACCATCTCAATCCATGCAGTACTTCATGAGATATAGCTGAATTGCTTTTATTTTTCTAAACTTCAAAAAATTTGAGTTAGTGTCAAGCTTGCTGCAAATGGCTGTAAGTGATTTATTGCTTCAGTTTGCTGTGAAAACTAGTTCTAATGTTTGTCAGTAGTGTTTCCTGACTTTTCAATGACATATATTTTATTGCACTAAACTGAGGGTGTATCTCATGTATAAAAGGTCTGGTGGCCACCGGTTTACTGCCATTTACCGATGACATAAGCATGTTCTCACGCTTGCGCAAATGGGCCGGTTACCTTGAGACTTCAACTCTGTATATTGAGGATTTCACTGTAAATGCAAATGCAATCACCTAGGAGTGGGACACAAACAAGAATTGCTTTGGGTGGGCAAAGCTTTCTGTGGCTTAAAAATGGAAGGAACGGCTTCCCCTAAGGAACAATTACAATAAATTCTTCAACACTCATCCTTCAAAAGCTTTAACTCTTGAATGCCATATGTATTCATTATACAATACTTAAGAGAAAGAAATTTGCTAGTTAGGCATGTTTTTCTTAAGTGTATGCTCCAGCAGCGGCCATTACATCCTGCCACCCTGTCCCATTTTTCTTTTGTAAGTATTCACAGAACTTCCGAGCAGAAAAGTTGGGCTCATACTTCTCACGTAGGAAGCGGAGAGCAAGCTTGGTGTCCCAGCGGTGTCGGCTTGACAGCTCCTTGACCAGCTGTATCACCTTCTTGCGGTGGGCATGAGGTGTCTTCAGGTTGGGAAGATTCCGCCTCCATTTTGCTCCTCACTGCTCCTCGAGCTGGCGTGTCGAGAGATAGCCATCAATGCCATTGGTCCACTCCTCCCAGATTGTAGAAATGCTCGTGACCTCGGGATATATGTAGTGTGGTAGCCAGTCCTCTGCCTGCCACTCCCAGCTGTGTTTGCGCAGGGAGGACTCCAGGTAGGCTTTGACGAGATCATTCCACCTAGTACGTTGCAAATCAGCAATGTGGTCATTGGTGAAAGGTAGCATGGGTGAGAGAGGCATGGGGGGTGAGGAGCGGCCAGCTGGGGCCTGTTGAGGGGCGCTGAGGGGTGGAGCAGCTAGAGCTGACAGTAGCAGGGAAGAGATGTTGAGTCCATATGGTGAGTTTGTGATGTTGATTGTTAACGTAGGCAATTGGCCTGGAGGCAGCGGTGGAGGTGGTGGGTTGGTGATACCAACTGGCAAGCTTTGTGGTGGTTCGGCTGAAGCCTGCAACACCGGAGGGGAGAGGACTGAAGCATTTGTTAATAAACCACTGGCAGACGAGGCCCAAGTGAAGTGTCAGCTCACCGGTTTTTCCTGTACGATGCCGTGACTTCTTTGAACTCATTTGCATATCAAGCAATGCCTTGATTGCTTCAACAGACCGGGTCAAGGATTCCAGCTGCATGGCACACTGGGCTGAAGCACGCTGTTGCTCCAGTGTGGCACCTTGGACAAGGCCTCGAAAGGTATGGGCATACTTGTCAGGCAGGTTCTCCAAAGCAACATGAGCACTTTCCTCAGTGCTTGTGATGACTGCGCTGGAGCTGTGCGTGAAGGAAATGAAGGTAGGGTTGTTGAACGGTGCATATTGTAAGATAGGTGCTGTTGGATATGACAATGACAGGATGGCCATGTCCTGCAAGACGACTCGACGGAACCACAGGAGTAAGCTGAGGAAATTTTTGAGAGCGTAGTCTTGGGCACTCGGGTTTGTGGCAGACCAAGCATCCAGGGCAGCTTGCTCCTGCTCAACCTATGGAAAGATCTCCTTCGTGAGAGTTTCGGTGGGTTCTGGTTGGCAGCCGACATGTCAGTACCCAGAAGCTTAGCAAGCCAATGAAATAACTCACCAAGAGCATCACGAAGGAGGCGGAAGGGCTCAGGCTTGCATGCATTGAACATAGCCGCACCAAGCATCGCATCAACAGGTAGGGCTCGATTATAGCATGGGCAGAAGGACCCTGTGCTATCACTCCATCCACCAAGTGCTTTGGTGCCATCAATGCTGGCACCATGCACACGGGCAGTCTGCGCCGAAAAGGGACGGGTAGCATGTGTGGATTTTGAGATGGAGATACCAACGGCAGTGTGGATGGTGTTGACACGGTCACAATGGTCTGTGAAGGACAGTAAATCATGTGTCACTGCGTCATTTAAACAAGCACTCACTCTCATAGGTCAAGCGGGATGATGGAGACTTTCGCGTGGGCCAAAAGACATGGTACTGATACCACAAGCGCTCCCCATATTGCCCACACTGGGGCACATCAAACTTTGGGGCAAATTCGGGAACAGGTTTGCAAAGAACATGAAAATGCGTGAAGAAGAGGAGCGCCAATGTGCCAACCCCACAGAGCTCAGTTACACGGTGATGGAGGGCACCGTGCTCATCTACTCGCCCGGTTTGGTTGTGCTTTGCATTATCGGCCAGTGCCGCCAAAGCCTGAGTGAACATGATGGGGTCATCTTCTCAGCTGGAAGAGAATACAGAGGTGAGACTCACCAGGACACGGCAACCAGGTGCAATTTCATCAAACGGGATGCTGGTCTGGAAAAGGTCTGACCAGAGCAGCATCCGGGCACTCTCACCCCGAAATGCTGTCTGACTTGATAGCAGCATCATCGCACGGTCCTGGGCAGCAATGAATAGGCGCTCGGCACTACTGGCTGTGCTGGTAAGGCACCAGATTGAGCAGTTTTTGAGCTCATCTATAGTGTACGTGTCTGCAAGTGCATGCACATCAGTGACCAAAATCCTTGCGAGTCCAAGAGCACGAACCAGATGAGCTCCCTGCTGCCTTGAGGATCTGAGCCTCATCAGCACACTTGGGCTCATTGTGTTGCACAGCCTTCTCAAATGCTGTGATGCGACTGTCTGTGTGCAAGCTGATCTGAGCCGATTCGTCACTCTTGTATTCATGCTGATGATGAAACCGATGGAATTCGAGTGCCGACACGACTCCCTTGATGTGCGATACACCAACTGAGGAACCGGCAATTGTCTCATTGCTGCCACGCTTTCTCTGGGTGGCAAAAAAAATATTCAGTCCTAGCATATCACAAGTGTGGTGGGTGCATGCCTACTTTTGCTTGTGTAGATTCATGTTGGAGGAAGAGTGTGACTTTTGTAGCTGTGACAGGAAAAGCGGGTATAGGCACTCGCGTGGAGTCCTCAGCAGCAATCTCTGCTTGCATATGCTCCCACCAATCCTGGTAGCTTTTGAGGTGTCTATCGTAGGTCTTCTTTGTCTGTTTTCTATTCTGCTCCTGCTGAACCATCTCGAGGCACAGGTGGTGAGAATAATTCTCAAGTATGTCCATTGACTGCTGTGTGCGCAGTGAGATGTTGGAAGCGAGACATGCCACCGCTTCATGATGTGAATGGGCTGGTCTCGGTGTACTGGTCTCATGTGCCTCCATGGGGCTGTCGTCCAAAATAGGCAGTAATGGGATTGGTGAAGGCGAGAACAGGTCAATGGTGTCTCTAACACCATCTTGGCCTATCGGGGCATCAAGACGGTGCCATTTATGTGCGAGGGGTGATGGTGGACGCCATACAGGGACTTGTGGTGGCTTAGAGGTGTCAGCTAGCATCGAGATTCCCTGAATTGACACTACGACTCAGTCAACAATGCAGCTGGGTGAGAAAGGTGAGATTTTTTAAAAAAAAAGAGGTGAATCAAATGAATAAAACGAACAAATGATGCGGGAGCCTCAACAAACAGCTGAACGTGAGCAGGGAGCAGTGAGCGTCGGCTGTGAAGTTGGCCGAGGTAATGTCGAGAGGGAGGGGGTGTAGTTCCAGGTGGAAAAACAAGTAGCGGCCAGAAAGTGCTGAAAAAGGGAGGAGTCAGCAACCACAGCAAGAAATGAAGGCAACGGCTTGCGAACTTTGATAATGGCAAGTTGTAGCTTCACTGGAAGCGGGTGTGGGGCAGAGAGGCTGGGAGGGACATGTGAGGGGGGCCACTGGCCATCTTTTAAAGGTAATTTTTTACTGTCAAAAAAGGGCCGGATGGCAGCTTGATGTCGAAACGGGACACTCACCAATTGAGTGATGCGTTCCGTAAAGGGCAGGTTCCCCAAATGGACACAATGAACTTGGTCAATGATGCGGCTGGGTGAAGAAAGGTGGCAAACAATTTTTTACCGTCAAAAAAGGGCCGGAATGTGGAAGGGGACACTCACCAATTGAGAGGTGCGTTCCGCGTGGCCGAAAGTGGATCGATTTCGGCCAACGATGCTGCTTGGAAGGTGTTGGCAGATACAGGACCTGGTTGGAGATGCGATCACTCAGATCCAAGGGGGTGCCGATGCGCTGCAAGGGTGAAAGGGAGAGGGGGGGGGGGCGAATGTTGAAACTTGAAAGAGGTGAGAGAGGGGGCTCAGGCCGGTGTATTAGAGGGCTGTAGTGTACTGAAATGGCATCAACGCTGGCCAGCAGCTCACTGGCACATCATGCTGCTTGTGTGTTGCACGAGCAAGGGGAGACGTTGAGAGGCGACAGCGGGGGGCAATGATGCGAACACGAAGGTTTGCACTGACAGGTTGAATGGCGGCGGAGTTTGAATATTTCCAATCTCCACGTGGCTGCTGTTGCTTACACCTGTGTATGGCATGTTTTGCACTGGTGACCCCTGGTTACCGCAATGAGGGGTTACCGGCAAGGTAACCGGGGCCTAGGCCGACCCCAGCATATACTCTATTTATCTTGAGTTGACCACATTTGAAACAATTACCTTAACAAGCGTGTGCACAGATTTTATAAGCAATTGCGGCTCGATACTGATGTCTGTTGCGGATACTGATACTGATACTGACTAAGTGATGACTAAGCAACTCAGGTGCTGCTTTTGGTGATGCAGGTATTGTTTTCATTGTTTTGCTGCAATGCCCAACTAAATAAATGCCAGAAAAATTGTCAGATGCTGTTGGCGTGTTACACTACAAATGACACTGCAATGTCAAGGCTTTTTAGGCAGAAATAGAGTCAATATTAATAGATTTATTTAAATCTGCACTTTCTTTGGCACTAGAGCCTTGTAAATTCTTATTCTACTTATTCCTTAGCCAAGTGTTGTAAAATGTCTGATTTTAAGTATACAACAAGTTTTCAGTACTTTATTTAATGAAGAAAAATGAAGTTTCTGGTCATTTGGAGAAAAATGCCACACCAAAATATGCTTTTTTAACTTACCCATCCCAAAATTAACCATTTATGACTCCTCTTTACCTTCCAGTTGTGCTGCTGTATTCTAACTTCTGTATCCTGCCTTGCCAGCACTGTGAATTACTTCAAGCAGAATACTAAGTTTTGATATTTGATTTTTCTTGAGCAGAGATGTAGTCTAATCTCTTTGAAGTAGTATAGGACCTAGAGAAAACATTAGATATTTTTAAAATATGAAATATGAAGCCACCCTTATGTCAAAGTCAATATACTACAGCTTGCTCATCAGCTTTTACGATGTGGCATGTTGACTACATAGATGCCAAGAAACCTCACCATTTCCTTGCCAAATTACAAGGAACTCGAAAAGCAATCCTGCCTGTTCACAATCTGGAGGAGCAGGCACTGTTTTGTCAGCTGATGTTCACCAATTTCACCTTCAACTCCACTGCCCAGCCAAATTAAACTGGAGTGAAGCAGTATGGGAATGAAATTTCATGCAGATATGAATCAGCATATATCATATAAGGTGTGTCTGCATTTCTGCATTCATGACCTCATTGTATGATACTGACACTGCCTATCAGCTGACAGAACAGCTCAACACCTACTATAGAGAGTGGAAGACAAGCATTAATATTTGACAATCCCTCAGATTCAATGTCCTCAGATGCTCATGCATCACTTCACACTGCAATTCTTGATCCATGTCATGTGCTGGAGGTTCCAAATGCCCCACAGCAACCACTCAGACAGCATGTTGTTGGAAAAGGACTTCTGGAAATTTCTGCTGATAGTGCAACTGGAAACTTATCCTCTCACTCAGCCATGTCTGTCTCCCAACAAATTCACAGCCAACTCAACTCCCTATCACACAAGCAGAGATTTGGCTTCCCTTCCTACCCCAGCACAGCCAAATCCCAGAAAAGGAAGATGCAAACATGCAAAAAATGTGGAAAAGAATCATGTAAGGGAAGAAAGGAGGTAAGGTTGTGTTTGGATCAGTATAGGGATTGTGGCAAGAGTGTCTGCAATGGTAGGGACTCAAAGAGACCCAATAAGCCTTGACTATCAATTGTTATTTACTGATGTACAGATACTGATTTTATCCAATTCAATTTTATTTTATTTATTTATTTATTTATTTATTATTTTTTCCTCAACAGACATCAGTATCGAGCCGCAATTGTCAATTGCCGGACCCCACATGGTGGCGCACTCCAACAACAGGAACAAACATCCGCCCGTGCCGAATTCGAAAATGCATTCGCAAACTTTTACCGTTTTCTTATGTCTTTATGGCTGCCTCGTTCGTCGCCAACACTCACTGCTCGGTCACTAGTTCGTTCCCAGCATGTTCACCGGACATTTACCCTCACTTTTATTCATTCCGCTGCGTCTCACTCTTTCACTCGAGTCGGCATCCCTCCACGCCGCTTGCAAAGCTCAAAAGCCCAATCTGTATCGACTTCCCTCTCCTCTCTTGATCCAAAGAATTCAAGTCCCCCAGTACCAAAAGATGTCGTTCCTAAAAGCCCTCTCACGACGCGGGTGTGGAAGAAAGTAAAGCATGAGGCTGCGCATTACTGGCACGGGTCAAAACTACTCGTCTCCGAGGTCCGGATATCCGCCCGGCTGCAGTGGAAGATCCTGCACGGCGAGAGCTTGACCAGACGAGAACGAAGGCAGGTACGCCATCGCTTCCAAAAACCACTTGGTGTCAACCCTCTCTCTTTCCTTGTCGGTTAGCTGACTTCCGACACGGACGACGCGGTTGTGGGACTTTGTTCTAGTTGAGACGCACCACTCAAGACATTCTGCGACTCGTGCCGTTTGCTGTTTTCGTCATCGTACCTTTCATGGAATTCCTGCTCCCTGTCGCACTCAAGCTGTTCCCTAACATGCTACCATCGACATTTGAGGACAAATACGCAGCTGTAAGTCCCATGGGCCATGTAAACTTTTTTGTCGTATCACCTGATGATCGCACACACTTATTAAAGGAGGAGAAAGAACGGAAGTTGTTGCGAGTCAGATTGGACATGGCTAAATTCTTGCAGGAGACACTGCGCGAATCTGGGTTGCAAGCCAATGCCCATATCATCGGCAGCGATGCATTCAAAGAGTTTTTCCGCAAGGTACGACGACGACGTCTTTTTCAAAAAGTTTCACAAGTCTGAACACTACCACCGATACACAAGGTCCGTTCCACAGGCGAATCACCCTCCGCCGCAGACATCGTCAACGTGGCAAAACTCTTTGACGACGACCTCACATTGGATAACCTCTCACGCCCGCAGCTTGTTTCGATGTGCCGCTACATGGGTCTCAATGCCTTCGGAACAGACAACTTCCTACGCGGTGCCATCCGCTCACGGCTGTTAAACCTGCGCAGGGACGACCAACTAATTGATCAGGAAGGCGTAGACGAGCTTTCGACATCCGAGCTGCAAGCGGCGTGCCAGTCGCGGGGCATCCGCACGGCAGGCGTCTCCCCTACACGCCTTAGAGAGGAGCTATCGACCTGGATCCACCTGCACCTGCATAATCGCGTGTCTGGCGTCCTCCTGGTGCTTGGGAGGGCATTCCACTTTGACAGGAAGCCTGGTGAGGATGAAGATGGGAAGACGGCGGTAATACAGAGCTTAGAGAGCGTGCTGAGTGGCCTGCCAGACAATTTGGCCAGTTTTTTGTCTTCCTTTTTCGCACTCTTAACATTTTGGGACTTACCTCACGACCACCGTAGCTAAATGAAGCTGAGTTGGAAGTCGACTCGGATAAAGCCAGTTACAAACAGAAACTTGAGGTACTGCAACAGCAGGAGGAACTCATCGAAGACGAAGAGGAACAGGAGCAAAAGGAGGAGGATGCCCGGCGCGCGAAGAGAGAGGCGGATGAGCTGGAGGCTCATACCGCTCGGTCTCTTTTACCTGACTCGGAGGTGATCCTTGTTTTGCTCCATAAATGGCCGCGCTGACCGTGATGTTATAGCTATTACCCGAGAAACCCGACGAGGACAGTGCACGCATGACGACAGAGCAACTCAAAGAACTCAGCGAAGCTCTCTCCATTCTATCTGCAAAGTCCAGTGTCCTCAAGGAACGTGACGAATTGCGGGCATTAATGGAGGAGAACCTGCAGGCCGAAGAGGTTGACAGAAATTTTCTTACCGGTGCCGACTCTGTGCTGACGTGCTATCTGATGGGATAGGATCCAAAATCGCCTTCTGGCGCGCTCACGAAGCGCATCCGCTTCATGCTTACTAAAATTGACTCCCAGCTGCAAGACTACGATTCTCGCGTCGGCAGCTCTCTACAGATGATCTCTGCCGACGCGCAGGGCAGGATCTCTGTGCAGGACTTAGAGAAGGCACTGGCGGTGATTAAGCACAAGCCAGACGATGAGGTCGGACAGGCTGTCATCCATAAACTGGATGTCGACCAGGACGGGTTTGTAGAATTGGAGCATGTCCTTGGGTTGGTTCGTGAAGAGGGATTGGGTGAGTTTGCCCGAGGTTTTCCTCCAAGGCTTATGTTGATAAAATTTCGCTCAGGTATCGTAGTCGACGACGACGCACAGTCGATCATTGGGCAGGGCAAAGAGATCAAAAATTGCAAACCACGCAAGGAAGATATTGTGCAGGAGCCCTAGAAATATATTAGCGAAGCAGAGTATAATAGATGGGCCAGATTCCCGCTTTTAGATGTGAACACCGAAAACTACAGATCCGAAATAGAATGTCGCCATGGCCACGGCACCGATACACCGTCCTTTTCTCAGCGTTGTGTTCCGTTCTTGATCCGGCCGCCCTGCACCGGTGTCATCTCGCGCGGTCGTCGGGGTTTGGCGTCTTCGTTGTCGCTGTCGACGACAGAATCTTCCTCCTCTGGGTCAGCCCTTTCGGCCCAAAATCGTCCTGCTTGGAGGGCCAGCACCCCCGTCAGGGCGACGCTGCATATGAGGTTGTTGGAGGCGAGATCAAGTGTTGCCCCTCGGAGGGCCCGAGGAAACGGGTCTTTGAGCCCGTGGGTTGGAAGGGACGTGAACTTTGAAAACAGATCTGTGTGTTGCACACATGAATTGTGGACCGGCAGCGAAGAAGAGGAATACGAACTGGGCAACACGGAATAAAGATACATCATAATTGTAGTGACGAAGAGAACTGAGTCGGTATTGAGACTCTCGTGTCGTGCAAGGGGATATCAAGAGCGGCTCACATATGCTACCGCCGTCGAACATGAGGTTTTCTGCCTCGCCGTCGTGCAAACTCCAGAAGATGGTGGTACCGCCGAGTAGCACCACAGCTGCCAGGACGTAGTGGAGCTCTGCTGGGCCCTTTGCGAGGATGGAATAATAGGAGGCGGCCGTCCAGAGGTGCTCGTCTGTGATAGGTGACTTCCATAGAGTCAGAGAATCTGCGATCCAATGAGTGAAGAGAGTTCCTGAGCCAAGGAAAGTGAGAGAGGTTCGGTGACGGACCATGATGCATAATGAGCTAAGGGCTGACCTAGCAAAAAGGAGACGACGCAGACGACGACGCTTGCTCGAATGCCCATTCTGTGCTGTCGGTCGTTGAGGTGAACAGCGAACACGGCGATGTGTGTCCCAGTGGGACCAAGTTACTTGGATACTACCGTGGGAACACTCATGCGAGCCGCACTTCGTCATTTACACCGCAGTCTGCCAGCCCTTTCTCCCAACTCCACTGCCTCACTGCCGTGGTTCGTTGATCAGGAGTCCATCTCGCCAGCTTTTGCTCGTAGAGAAACCCCGCCCCATCTCCCATCTCCACAACCTCTCCCAGGAAATGCTCCACAGCATCTAAAAACACTCCACTCGTTCCTGTCGAAATCTCCACATCTGGAGCCAGCAACTCTGGTCGTGTGTGAGCCGACACCATTTCCACCAGGCCCTCCTTTACCCAAAAGTTTACCCAAAGGCCGTCGGCAACGGGGAAGATCATATGTGGGCGAAGGCGTTGATGAACCAGTCGGCGGCATTTGGCGTTGGTTTGTTATGGCACAGGTGTGTGATACAACGACGTTTGGGCTTCAAAACGAATTTCTCAAGTCAAGATTACAGGTCAAGGACGGAACAGAAAACCGAGGAGCGATTGAATCCGTTGTTCGTCTGGTGCGGAAAACTGTGTGCAAAAGTGTTCGGCTGGCGTTGAAAGCATTGACCTGACGTATACTTCCAGCTGTTAGATATGCAGCCGCCAGTGTCTCTTCCTCCAAACTTGAAACGGCGAACGCACAACGGGTGGGCCATGATTGATGCAGGCGACTTTGCGGTTCACATATTGAGCAGGGAGGCACGCGAAAAGTATTTTGTGAAGAGGGACTGGTGACCGTGACTACTAGTGACTACTCGACGCATGCAACGTTCAACGTTCACGTTCATCGTTCAACGCTCAGCGTTCAGCGCTCAGCGTCCGAACGTGCACGCTTATTACAATATTAATTTGTATTTTCCGAAATAAAATGGATAAGCAAATTTTCAGTTCCCACGCCTCCTTGTTTTCAACCATGTCGAGCCGAGCTGGAGGTCTCTACGGAGGAATCCAGTTTTCATCCACCTCTGCTTTCTCTTCATCTCACCTTCAAAACCAGCCAATCTCTGATTCAACACCAAGCCAAGCCAAGCCAACCACCTCCCAGCCCGCAGCATCTGCCAAAGCTCCCGATGATCAAGCCTCGCCAGCAACAGCGCCCCAACAGCATGGGGCGGATTCTGGACCAGGAGGAGCCACAGGAAAAGCTACAGCTGGTATCTCTTTTATCTGCTGCAACGTTGCACCTGTAGAACACGTTTATTGAAACCAAATATTCGCATCCCTAATCCGAAGGGTGGTCAGCTGCACTCGCCTTCGCACCAGTCCGCCGACCGCAGGCTCAAAAGTCGGCCGCACCCCGCCTGCCTGTTGGTGCTTCAGTGACCTCGACCTCAACCGCACCCAATGCCGTCCTCTCCTCGACTGCCGTCGTGTTTGCACCTCCATCATTGATCGAAACCGCCCCCAAGCCTGCGGCTCAAGACTCTCACGGATGGGGCAAGAAGGTCAAGCCACCTTCCATGGTCCTCGAAGAAGACATCAATGGGTTCAAGACCGGCCACAGGAAAAGTCGAGGCAAAGGAAAGAACAAGAAGGTGCGTCTTTAAGAGGCTTCCTCACCGCTTGATACATCTTGATGTCACTGCTCTTGGTCACGCTTTCAGAACAAGAACGTGCCCTTGGTGTTATGGGACCCCTTGGAACAGTACGATCCCATGCGCCCGAATGACTACAATGAATACAAGGTATGGAAGCAAAAGGAGCGTATCGAGAGGCGCGAGCGCTTGGTTGAGCAAAGACGCATGGAGGACAAGAAAAGATTCAGGCGCAGCCTTAGCAATTCTGGTACTGACGGGAGTGCTTCCGAGGACGAGCGGCCGCGGAAGTCAGGTATGGACATTTGTCGTCTTGCCTCGGCACTTGCGCAAAGTTTTATCTTTATACAGGGAGATATGAAGCACATTACGATCGTTGGTCTAGGGACGACGAGGAACGATCCCGCGGGATGGATAACAACGTTCCGCCAGTTGCCAATGATGCCCCCTTCAGCATTGACCGCCATCTCACCGGCGACGAGGCCTATCAACGCCGCCTCGCCATGTCCGCCAGTGTCAGACCACCCTCACCGGCCCCGCCTCCCGCCACTGTTTTGCCGACTCCTACTCTTCATGAAGAAACTGACGAGTTCGTCCCCGGACTCACCATGTCAGAGACAGCCGATGAAGCATACTTGCGACGCCTCGCCTTGTCTGCACCTGCGCCGCACGCCGCTCCATTACATTCCCCGTCTTCACTTACGGAGCAAGAAAGCGCACCAACATCATTGGCATACAACCCCTTCACCCCTCCTTCAGTCCCACCTCCCCCGCCAGGTCCCCCAAGTGCCCTTCCCCCGGGCGCGTTGGAAGAAAAGGTCAAGGCTGCCGCTGCCATCGCCGCAAAGCTCGGAGCCTTAGCTGCCACGGCCTCCAACGCATCTGGCTCTGGACCTGCTTCCACAGCACTCCCAGTTGAAGATGAAGCTCCGTCATCTTCTAAAAAGTCAGGATATGTTCAATATTTTATTTATTCTATCTCTGCTGACGCTTCGTATGCAGACCTGACCCACATGGGTTTGCCGCAAGGTTGATGGCGAAATGGGGGCATAAGGAGGGCCAGGGACTGGGGGCTGACGGCGCAGGTATCATCAATGCACTCACTGTTGAGCAGGTTTCCCAAGGCAAGAGTGGGAAGGGAAAGAGTGGGAAGGCGACGACCGATGGCCAGGGAAACGCTCCGATTGCAACCGGCTCGAAGATGAAGATGGGTAAAATAGTCAACAACAACGATGACGTGAAGACGCGGGAGGACAGGGAGCGTTTCGGTGACCCCAGTCGGGTGGTCGTTCTAACCAACATGGTCGGACCGGAGGATGTTGAGGACGAGGACCTGCGAGAAGAAATTGGTTCGCTTGTTATTTTCCGTATCGAATCAAAATTGCTAAATGATGTGTAGGCGACGAATGCTCGAAAAATGGCACGGTCGACCGTGTTATCGTGCACCTTGTCCATCCACCACAATCAAATCCTGAAGACGCCGTTCGTATTTTCGTGCTTTTCGCTGGTCCAGTGGGTGCTTGGAAGACGGTGAGAGAATTGGATGGCCGCTATTTCGGTGGAAGGACTGTACGAGCCAGATACTTTCCGGAGCGTCACTTCAATCAGCATGCTTTAGACATTGCTCTGTAAATAAATAAATGCTACAGTCTTACTCAGTGCACAAAGTGACATTGACAACCATACTTTTGAGGCATAATATGTACGAGTGAAAATTACACCCCACTAGTACATCGCTTGCGAAAGCCATTTCAATAAACGCGCTTGAACGGAGGCACAGCTTTGCACTCGTTTTCGTCCAGTGTAGTGTGGATGACATTTCTGTACTTGATGTCGACATCCGGTTTAGCTGGGTTACGCTGGAAAGTTAGCGTATGCTTCATCCAGTGGTCATCGTCGCGCTATGGATCAGCGTCAGCGATACCTACTGTGGAAGACTCGCAGAGAAGTACCACGAACGTCAGGATAATCCTCACGTGCATGAGCGCCCCGAGATTCCTTGCGGGCAGCTGCGGCAGTAATGGTCTGGATGGCACATTGCAAGATATTACGAAGTTCGAGCGTCTCTACAAGATCACTACGAAACGAGCTCAGCCCAGCAAAGCTATATGAAATGAATAACGCACGAATTCCAAATCATACTCCTGTCCTTAATGCCTACGCTGTCGAAGCTTTTGTAGATAGCCCTTACTTTTTTGACGCCCTCGTCCAAACTTGACTGGGTTCTGGAAGGATTTGTCAGTCCCAATGTATCATCAGATCGGAAAACCCTACCGGAAAACAGCCGCATCAGACTGCATTGCCTTTTGCATATCCAGTCGGATCTTGGCAGTGGATATAGGTCCATCTGCTTTTCTGCATGAATGTAGTGAGGGATGATGCTTCAAGAAGACATTTGAGTTCTACCTGATATGATCCAAGAATTCGATGCTTTGGATACCAGCATCTTCAGCAACCTTCTTGTGTGGTTTGCCGGGAGTAAGAGTGTCCTTTATATGATGAGCACAGGCACGGCCGAATACCACAATATCCAGAAGTGAGTTTGCACCAAGACGATTGGCCCCGTGTACCGAGACACATGCGGCCTCCCCCGCGGCATAGAGACCTGGAACGACTTTGTCCTTGCCGTCCGCATCGATGGTCAGAACCTCGCCAGTATACTTGGTAGGGATACCGCCCACTATAAGAATTATTAACTTTCAAACAGGAACCAGAGAAGGCGAGATGTACTATTATAATGAACGGTGGGCAGTACGGGAATGGGTTCTTTCGTGACGTCAACACCCGAGAAGATAGCGGCTGTCTCAGATATTCCAGGAAGCCGCTCGTGAAGAACTTCAGGAGGTAAATGACTGAGTTGCAGATAAATGTGGTCTTTCTCCGGTCCAACACCACGACCTTCTCGAACTTCAATAGTCATACTGCGTGAAACGACATCGCGCGACGCAAGATCTTTAGCAGTAGGCGCGTAACGTTCCATGAAGCGTTCACCCTCAGCGTTCAAAAGATACCCTCCTTCTCCGCGAGAACCTGTAGCAAGGAAGTCAAGCTACAAACAAATGATATAAGACCATCCCACCTTCCGTGATGAGACAACCAGCGCCGTAAATGCCAGTCGGATGAAACTGCACGAACTCCAGATCCTGGAGCGGTAACCCAGCCCGGACTACCATAGCATTGCCGTCACCAGAGCATGTATGTGCACTTGTGCAACTGAAATACGCTCGTCCATATCCACCTGTAGCCAATACTGTCTTATGAGCCCTGAATCGATGTAGCGTACCGTCCTCCATGTTTAAAGCAATGACACCAACACACTCATTACCGTCCATAATCAAGTCCAGAGCAAAATACTCAATGAAGAAGTTGGTGTTGTGCCGGAGAGACTGGCCGTAAAGGGTGTGAAGGATAGCATGACCCGTACGATCCGCAGCAGCCGCACAACGATACGCCTGTCCACCTTTACCAAATTTCAACGACTGTCCACCAAAGGCTCGTTGATAGATCTTCCCCTCCTTCGTTCGTGAGAAGGGAACACCAAAGTGCTCTAGCTGATAACCAAAGCCCGTTCAGCCAGGATACAAACCAGAAGAAATGGACAGTGCACCTCGATGACGGAATGAGGTGCCTCTCTACACATGTAGTGAATGGCATCTTGGTCACCAAGCCAGTCCGATCCCTTGACCTTGGAAACAAAATTCAACGACAGGACCAAGGGGACAGCCGAAAACGCTCACCGTATCGTACATATGCCATCTCCAGTCATCTTCCGTCATGTTCTAGAGGATAAGTCGTTCAAATACATGGCGATAACTCCAGCAAAAACATACCTACCCCCAGTGCAGCATTGATACCACCCTGGAGGAGCCTGAGCATCTGCATAAGGGATGAGAAATTGATCATGCACGTACCTGAGCTGCAACGGTATGACTCCTTGTCGGAAAAAGTTTGGTGATGCAAGCTGTATTAAAGCCAGCTTCTGCAAGTCCAAAAGCAGCTCTTAAACCAGCACCACCAGCGCCGCTATGTTGGTGCGATCAATCGCAAGGATATTGCCACCAGCCACGACGACTTACACTACGATAGCATCGTATTCGTGCTCTATTAATGGGTATTTTCCTGAGGACCAAGACTGGAAGGAAAGGAAATCGTGGGTATCAGGTGCGCATCAAAGAAGTTCCAGAAACTAACGGTGACTTCCTCAGCCTTTACAGGACTTGTCGCGACGACTCCTTTGACTGAAGTTGAGGAATGAAAGGAGCGCTGGGTGCGTAAAAGAGCTCTTTGGAAGGATTGCTTTAACATGGAACTGCTCGAGGCGCGTCAATCGATTTCCAGCACAATATATGGCTTTGTGGTTGGCAGCGTCGCCCGACTCCGAGGTTTTTCCACTTCCGAGATATTCCGCATTATCGACTCTACATTATTATGTAATGCAATATTCTAGCTATAGAGCTTCAGAACACCCAGGGGGTCATGCTGGATTTCAGTGGGGGCGTGATCGCCTGAGTTCCGACCAGTAGATGGTACGGCCTCACTTGGTGTGACAACTGGTTTGGGAAGAATCGCAGACACAGGTGGAGGAAATCTAGGTAAAGTCGCCGTGGGCAAATTTACTCCAGTAAAATTCGACCTGGTGTGCTGCCACGGCGGGAGGCGTGTGGAGTTGAAATGGGATATTGCCTGTGTCAAAGCGGAGGATGGTGAGGGAGATGTAGGACGGTGTGTAGGAACATGATGTGGCGAACGAGCTGCGTCCGGGACGAGAGGAAATGCAGGCGAGCTCATTGGTCTCGGTCGCGATTCGGCTACAGGAACCGACGCAGGTCGTGGTACCGTTGCTCGAGGGGGTTCCTGGCGTTTCGTAGGGCCTTCCCTTGATCTTCTGGTCTTTAGTTCTTCTTCGCCCACTAACCGTGTATCATCGACTTCGTTTGTGTTGCCCAACAGGACATCCCGAACATAGGAGAGCGACTCCAACGCTTCACGCTTCCTGATCCGTATACTCTCGATATCCCGTTGGGCCTTGGCTTCGCTTGCATCTTGCAACAAAACATCGACAATCCATCCTACCGATTTTCCAAGCTTTTTGTTCGTTGCTCGCAAACTCGCGATTTCGCGTTCCATCTCAAGACGTGTTCGGGGCTCCCATGGTGGTTTCTCTTCCGCCGACCTCTCGTCAGTCAACGGGAACGCAGCGTACGAGGCGGAGGGGGTCGCAGGAGAGCGCACCAGGGAGGAAGCAATGTCCGGTATGTTGCGCTGTTGAAGAAATGCGTAAAAACAAGGAAATGTAGTTACAAGGCACTCACCCTGAGTTCGGTGACTGCATTCATCAACGTTTTATTGATACCAAGACTCTCTCCGCGATCCAATAAACTACGTGTGATCATCTCAGGTAGACCCAATTGTTGAGCATGACCTGGTGGATGGTTACTTGAATCAGCCACTCCTGGTCGTGGTGCGGAGGTGGAAGAGGACTTGTCAGCCAATGGGTACCCGACACGTCTTCGTGTTGGAGCTGATGGTGGATCCGGAATATCGATTGCAATATTGAGGAGATTGCGGTTCTCTATCATGACAGAGGTTCCTGTAGAAGGGGTTGGGGCCATTTGCAAAGCTAATGCTTGTCGTATGAGAAGACTGGTATGATGCGGGTGATTGAAATCGGCTTCTGTTGGTGGCGGAGGGGAAGGGTATCGTAGAAGGTATGCCAGTTGACCACTGTAATCTGACGGTATCACTGTGGGAGCAAAAAGATCAGATGTAGGTGACGACATTAGACGCGAGAAGTGGGATCTGACATTGGTTCCGTATCCGAATAAGCATTGCCACACAAACCCACGGCGCAAGTTCAAATGTCGGATCACAGGCAAAAAGTCCATCCCAAAGTGTCATCGCATCCTCCATGCTGAACTCCCGGGTGAAGAGTAGTCTGAGCCACCGACTGCCAGGAAATATTTAGTCAGAAGGAATTCGGCGCCTTTCACAACTGCAACTAACATTCCATATATTTGGGGTTCTATGCCGGCCGCCAGCATACTTTTAAACAGAATGGGATCGGCACTCCGCAGAAGAGTCGATTGAAGGCGATTGCAAGCCTTTACGATAGGTGCCTCGTAAGACCTCATTTCGTTCTGCCCATCTGAGACATTGAAGTGAACATGTGTAGAAAACGGTGAGGCATTCGCCCTTGGTGTTACGGGCGATTCTCGCCACTCATACCACCGGGACACGCTGCGCATCACCGCTTCAAACAATGCCCAGGCGTCCGCTGCAACCCATGATCTCGAGCATAATTCAAGCAATGATGGATTGCTGATATCAGCATCCTGGGAGATGGAATCGAAGTCAACGGCATGATACAGCGGTGCCAGTAGTTCGTGCATGCCCTGGCGATAACCGACAGAAGGGTTGGCCACAGAGTAGAGAAACAGAATGTTCGTCAGTTGTAGTTGGACATTTGATTCACGAAAATATCCAACTTCGGGAAACCTACGACCCAAAATTGATTGACGGAGGGTAACGATATATCGCAAGAAAGAAACCCACGTGCGTTCAACATCCTGAAGAATTGTCTTCCGTAAATCAACCGAAGCAAACCATTTCGTCCAAGGATTCTGTGCGGCAATATGTAAGCGATGAACAACATTTCCACGAGATTCTCTTCAAACCTCGTTGTGCAAACTGAGAGGATTGTTCGTATCCAAATCATAGGCCGCACTCTCTTTCCTCGGCACGATATTTGTTCCAGGTACAACGAAACCTTCCTCATAACTTCCATCCGGAGCACGCATTTTCTCTAGCAACAGATCCGAGAACTTCTTACGGTAAACTCGAAGAGAAGCAAGATCAGGGGAAAGTTTTGGCTCGGTGGGTGGCAGTAACGGTTCATGTGGAATCAAAAAGAGCTATATCGACATGTATCAGCTTGGTGAATAACAACCCCCAGCAAATACCTTCCAAGCAAGGCTCCTCCCTGCGATTCCAAACGTGTCAACGGATGGAAAAAGTCTGTTTTCAAGGGCGGCATCTTTGATTTTGGAAAGACTCAAGCCAGAGCAGAACAGACGGTCGTACACCTCCCTGCCATGGCGGGGTCAACGTATCGATCAGTTGCACACGATCGGTAGATGACAGACTTGATCGATTGCAATGTGGGCCTTGTCCTCCCGTCAGACATTTTACCATGTACACTGGCAGCTTCGATGAGAGGCGTCTCCGAGTCGAGAACTCGACTAACTTTGGTTGTCTTTATTACGTCAGACAAAACGGTATTCAATTTCACAATTCTATCGGTGCAAATATATTGTACAGGTGGATGAGTAACGTGAAGTCCAGCATGACATGAAAAGACCATGAATATCGAACCAAGGGCACCGATGCGCATATTAGTCGACCTCCTCGACGCTGGGGCCATCTTCATTGCCGCCTGGGAAGCCACCTGGAGCTCCACCGGGGAAGCCACCTCCGCCAGGGAAACCGCCACCGCCGGGGAATCCACCAGGTGCACCACCGCCGGGCATACCTCCTGCAGCACCATATAATTTCTGCATGATGGGGCTAAAGAACCGAGTCAATATATTTACCCTTCAAAAAAAAAAAGGCATACTTGGCAATACTCTCGAGCTCCTTTTGCTTCTCCTCGTACTCTTCCTTGGACCCTTCTTGCGACGCATCCAGCCACGATATGGCTTCATTCACAGCTGTCTCGAGCTTGGTTTTGTCTGCAGGTTCAAATTTGCCGGCGAGCTTCTCGTCGTTCAATGAATTGCGGAGGTTGTAGGAATACGATTCAAGGCCGTTCTTAGCAGCAATTCGTGCAGCAGCAGCCTCGTCCTCGGCTGAATAGCAAAAAACATGTTAGAAAGGCCGGACTGAATGCAAAAATCAAAAACTACCTTTGTATTTCTCGGCCTCATTGACCATGCGCTCAATCTCTTCCTTGGACAATCGACCTTTGTCGTTGGTAATGGTGATGCGGTTCGATTTACCGGTCGTTTTGTCGGCGGCTGACACGTTCAAAATGCCGTTTGCGTCGATATCAAAAGTAACCTCAACCTGGGGAACACCACGAGGAGCAGGGGGGATTCCAGACAGCTCGAACTTTCCGAGGAGATTGTTGTCCTTGGTGCGAGCACGTTCACCCTCGTACACCTGGATAAGGACGCCAGGTTGGTTGTCCGAGTACGTTGAGAATGTTTCAGACTTCTTCGTTGGAATAGTGGTGTTGCGCTTAATGAGGGCTGTCATAACACCCCCGGCTGTTTCAATTCTATATCATTTGTCAACGTCAGATGTGGTCAAGACGGCCAGTAGAATGAATAACGTACCCAAGAGACAACGGAGCGATATCCAGGAGGAGGATATCCTGGGTCTTTTCCGATGTATCACCCGACAAGATAGCGGCCTGGACTGCCGCACCGTACGCGACAGCTTCGTCAGGATTGATACTTTTGTTGGGCTCCTTGCCGTTGAAGAAGTCGGAGACCAGCTTGACGATACGGGGAATACGAGTGGAGCCGCCAACTAATACGATCTCGTGGACGTTGGCCTTGTCTATCTTGGAGTCTCGAAGGACCTTTTCGACCGGCTCAAGAGTGCTGCGGAATAGGTCTTGACAGAGCTCTTCAAAGCGGGCACGCGTTAGAGAAGTGTAGAAGTCGATACCCTCATACAGAGAGTCGATTTCGATGGATGTCTGAGCGGCAGATGAAAGGGTGCGCTTAGCGCGTTCGCAAGCCGTGCGCAGACGACGAAGAGCACGAGGGTTGGATGATAAATCTAGTCGAGAATGGTGATCATCAGTAAGTGGTCATAAAGCCCAGCAGATCTAGATCTACCTTTCTTGTTTTTCCGTTTGAACTCCTGAACAAAGTGGTTGACGAGACGATTATCAAAATCTTCGCCTCCCAAGTGGGTGTCACCAGCCGTTGCCTTCACCTCGAAGATGCCCTCTTCAATAGTCAGAAGGGACACATCGAAAGTGCCTCCACCAAGGTCGAAAATAAGAACGTTCCGTTCGCCGGCCACCTTTTTGTCGAGACCGTAAGCGATGGCAGCAGCAGTTGGCTCATTGATGATACGGAGAACATTTATGCCGGATATAGTCCCAGCGTCCTTGGTTGCTTGCCGCTGCGAGTCATTAAAGTAGGCTGGCACCGTAACGACTGCATTATTGCAAGTAGCACCAATGTAGGCCTCAGCCGTCTCCTTCATTTTCAAGAGAACCATGGATGATATTTCTTCTGGCGACTAAGACGACGAAAATTAAGACGATTGCGAAGGCATGAACCTCAAACCTGGTACTTACGAAAGTTTTCAATTCACCGCGGTACTCGACTTGTATGTATGGCTTCCCGCCGGTATTCAATACTTTGAAGGGGAAATGCTTGATATCTGCTTGAACTTCCGGTTCCTCGAATTTGCGGCCGATAAGACGCTTCGCATCGAAAACACTACGATCCAATGGTCTATGAGCGACAGGTTCTTCCGAAGAGAAAAGACGTACGTGTTTTGGGGGTTCATTGCAACTTGATTCTTCGCGGCATCACCAATCAACCGCTCGTTGTCGGAGAAAGAGACATAAGACGGTGTAGTTCGGTTTCCTTGGTCGTTGGCAATGATCTCAACACGATCATTTTGCCAGACACCAACGCAACTATGAAGGGCGTATCAGTGACAATGGCTGAACTACAGATGTCGAAAGATGCTCACGAATACGTAGTACCCAAATCGATACCGATAGCTTTCGACATTGTGAGTGTGTGGGATATCTGTGATAAACATTAAATCACCCACAAAGGAAGCATTTTTGTCACCCTTACCTGGTGGAACTCTCAAGGTGAATGGAAACTTGATTGGGGGACCAATGGTGGGGCGCAACCTTTTTATAATGCCTATCATTCTAGGACATTCCGCAATCTTCTCTATGCGTCACGAACATTCTGACGTTTTCTGCTGACTCAGCATCCATTCTATACGTAAGCTACCTTGGCCGGAAAACAAGCAAGGTAAGTAAGGAAAATTGTACTCCGTGACGAGACAGAAAAAAAATGCGCCAGGTATAGGAATGGGGGTGGCGGCGTAAACATATCGTAAGGGGACGTAAGGAAAAGGGATATGTTGGTTGGATGGACGGCATTGCTCTTAATTCAAACTTCAAGTAGGGCCCTCTGGCGCTGGATGTAACCTACTGGTTGACGCGTCATCCAGACTTCTATGTGCTTGAAGATCGCGCAGTACCGCAGGATCCACTGCAGCGCACGATCAAGACGTCAACTCCGCCCATGATGTTGGAACTTACTTGGGAGTGCACTCTTTCGGCGGAAATGTGGGCCTTGGCCAATTGGCGAATGTTCATGTGACACCTCCGGGAATGGTCGCTGGGTGTTCTGCGTGTGTTTTATGTGGTGGTTATCTCCAAAAGAATACAAGCTCACCTCCACAACCGGGTCCGCCATCGGCACTCTTTCCATTCCTCTCTCGTCCAGATCGCCGGGCACATCCTCAATGGAGACCGCATTCAGCTCCATCGACAAATCCAAGATATCTGAGTCATCCACAGAGAGCAGTGGCGGCGGCGGAGCATGCTCAATCTCGACGTATCCCGCTGGCAACTTGCCTCCAGGTGCATTGTTGATGGCTCTTTCCCGTAATTTTTGCCACGCCTCATATCGACCTACAGCATGTTGTTGCTCCCTGATAAAATCATTGGCAACTTGTCAAGTATTGAGAAAATGCAGACGCACTCAATTTTCCTCTGCTTGTACTGTTGCATTGATTCATCGAAAAGATCAGGATTAATTTCCATGAACAGCTTCAGTGCGTTGTACACCATCCCATGTATAGTTCTGTGGAATAATCCGTTAGAGTAGTCGACTCTATAAGAACGAATATCTGAACATACCGATTCCAGTGAGTTTTCGAGTTTGTATAAAGGGCGGGAAACACAATTGGCAGGACAACCGCCAAATTATCGCTCATTAGATTAACCACATACTCATTGTTCCAATACAAGAGTGCGCGCTCTGCGACTTGAAAGTGTTGACTGTTGATACACCGTGCGAGTTGTTGAAACAAGGGAACCTGTATTTTTTGGAACTCGACAGGGTCGGTGACATCGAGAACCTCCTCCACTTCATTAAGAAACATGACTTCCTTTGGTGAATTGACCTTGGGCCAGTATTTGAGAAGACCCATCATGACTTCTTCCGCCAGAGCAGGATCCTTCTCTAGGAATTGCACCACGCAGTAGGCGAGCTGCGGGTGATATAGCGACAGACTTTTCACTTTGTGCAAAGGAATGAGCACTCGTGTCAAAAACGTTTTATGCTCCTCTTTGAGTGGCAGTGCGAAGCCATTGATGATGGACCCCAAGATTTCTAGTAATTCTGCGATCCCATTATGTCGCTCCGTCTCATAGACGAAGTGAAAGAAGACGTTGTTGATTGACCGTCGAATAAACGCCCGCAAATTGAGGAATTTGCCGTAAATCCGGTGCAACGTCGTTTTGAGGAAGTCCCGCTCCCGCGGGTCCTCCGAATCGAAGAGTTCCAGTAAGTTGAGCACAAACGGTTGGTCAATGTACCGCTTAGCCATATTAGTGTTAAAATCAGGGCTTTCGACGAATCGAAGGAAAAATTCGTAAACAATCTGAAGGTGAGGCCAAGCAAGTTCGAAAACCGGTTCGTCTTCCTCTGGGTCAAAGGCGTCGCCTATAGGATTGACAGGAGGGGGAATTGAACGGAAGAGATTGGTCGCAAACTGCATCACCTTGAGCCATTACGAAAAACAGGGAGGTAAAGTACAAACCATGTTGACAACCTCCGGGTATAAGTTATCTGTGATGATTCCGCGTTGTGTGGTGATATATTCCAACAGATCGTGCAAAGTCTGTGCTTTAATTTGTTTTCCTTTAATCTCTGCACTTGGGTCGTTGAAATCAAATAATACGCGGCATTGATGGAGTTTCTTGATGAATAACTGTGGGCGTTCACTGGGTGGAATTTCTTACGAACCAAAAATCAGACCGCCAGCGTACCCCAATAGAACGAAGACGTACCCATAAATGGAGGGAGCTGGAAGATATCGACTCTTTCAGTCACGACAAAGCGACTACTCCTTTGTTTCCGGGGAGGTTTACCAACGACAGGGATAGTATCCCTGGGGCCAGAACGGAGGCGATTCAAGGTTGTAGCGCGAGGTGGGGTGGCTGCATGGTCGACTCCCAGTGCGTGCCTTTCTGAAACATGAAAACCTGTGCGATGAGGGGGCTCGGACGGCCCAGCTTCAGTAACAACAATGGGGGGAGCTGCAGAGGCATGGTCCACGGGATATCTACGATCGGGACCAGACGATATGATGGCAGGTGGGTTTGAGCGATTCGAGGACGACGAGCTCTGTATTGGGAGCGTGTGGTTGCTTGAGTTACTGTTGGTGAGACCAGAGTGGTGAGCGGTATTAGAAGGGATAAGTTGAGGCAAAGGTTTCGTGGTATTGGGGGGTGGATGGGGAGCAACTATTGACACAGACGAGTTGCTATTGGATCCGGACCCTGAGGCCGCCGAGGAGTTATTGTTCGACCCAGAACCTGTGGCAACCGATGTGTTGCTGTTCGAACCAGAACCCTTCCCCTTTGAGTTGGAATCTTGAGAGCTCTTCCTATTCAGCTGTGGGGGAAAAAGTGTACGGGTAAGAAACGCGGTGGTTATGGGAAGGGATAAAGGAAAATGACCAGGGTTTTCTTAAGACCCTTCATGGTATAAACCCTTCAAGACAGAGCTAGTCGCTGGCCAACACGTCCTGGAGTTGATCTCGGTAGAGAATCAACAGCGCAATGATATCTTGTGAATCGATGAGCACAAACCTGAAGCAATGGTGAACTAGTCGTGACCAAAAATGTCACGTTGTAACAATCCGGTGATCATTGCCGAGCTCGGCTTAACAATAAAAGTAATTACATAATAACATAAGTATTGGTTACCTGAATTACTCCCACGCCTCCATCTCTCGTCGCCGTTTCTCTTCGTGTTGACCAAAGTATGGCCGGTCAGCGCATAATGTTCTCTTTGTTGGTGGTGGGACGTACTGAAACCCTCTTTATTAAGCTATCTACGCCGTGTATACGTCCCCAACGCATCCTCCGATACCCAACCATCTCCCCACTTTGATAGTTACTCCTCATGGTGATTGTTGTCCGAGCTGTGCTGTTCCCGATGCTCATGTTCTGATCATCAGGGCAACCTTCCAATGTTCTGTACTCATATCTCCATACCAACTTCGTAATGCTCCTTGTTCACAGTGTCTGGCTTTGTCTCACATTTTCTTCAGAATACCGAGAATTATCTCTTGACCCCTTCACCGCAAGGAGACCTTTGCGTTGCAAAGCTCTTTCCGCCTCGCCCGAATATTGCAGGTAAAGCTTCTGCCTCGGATCCTGGTCACACCACCTCCTCTTCCTCCCGTGTCGTCCGTTGTGAAGCATCCCGTAACCTGAAGTGGTCGATCGCCAATACCGGAGTTATTTCTCCCATATATAAGCTCTCCCTCCCTTCCCCTGACTCCCCCGATCTCCCACTTTTCCAAGTCTCCAAACCCAACCCTAATGCAGCATTCTGGAGTATGTTTTATTTTGCGTATGCTGGTCACAACATACCCCCAAAGCGGATCGAGTTCGGCAAGATTCAGAAGAACCCGCCCGGACCCAACGGTGGGGGAACCAGAATTAGCATAACAGGGAAGAGCCCCGAAGAGAAGGCTGTTTGGCAAACATTAGGAGAGGGCAACGAGGACTGCGTTGAATGGGTTGTGCTGTGCGCCGCCCTCAACCTTCTCGAGTGAGCCTGCCCTCAAATCTGTTCAATCGAATTCTACTTACCTAGTATATCGTCAACCTTAGTGATGAGATCATCAAAGCCGCTGGAAAAAATCCGCCACCTCCTGCCCCTGCCCCTGTCCTTGCCCCTGCCGCCATGCTCAACGCCGGCCCCGGTGGACGACCTACCCCTGTCGCCCTGCGTGATCCTGGACCGATTTCAGCACCATCTCCTGCTACACAACAGCAATCTCAGCTTCGTCCCGGCCCAGGCCATCCTCAGCAACAATTACCACCGCGTGGCCCTGGAATCCCTCACACACATTCCGCACCTGGCCCTGGTGGTCGTCCGCCGCCTGGGTATATACCATCACGAGGTTATGGTCCAGGTCAGGGGCCTCCCCCTGCTCAAATCCCTCCCGGCCAAGGTGTTCCCGGCCAAGCTTCCCGCCCCCCTCAGGTTCCCGTTCACGGCCAAGGGCCAAGGGCAGCTGGATCCGGTGGATTCGCACCTACCCAGGGCTATGCTCCCGGCCCTGGATATGGAGGGCGCCCTCCGCCGCCACAGCAGATGCCTGGTTATCCGCAGCAGCAAATGCCTGGCCCACCGCAACAACAAATGCAACCGCAACAGATACCAGTTCAGCAACCACAACTGCAACAATTGCAAGGTCAACAACGCAGGTTCTGAGTCCTCCCTACGGATCTGGACATACATGATGGTTCCTTTTGGGCATTTCTTTTTTCATCTGGTTCATTGAAGTAATTAAATTATAGTCACCTTATGACGTTCAGCGTGTACGAGTGTCTTTCATGTACTGTAGTGTATTGCTTTGATCGCATCGAATTGAATCATTCCATTGGAATATCTATCATTGCATGTAAAGGAACGTATGTACTATTTTCTGCATCTATGATTGAAACACGGGCTACTCCTACGAGTCCTTGATGAGCTTCTCGAGGGCGTCCATGGAATAGGCTGTTGATGAGAAGGTTTAGATTGTGAACAACGCCCTGAAAAAAAAACGAACTACGTACATTTCGGTCGCTCGAGGGGCAGTCCCAGTGCTGGATGATAATCGTGGTATTAGCTAGGTATTAACAGACGTTAAATTAATGACCCACCTCGAGCCCAAACCAGTTGCGTCAAGGCGCCCAATGCTAAAGTCGATGCATAGTAAGTCAATGTCAAATCATGGCGCGCATTTACAAACCTCTAGAAACACCGAAAATAACTGTGTAGTACTTGAGATACATTTGGCTCAGCAAGACGTCCAGCAATCAACGTCGACTGGATATATACCTTGAATTCTTTCAGACCATAATGGTAGAGAACGCAGCCTATTCCAAAGAAAATCAAAAAAAGAAAGAAAAATAAGAATGCGTCGCGACGTACCAGAAGTTGCATCAACGTTTGGGTAAGGGTTCTTGGTCTGAAAATAAGTAGATCATCATTGAGCCTGCTGGAAGCTGTCCATGGACATGGTCAACGTACTCTACCATGTTCAAGCAAGACTGCAGGAGCAACTTCGTATGTCTGTGCCCAATGAGTGTGATCAGGGAAGCCTGAACGATGAACAAGCAAAAAAAAACTTGACCTTCTTTACTAGTTGGATTATGGGGCTTGACTGGAGCTCAGGTCGACCATCACAGAACTCCTGTAAAGCAATGAAGCGAGGATCGGATTTTCGCAAAACGCCATGGCCGTAACTACGACAACCGACATTCAATCAGTCGAGGCGTATATAATAGGATAAGAATGGAGAACGACGATACCCAGGAACAACCTGGCCACTCTTTAAGGTTTTCCAGAGATATTCCTTGATCTGATCATGCGAAACATTGTCTCCGATCTCCTTCTGCATGGCCAACTGCCATCTCAAGACTTCTTGGTTTGCAAGTCTAGTGAAACAACGTGTACTCAGAGCTTTGAGCGTGAAAACAGGAATTTAGTACAACGTACCCATGAAGCGGCCCGGCAAGCGCAAATAATGAAGAAGCATAAGAGATGAAAGGATCGGAGAGCGTCGACCCGACTAAATCTATAATACCACCAATAAATAAATAAATAAATAGTAATGCAAAAACATAGCGGGGACTGCTCACGTGCGGTATGAGCCGAAGCATTCCCACCTTCATGGTCACCATGAATAGCAATATAAAGTCGGAGGTACTCGGTGAGGTTGTGATTGTCGCCGTATCCCAACATTCTAGAGTAGTTGCCTAGACAATGAACATGTCAATAATGTATATATATATATATGCTTTCTTGAAACATGCTAACCAACAAGATCCAATTCCTTGTCAAGAGAGGGTAACGGGCTGCCTGGACGGTAAACGTTACGATATATCCTGGCGGCGAGCGCCGGCAAGCGTGCGATGAGACTGATACAATCGTCCAGAGTGTGCGTCCAATAGTCGCTCTTTGTAATACCTCTTTCGTATGCAGCTTGGAATGCACTGTCGTGGTTCAAAGCAGCAACCCCAATACCCAATTGGGTCATAGGGTGCAGGGTGGGTGGTAGCCTATTTAGGCATTCCAGAATCATCCCCCCAGTACTTAATTACGTACTCACGAGTCCATCAGTTTCGCAAGGAAAGGCGGTAGTTCACCTTGCTCTGCAAGCTCGAGGGCGAGATTGCGAGTCTGAGCCTCCGAAGGGACTTGGCCGGTAAGCAAGAGCCAAAGCATACTTTCAGCTGTCATTTCCTTCCCCCCAGGGGCCGGAGGTAGCTGTTTTTGACAATCTGGAATTGAGAGACCGTGAAAACGAATGCCCTAACGTTATAAACTTGACTGTCACCACGTGTACGTGTAAGGAAATTCCACAAGTGGAACACCTACCTCGTTGGGATCGAGGACGGATGCTTCCCAAAGCATGGCCTTTATTCCCCTCATACCGCCAACAATGTTCTCCACCTTTGGAAGCATTCTGTGAGGGCACATCCATGAAAGAACTACCGACAGATTACCGTAACATCGCCCACAACCGTTTGACTATGCTCAGCTTTCTGTACAAAGTTGAAGCTCGGTGAGAAGTGGAAGTTCCTAAAACTTACCAATTTCCTGAGCTGCTCCTGTTTTGTCGGAATAACCTCTTGGAGGGTTTCTTTGAGTGACTGAAATTTCACTCAGTACAATTTGAATTGGGGGGGAAAAAAACCTACTTTGGTGGAAGCAGTTCTCCTTGAACACGCTGTGAAGATGGTGGACCTCGAGAATAATCTAGCGGACGTGCTGATACGTCCAAGCATGTTGGGTATATAAATTAGTGCAACGGTCAACCGCTTACCGTTGCCGGAACAAAAAAAAACACGTCGATGTGGACAAACTAGGACAAACAACTTCTTGTGGCTGGCGGCCAGCTCACTTTCTTGTAGGGCGTACCTGCACCTCTGATATTAATGGCCTCAGTCTTTGTCCCGGTCCTTTACGTTGTTGTCGTCTTTGGAAGCCTGTTTTTATTCAGCCATTTTTATAGAAAACGATCAGCGAGTCGGTCTCTGCCTTTTCTTTTGAAGCGACACGTCTGATTCTTACATTTTCCAGGCAAAGCATTTGAACCATATTTTCCGTCACACCCCGAGCGTAATGCCTATGTCACTTTACTTCAAAGAACTGATCCACCTGCACACGACGCATTACTTAAATCAGCTCTTGTTCGTCGTGCCATGGCTGATGTAACCCGTGTGGTCCGGCTTCGTGAAGACAAACCTGCACTTCAAAACTTACTACAAAAAGGCTCAATAGGAGATGAATTATGGAATAGTCTATTGGCGGCAGAGAAGGAACTCGAAGTGGAGATTATGGAGGTTGTTGCAGAAGCAAACACGTTTGTGGAAGGCTGGGGCAGTGTGATTTTCCAGACCGCGAATGAAATGATTGCGAATGAAAAGTTGCGCAGCGCCTTTGATCAAACTGTGGAGACAAGAGCCGAGTATGGTTTGTGTTCAATTTGAACGAATAACGCAGTCTTTATGCACGCTGACATGCATTTAGAACTCAAATACGATCGAAAATCAAAGGCTGCCAACGTGCCTCCACCATTGACACTTTCATCCGTTCCGCCGTCTGTGCCAATCAGTGCACTTTCGGCACCATCGCAGACACCTTCATCTTCAAAATCAAATGAGAGCCTCATACCCCCTACGGCAGGTGCTGAGAGCGCAGCATCTAGTGACGGAGAACCATATTCCCCGCCGACACAATCTGGCACACCTAAGACACCATCGAAAGCTGTAAGTGATGACCTCTTTACGTCGTTAAAAAACATGTTATAACTTAAATCTGCCGTCCAGTCCACCAAGAAGGGCAAGAAACGGAAGTAGCTATACCTATATATTTTTGGACCGCATTCCATATTTGTCATTTCATTAAGAAAATTCGTGTAATTGACCGGAAAAATCTTGAGAGGTGAGGCATAATACAGAAGGCAAAGGATGTCCACAATCAACGCCATTTCCTTCTTACAATGGCGGTTAGCCTCTGATGACAATCGCTTTCTCTGCAGCACCAATCCGCGTTTTGCCTGACTTGTCAACATGGTCTAGCCCAAGAACATCTTCAGGTGCGAACTGATGATCGTAAATTGTGTCGTCTACAGCCCAGACTCCTTCAGATATTAGTCAGAGTAAGGATGGATGGGCGCACCATCTTCGATATACGATGGCTGTTTGAAAGTTGAAACCTGGATAAGGGCAAACCGATACTTGACCAAGTCTTTGTCTGAAACGCCTATCCGTGCTTGTAAACGCTTCTTGGTTTCTGAAAACTTCTCTCCCTGAAGAAAATGGAGTAGATTAAAACAAAATAGCCTTCGAAGACAAATCCTTACACGTTTGACAACAAACTTGAATGGCACACCATGAGTCCGCGAAAGTTCTTTCGAGAAGTGGAAGACGCTGATGACTTTATCCGCATCATCGGCGTCAAGCTCCTCGCGAGGGATTTCCTATGACAACAGAGTCAATATAGGACTTTTAAGTTACGAGTACTTGGTCGATATACCTCTGCAAAAAGTTCCACCGGCTCTGGTATGTTTCCGATCATTTCTGATCCTGTGAACTCTTTCTGCGTCTTTCCGTCTTTCGATATCTCAAAGACCCGGATCTTGCCCGTTCCTCCGGGTGTCAAGGTGACCAACCTAGCCAGGTTATCAGCCAGATCATGCACCATACTCGTCTTGGGCAGGAGGAATGCATGTACTGCTTCCTCTCTGTTGTGCATGCCAGTCCACATGACCTTGAGACTTCTCTTTGTCTCCAACTCGACAATGCTGACATCAAGCTTCTCGTAGAAGATGACGGTAGTGGTTGGATTGATGTAGCTTGGGGCCATGATTTCCGCAATGCTTTGGTTCAAGGAGCGTTTGAGGATAGCCTTGGGTGATCCATTGGTTGCGTGGGTTGTGGTAAATCGCAATTTGATGGGGTCGTGTCTGAGATACTCGCCAGCTTTAGTGGACATCTATTTGCGGTCAAAAGTTAGCGACAGTGCCATGGTCAGAATTGAACGCGATTACTGTATCATAATTTTGTTTCTTGCTTAAGACTAGGTTGAATTCAGGATGGTCGTGGTCTGGCTCCTCAAATTTCGGTCTGAAAATGATCATGACGCGATTTTGCAGGAAGTCGTAGAAATGATTGGGGTTGGCGTATAATCCTTGGTTTTCCAAATCGTGGATTCTGTGTTCCATTTTGGTTAGCCACTGTTGCGACAACGAATAGATTTCTTACTCTTTGTCGGGTAGGTCGACTTGGAAACAGATAACATCTCCGTCTTGAATTTCGCTTTGGGCAAACGTAAGTTTGGGTTTCATCAGTTCAATCATCCCTGGTTTAATTTCCTAAATGCAATGATATTGTGGGTTGAGAATCTTAGTAAATCTGTTTTACATACCTCGTACAGTTTCAGAGGTGTTCCTGGCGTCCATCGCATTCTTTCATTGATTAATGATATCAAATCGCCTACTTTGCTGTTTCGCTGCACATAACACTTTCCAACGCCGTACAGCGTCTGTTTAGAGGTATCGAAATGCTTCATGAAAACCATAATAGAACCTGGTGGAGGATCAGGCTGAACATATCCTTTAGCAGCCAGTGATTGGAATGGCAGCACATGGCGCACCTTGCTGGGGTCTATCACGTCGAGATACAACCGAAGATCGTTTTGCCTCGCTGCCATATTGTTCCGAATCACTTCGACGGCTACACATGCATGTTAGGTCCAATAATTCAGAAAAACAGACGAACGCCGCACTCAGTGATGGTTCATTTTCAGGGATGTGAGTATCTGGCCGTACAGTTTTGTTTTGCCGATTTACCAGCACCCAAAGACGAATGTGATTTTCAGGATGCTCGAAGTGTTGTGCAATACGGGATTTGAAAGTGCTGTACGTTTCCGATTTCAGAACACGGAAACTGGGTAGGTCCGAAGGCGGCCAATTTTTCTCATCAAAAGTGGCTAAATCGAACCCTTCGTGACGAGAGAAGGTTTCGTCCGTAATGACCTGAACACTGCTTTGATGATCTGATGAGCCCGAACAATGCATCTGCATACCTTTGCGGTGAGGAATAGATGCTGTTCCTCTCGCTCTCTCTTCTTCGCCTCGCTTTGCAGCCGTTCTTCGTCTAGCCTTCGTTCTGCGGATGAATTAGGATCACTTCGGTTTGACCAAGCAGTGCGTTAGGACTGACTCAAGTGAGGAGGTGTGTCATCCTCCTTGAACGGAGCCAGGACGTCGTCAATAGAAGCTTCTCGAATGTATACCAACATGTATGCGTTGGTGAACCTCTTCATCGCACGGACCTGGTTGCGTTGAAGGGCAACGCCGTTCAATGCTTCTCCGCCGTAATTCTCTTCGAGAACCTCCTTATCGGTGACGGGGGTGACCCGATCATCGTCAAATTTGAGCCATCTTGTTTCGCGGTCGGGCTTGATGAGGGCGAAATAATGACCACCATGTAAATCACCGGAATGGACCAGTACACCATGCAATCTATATACCCATGGTTTTGATTTATCCGCGCTGTCATCGAGGAATTCACCAAGATCAATCTCGAAGGGGAACTCGTGGCGATCATTGATCTGAAGTATATCAGGAAGTCACTACCCGAAGATTTCAAGGCATGAGACTTTACCTTGACCATGGCGTCACGTTGGACATCATACTCAAATCGCTTCAGTTGCAAATGAAGCACAGGAGGGAAAGACTCGAATATGATACCCTTCTTTGCATCTTGTAAACCGAGGCCTTCAGCCTGATACTTATTTTCACCCTCCAACGTTTCGACAGCTACGTAATCCCGGAATGATTCGCACAGGTTTTTCATGCCCTTGACGTTGAGTTGAATATCTGCCAGAAGGGATAACCACATGTGAATGAGGCTGAGAGGAATGACTTACCATTGAACTCTTCAATCCTTGACGATTCATAATCCACATTAACACACTTAATATAACTCTTCATTTTCCCGACAAAAAGTTTGGCGATAGCACCTTCAGCTTTAGTGCCCTGCAGACCAAATGGTCACGACAAATTAGAAACAGTGTGAGGACGCCCACCTTCATCTTGGACTCCAACTTTTCCTGAAGGACACGATTGAACTCCTGAACGTCATGTTGCAGAAAAGAGTCAAGCGACTTCCATCCAAAAGATTTAGTCAACTCCGTTGTTCCTGATATTTGGGAGTCATGCGGCAGATCGTGGCAATTTATCCATGAACACTCACCGACGGGTTGATCTGATGTCTGCAAATGATAAAACACTCTCTGCAATGCTAAAGCGACGCTCTCCGTGGGAAGTTCTTCTTCCGTAGGGATTTGATAAACCGCCTGCGCCGACAAATCAGAATCGATGGATAAATTTTCGAAATGAATGCTAACTCTTCTGAAGAAACGTGTGCAATAGAGAGACTGAAGTAGGGAGTTCATGTAACACGTGGCGCCTTGATTTTTTAGCCCAACATATCCAGTTTCTTTCTTCGAATCGTAACTAGGGGAATAAAACGATCAGGATTAGATGCCTTGAAATCGGGCGTTCCTCACTTGACGAAATTATGCCATAGAACGCCAGTGGGGTCTTCCAAAACGCGGACGTAGACCGTGACATCTGCAGAATCATCTTCGACAGTTGGTCTATTGTGTCCTTCTTGAACGTTGAATAGTTTTCTTAACTCGCTGAAACGAGTAAAACCCCAATCACACTCCTCTGCGATGAAACGATGATGGGCATCTATATCTCAAGTTAGGCATTGTT
Source organism: Hygrocybe punicea (assembly GCA_963556145.1). Classification (NCBI taxonomy): domain Eukaryota; kingdom Fungi; phylum Basidiomycota; class Agaricomycetes; order Agaricales; family Hygrophoraceae; genus Hygrocybe; species Hygrocybe punicea. Next base: position 5,564,966 of record OY744462.1, on the reverse strand, counting down.
GAATTGTACGAATTCCAGAACGTACGGCTGACGGAATAGACAGTAGGGTCATGGATATTGGAAATGACTAGGGCAAATTGAGCACAGGCGTGCCAGCCCTCGGGTGCTTTCTTGGGGTCAGCATAGTCGAGGTATACGGAGACGGTGTCATTTGGTGGCGCATTGGAGTTGCCAAACGGGAAAAGTAGAATGCGCCTGAAGAGCAAGAGACATTGCTCCGTTATCTGAATCGAAGTAAAGACCCAGGGTAACTCACCATTTGTGCCCACCACAATCAAACTCGGAACTAGTCAGCTTCTTCTCGAGCTTCTTCCAGCTGTGCAATCTCCATGTAAAAACCTTGAATTCTTTCACATCATAACCCAGATCTGGCATATGTTTGCCGACAAAGCCTTCATCTTTAACAAAGGTGTGATGGTAGCATCCCGAGCACGGTTGAATAGCATCATACGACTCACGATCCCGCACTGATACAACCTCGTCTATCTCCATTGGTGGTCCACCATTTAATTTCTCATCTAGAACGTCCATACCGTCGCTCTAACACGAATTACCTTGAACAGGACGTCAAATGACATGGAAAAAAAATGCACACCATATCAGGCGCAATCTGTAACACCGTGAATAAGAAACTATAGGTGTAGAGAAATATCCACTAGGCCAGTGGTATGGATAAAGAAAGCGAAGAAATGGTGGTGGGCAATATAGGGAATCGAATACGGGAGAGCGGTGCAGGCTGGCAAGCGTGAGAATCGAGTGTGGCGAAAGCGTGTCTTTGACTTGAGTGCTGGCAACACAACCATAACTGGTCCATCGCTAAAGAATTGAATGTCGCAACGTCTCACAGTGTACGATCTCCCGTTTAAAAATTTAAACACTCGTACTCCTACCCCCACACGATCCTTAAATTGTCTCGACAAGGAGATTGTTTTGTCTCCATCAGCCTCTCCGCTGTTCACTGTCGATAATGAGTCAAAATCGTGTAACAGGAATTCGCTGAACCGGGGTGCATCTCTCAGTTCTCGTCTTGAGACTGAACAGATGTGCCTCCTTCAACGTCGCCGTTTGCGCTGCAGATGAGTCCAATTCAATGACAAGTCTCTTCTCGCTCTCTGGCACACAAGTTGTTCTGCTCAGTTACATACATAATATTATTACCAGCTCGGAATTTCGTTCCACTGGCGTCTTGCAATGATACGTGCAGTGAACCGAAATTGGTTCTTGAAAAATTCCAAAGGAGGTAACTTGAACCACAGCAGATCTCGTCGTGCCGTTTTGCCTCATGTTCGAGGAGCGTGTTTCTTCATTCTTCTTTAATCGCCCAACTTCAGTCGGGAGGTCTGAAAGTTTTGGGCAAGCCTCTTTTCCTTTCTGCTATCTGAATGAATCAACGTCGCTACGAAGTCAACAAGGATTCAGCTCCCCTCTCCAAAGAGCCCCTCAAAGCATGGCTTCCACATCCACAAGCTGACTTTGATCGCCGTCGTAACAAGACGACTAGTGGCCAGCTCGAAAGTGCCGACGAACGGTACAGCATGCGGCGTGACGGAGAAGGGAAACATCGTATTCGAAGTTCTAAGGCGGGTGGGCTTGGTGTTGGTTCAAGTTCTTCTTACTACCACACTCCAGCGTCATCAACAAGTAAGGCTTCCATTCCTACCATCCGTCCTTCTTCGCGGAATACCATGCTACGCCAAACGAATCCAACCGTACAACTTTCACCAGTTCCACAACCCCAGTCGCAATCACACCCGAGCTTGCATTGGCAGCCGCAACCATGGAAATCGGACGTACCAGAGACCTCTGGCCTACGTACCCATCTCCACAAACATCCTCCTGCTGCCCCGAGTCCCAAATCTTCCTACGAGCAAGTTTCCGGTCCTGAAGACACTACAAAGGCTCCGCGTCATCTGCGCTCTCGAAGTGGCACTGGGACACCAACACCGACAGCGTGGAATGTCCTAGAGCAAGATCTGTCTTCTTCCAGGAGACATACGGAGAAAGAAAAAGATCGAGAGAGATATCGAGAGAGAGATGCCGGTAGACCGGAGAAGCGCAACGAGAAGGAAAGGATGAGGGCGGAAAACAGGCAACGGGAAAAAGACAAGATTAGGCAGGACGAGAGGACTAAAGAGAAAGAGAAGTACGCTGATCGTGATCGTGAGCACCGAGAGAACGAGCGTACATTGAGGGCGACAACTTTATCCAGAGACTTCCCTAGAATCGAGGACCTTGATAGCTCTGACAGTGGCAGACGGCGACGCGCTGTGGCATCTTCTAGGCACCGGCGCCATCGTACAGAAGAAGGTACTCAGTCTACTTCAGCAGTGGGTTGATTCCGCTGAGCTTTTCAAACAATGATATAAAGATGGCTACATCAGGATCGGCGACAACATCTGGAGCGCTCACAACCTGAAACTTCTACGACCAAGATTCCCCCTGGTACTTCAAATCTTACTGTTCTTGCTCAAACCGTACCGCCACCACACCCACCAGAAACTGTTCGGTCACACGCCCATATGCCCCATCCCACCCCGCGCGTAATACCTGTCTATCTGCCCGGGAAGGAAACAAAAGCCTACCGAGCCCATCACGACAGGACTTCTTCGCTTCCTGCTGAATTGCCCACATCTGCGTTGTCAGGAAGCGACGCGGAGCGAACCAAACGTAGAGAGCTTGTAAGCCTATGAATTCATTCGCGTCATCTGTAATAACGCAAAGCAGCGTCATCGTACAACCAATCATGCCATTAATTTGCGTGCGCATCACGTAGAACATCCTGTCCAAATACCGGAAAGCATAACAGCAATGGCCAGACAACCGCAAAATCACAATGGAAGTTCAAGAGATGTGGGCAGTTCTCGGATTACTGGAGTAAAATCGGGTAGGGAGGTAAGCAAACCCCTTTGAATCGGTCCATCGAGATATGATTCGAGTATCGTTTAAATTAGTCCAGGAGTCGAATGCGTGAAAAGGTACCAGATTACAGGCCAGATATCCCGCTGGCGATCCCACCCTCGGCAACGCCCTTCCCAGTGATTTCCGTGGAGACACCCATACAGACAGGCGAAATCCCACAATCTGTTAGTATTTGCACCGGAGGAGGCCCTTCAGAGCCTCAGTCTTCTGATATTCTTCTTCTCAAGTCCTCAGTTTTGTCAAAGCTGGAGCCCACCTCATACCCTTCGACTTTCCCTCATCCATCGATTCAATCTGTGCAAGAAATTTCTGATGAAACCAGACCGACAGGATCACTCCCATCGCACTATAATGCTCAACAATCCACCAAGAGGGCCTCCACAATACCTCAAGTAGATGTTGCACATCTCCGGGCCCCTTCACAACATATGTCGACCTTCATACATACTGAAGTAATCAGCCCATCAGCGCTACCTCCGTCACGGTCGACGTCTCACTATGCCAACCTGAACGAATTCAGTTCCTCCAGTCCTCAACGTGATACCCGAGGTTCATCGTCAGGTCTTGTTTCATCAATGACTGTCGCAGTTGCCCAGCAGCCCCCTGCTCGTTCAGCGTCGTACAAGAACCAACTCGGTCACGATGAAGTTCATCCTGATATTCCGATGTCTTCATCTCAAGTACCGTTAAATAGCACAAAACCGCATCATCCATCCCCTCATCCCTCAGTAACTCTTCAAACCATTTCCAGCAACATCACCAGTCAAATGTCATCGGATGCTACGAAGGAAATTACTGGAGCACTTTTATTGCCAGACTTACATGTGACATCGTCGACTACTGTGCAGGTTCCAACCAAGGACGGCTTGCCCGTTGTTTTCCCTTCTTTACCTTGCGTTGCACCATTGGCCGGCACAGCGCCGTCACCGATCCAGCTGAATGGGACACTTTCTCCGGAATACTCAACTAGTGCCGGATGCATTTTAAAGCCGCACTCCGTGACCCCTTTTGTGAAGATTGTGTCTCATCAATCAGACCAACAGGGTATGCAACTTGTACAATTTCCAATGGAAGATCAAGAATATTCTTCAGATACAGTGCCAGCGCGACCTACTTCAATATCTATTCTCAAGCATCAGCCCCATGATCAGCCCAGTGGTGTCCTCTCGACACCAGCACCAATGGATTCCCTGCCAGATAAAGGAGCACATCATATTCATCCAAACCAGACACAAGCAGAGGTTACCGCTACCACAACTTTTCAGAAAAATCAAGTTGAACGATCAGAGCCATGTCTCCCTGTCAATGCAGCTGAATCGGACGTCCTCGTGGGCGATGTTAGTTCAAAGCGACTTTGCGCCCACGTTCCGCAAGATTTAGTGTCCCCTTCACAAACCGCACCGAAGATCATGAAGGATCGATCGAAAATTTCCCGAGGGCACTTTCCGACTGCATTGATGGTGCCAGACCTGAATGTGGATCAGGCAGTGGAAGTATCATCTGCGATTGGCGAATTGAAGGGAGAGTCATTCGAGAAAAGTGCTATCAATTCCTCGTCCCAAATTACGTTGAGCGCCATGCACGATCAGTCTCAACTCTCTGATGGACTTTCGCAGACCAATAAATTTACCTCCGGGGCTGGCTTGTCTGGGAAGATCTTGTCGATAGCCAGGGATGGCAAACCAGTTCAAGTTGGAAGGAGTGTTGGGCTTGAGACTTCGTCGCAGACTTGGCCAAAGGTGACGCATAATCAAATCAAAGCAGGCGAGGTGCATGTCTTTCAGTTATTTTCCTTTCTTTTAACTCAACCAACATTTCCTGCCAAGTTAACTTGGGTCATGACAAGCACGAAACATGAACCTTCAGCGACAAGTGGGCAGATCGACATCCCCTCCAAGCCGAAGCCCTCCGTCCCAATTAAGCTCTCTGAACTGTTTTCAGCGTCTCCTGCGCACTCTCCTCAGAGTGTAAGTTTACCAATGCAGCCGATCTCGACAGACGCATCGAATAAAGATTTTGTTAATTGTGTTATAACCCGGATCGACAAGCCTGTGGTACAGAAGGTACCGACATCCGTGATTGGTACCCCGGCATTGCGAGATCGCTTCGAGAAAGCTATTACATCTCCATCTTTTATCCCGCCCCTTCAAACACCAGGGACTGCGAACGATCATACTAAGCCACCCGGAAGTCTTTCGCCTGCGAATGTTTCTCAGCCTATTGTCGGCCACACCAACCAGTTGGCCTCAACTGCTTCAATGCAGGATTCTGTTATGGATAATGACATGCAGCCTCAAATCTCCACCGTTACTTTGCCGTTAAATTCACCACGGAATCTTGCCAAGCCATCCGAAACCCTTTCAATGACGTTGGTTGATATTCCGCCATTGCCCATTCCGTTATCAACAACAATCCAGGAAACGCAGGGACCACTCCCACCGAGGGTCACGTCACCGGTTCGGGCTCAATTCCTACGACATCCTGCTCGCCATCCTGAACGCAATGATGTGCAAGCCAATGAGCATTTGGAAGAGAAGACATTTTATACAGTAAAACCACAAGGTCCCTCTAAGCAACTCAACCTTCCCTCCGGTACTTCCAGTTCTGTTGGCGTGGTTCAAGGATCCGGCTTGGAACCGATGTCTTCACCACACTCGTCGTCTCCCCTACTACCCACGTCGCAACGTACTCCCGTTATTGCTTTTCATTTACCTTCGGCTATTGTACAATCAGAATTCACACCTCCTGACCTATCTCATTTCCCTCTATCATCTCCAGCAACAATTACTCAAGCCACTCCTTCCCAGTCATACTCACCGACTTCTGCATCGACGCAGGTTATGGTTCCTTCTCCAGGATCTACATCCCAGCCTACTCTTAATTATGAAAAGTTAATTCACGGTACCAGCCCTGCTAGTTTCCACACACACACCCCATCACACGCCCACGAAATCCAACTTTTTTCTCACACTTCTTCATCGACGTCAACCTTGCATGCAAGCTTATACCGCTCCCCGACCTACCCAGACGTTTCGACTGTGCACGGCAAATTCGTCGATCCCAACCAACCTTATGCCCGGACACGATCATCTACGATTTCTGCACAATATTCTCCGCAACTTCCGTCGTCCTCGGCAACTTTTCCACAATCCTCGTGCTCCCAGTCACATGAGAGCTCCAACGGCAACCGCCCAGTGCCCATCCAGCGCCCATCATCAACATTACCCATTCCATCTACAGGAACCATTCCCCAAAATCCACAAGATTACTTCTCACGCTCCCGCGAGGTTGCAGGCTATTCAAATGCGTCGCAGCCAAATCCACATCGCTCCGGACCATCCATATACAACCACGCTTCATCGCTAACAAGTTTACAAACTCAGCACAATGTATCTTCTATTGCCCCTCCTACTCCTTTCCACCTGTCACAGACAGGCACTGTTCGCACTCAATCGAATGTGCAACGCCCTCAAGCGCCCCCACATGCAGCGTCAAATCCTTATCTTTTATGTGACTCGCAAACCACCTCGACGGCCACTCGTGTTCCGGTATCGCTGACGCGAACCGTTACGAAACAACCACAGCTAGCACGGAGTGCATCGGCAGAGTCAGATATTCTCCTCATGACTCCCTCATCGTTGGCAAGGTCGATACCACCTTATACCGCCTCGAATGCGTTGCCATCGCAGCCACCTCAGGAATCCAGCAAGAACACCGATATTATTGACATCTTTAGAGCAAAAGCTCCCGAATCCGGACCATCCGAAACACCGCCGGTAGCCAAAGTTTCTCATAGAGACGAACTGCGTTCAAATTCACGCTCCTCCACGAAGGTCCACTCAGGCTTCATACCCCATGACGTGCCTCCACAAACAACTAAAGCCAAGGCTTTCGCATCAAACGCACTTGCAATTACGGTGACTGTTCCTGCGTCCTCGGGCCGTGGAAGCCCTAGCACAGCGGTTTTTACTCCTTTCCGCCTATTGACGTCAAATAGACATCGCACAATGTCGACGGCGTCCCTTGAGGCAGTAGATGGGACTGCTGTGAGTGTCGATTTTTTTTGTCAGCAGCGTTCTAACGTCATCCCAGGCAAATACAGTAGTGGGTTCACCCACAGCATCTATACATGGCCAAACAACGACATTGCCGCCTGTACGGGATCCACTTATGGCTACTCGGGAGTGGAGGAATAAAGAAGAAGCTGAGCTGAAGGGCCGCGGAACAGCAAGACGTCGTCGTCCGGGAGTTGTTTTTGATGTGGCTGAAGAAATACCGTCCCATTACCGTTCTGCACGTCAATTTGGTCGTTAAAATGGGCTTTAGTCGAGAAATATATTCTCAAGGCGGTGTGACTGTTCTGCTTACAGCGATTTCGGAAACTAATGTCCGCGCCACTTTGTTTTTTTTTTTTGAGGCGCTTACAAAGGCTCGGTCAGTGCCGTGCCATTGTGGCTGAGAAACAAGAAATATGGTTTTGTCATTCATGCCAGCTATCCATAATGCAGCTCTACCTTAAGCCTAAATAAACCTATCTGCACCTTACAGCACCTTGAAATACCATCCTACCTGAAGGAAGTACAAAATAACTGCACTGATTAAATTTCCTTTTTGGTCACAAGATATTGGCTTGTTTTGAAAAGTTGGCTTGTTTTGGAAAGTCTTATTGCGCTTTTCAAAACTAATGACATTTCAAAAAACAAATTTGTTAAGTTTGGGGACCTAAGCAAATATTGTAACTCATGAAATACTGCACAGATTTACATGATTGTAGGATGAAGTTTCATCCAAATTTCAAGGGCTAGCCACTCCTGTATTTAAATTTAGGAAATATTCAGATTATTGATAGTTACAGGTGCATTTCTGCATTTCAGTGACTAATACTTGTACAATGAATAACTTTACAAGGAATGCTCAGATTTACAAGATTGTAGGGAGAAAACCATTCCATTTTTGAAGGGCTAGAAGCTCACATACTGGCATTTTGCTTAATTTGAGGTTTTGCTCAGGTAATAAGTATGTGCCTTGTTGGGATAAATATGGTCTCAATGCCCAAAAGTATACAAAATCCCGGTATGTGAGCTTCTAGCCCTTCAAAAATGGAATGGTTTTCTCCCTACAATCTTGTAAATCTGAGCATTCCTTGTAAAGTTATTCATTATACAAGTATTAGTCACTGAAATGCAGAAATGCACCTGTAACTATCAATAATCTGAATATTTCCTAAATTTAAATACAGGAGTGGCTAGCTTGAAATTTGGATGAAACTTCATCCTACAATCATGTAAATCTGTGCAGTATTTCATGAGTTACAATATTTGCTTAGGTCCCCAAACTTAACAAATTTGTTTTTTGAAATGTCATTAGTTTTGAAAAGCGCCATAAAATCACATCATTTGCAAAGTGATTCCTCCCAAGCCAGAGCTTGTAGCAACATGATAAAACAATGGGTTTTCATTATTGTATTTGGTTCTGATATTCCCCTTTTTTTGATAAGATTTCAGCCAAAATAGCACTAGCTAACTTAGCTAAGCTATAAAGTCAGTCCTCCGTAGGGCATCCATCACATAGCGCAGACGGCGTATCACATATCAGTCGAATAGACCAGGTATCTACATCCAACCAGTCCTCTGATCTGGGCGGAGCTACCTCGCAAGCCTCGCCATGGAGTTATTCCTCGTACAATCGTAGTCCTGCAGCAAATCCACGTGTACTCTTGGACACGCAATCTGCCAAACAGTCCACGCCCTCTGCTAATAGCCACTCATGTTTTCTTGGCTGGGAGATAGTGATGTGACAGACTCTTGTCATAGGTTTTTGGGAGAATTCGGAAGTCGGGGAAATGTAGCTAGCATGAGATAAAAGGAGGGCTAAATCTACAAGAACACAACTGACGATTTGGGTGTGATGTGCAGGTGGAGATGATCAGCCCAAAAGAAAGGGCGACAAGGGAGAGCTGACGAAAGGCGAGCCTGAACGGCAAACCCAAAAACCAAAAACCTCAGAAACTAATAAGACAACAAGGCAAGAGAAAGAGACAAATCAAGCTAGGAAGGAAAGGGTGGCATAAAGAATCAACGACGAGTGCGGGATTTTGTGAATGAGGAGGGAGGTGGCAGGAGTTCGGCATAGAGAGGGGCAATGGATTCAAGATCTCTCCAGTAGTGCAAGAAAGCGTCGGAGGACCAGCAGCCCAGCATCTTTATGATATCCGTCAGGACGCCATGAAGAAGAAGTTCTGTTGTCCCGCCAATGCGAAAGCTGTGACCCAAAAAGATCGGGTAACCGAGGCATGTCCAAACGCTGTTACAGCAGGTGAGAAATTTTCGCACACAAAGGGCGAGGTGCCCTGAAGAAGTATTACAGTAATCAATGGCTCCTTGAAACACTTGACTTGAAATCAAATTTTCTGGGCAAGTGCATCCATTGAACAAAATTCTGAATAGATAGAAATATTTAGTTGTATTTAGAGACTACAGATACCAATTTTCAAAGAAAACCATTCAGATTTGATTATTTTATGATCAAAATACTGGTGTTTCAAGGAGTGGTCATGATATTCTCTCCTACTCAAAAAAGAATTTTCTAATTTTATTGGTGCATTTACATGGACACAAATATCTAAACATATTCATTGGATGTACAGGACTGACAAGCATTATATTTGGCCTTAGGGAATGTGTGGAACAAATGATATGAAGGTGTTTCATGGAGTGGTAGTGTTTCAAGGAGCCATTGATTACTGTATACGCGAAAAGAGGAAAATTTGCTGGGATTTCATTCGTCGCGAGGTGCAACTCAAGGGCAGCGATAGGATCTGTTGGCCAAAATTGGCGGCAAATCACGATATATGCACCTTTCGTGTGCTTCACCTTATCCCAAGGGAGATGGAGTTTGCGAGAACCTCTTGCAGACGCTGGCGGGAAGAGATCCGAGACTGATGGGAAGAGGTTTGGGTTATGTGAGTGGTCCGATTGCAGGAGGAGATCGCCTAGACAGCATTGGCCCCAAAAGGCACATGAAGCAGCTGTGAGGACGCAAGCATTGAAAGGATCGGAGGGAGAAAGGTAGTGATGCAAAGCCGCAAGCATGTCATAGGTGACTGGCAGGCGCAGCTGGCATTTCAATGAAGCAGGAGCGAGATTCTCGACACCCCAGACAACATAGGAGAGACGTGTGCTGCCGTGGTATGGGAGATCATTCACGATATGCCACGCACAGATGCCGGAAAGATCGTTACGAACAGAAGAACCACCGCGCGTACCAGCAGCAGAGGCAGCGAAGGAGCACAGGAGGAGCTCAGACGCTGGAAGACATTCCGACGCAGGGATTGAGTTTGCCTTGCAGAAATCCATGAACCTTGAGACACCACCATTGTAGTTTTTATGAGTAGATGCGGCCCACGCGTGTGTGAGAGTATGGTCTATTGACGGCAAAAACGAAGCAAGAGATGGGGGAATAAGAGATGGCGCTGAATTAGATGTCACGAAATCAGAAATGGGCAGCCATGTGAATGAGAGTTGCATCAGACACCATGAAGGGCACAAGGAGAAAGACGCCCACAGCCAGAAACAGAGAAACAAATCTCATTTTTTTTACATAACACATTGGTAGTATACACGCGCAAGCTTACAGGAACAAGCGCCGAGCGGGAGCTAAAAACATGACAGGAACTGGGATGCAAAAACAAACAACATCAAGGGGGTGAAACTGCAGGGTCCACGAAACAACGTAAGAAAAATGGGATACGAGGTGGATGAGGTAAAACATTAGACCATGAAGGGAAAAGACCCCTCGAAGCACCATCTGCCAGATTGTCTTCAGAGCGGACCCACGTAATAGCAAACCAGATGTCAAATTCGTGATATAGTAGAAGGATGCGATGGAGGAGCGAGTTTTGATGGTGGTTACATGAAAGGCCAGCACCGAAGGCACCCACAACGCCTGCGTTATCAGAACGAAGAGAGAAGGAGACAGAATGAGTGCTGTGATTTATGATTGTGAGCAGGGCCAGAAAAACTGCCACCATCTTGGCCCAGCCAATATCTCTGCCATCAGAATGCCAACCAGGCACAAGGGGCCATGCTAACCAACAGCCGTCCCACACAAGCCCGATGCCCCATGACGACGAAGCGTCAACAAAGATGGTAGAAGGTGACAAAGGTGGACAAGCGGAGATGTTCATACCACACCACGGGAGGGATAGTTGCTCGCACCACCAAGAGATGTTGGCGAGGGTAGTTGAGGGAATGTGGAGTTTAGAAAAACACAACGGGCGAGAGGCGAATGCCGCCAGAAAATGATAGAGCGAAGGGAGGTGGGAACGACTTGTGAGGATCACGACTGAGCAATGATTCAGAGAGCCGATGACAGATTCACACTCTTTGCGAGTGACGGACGCGCTGGGAACCCAGCCGACGAGCTTTGAAAGAAAATTTGTACGTTTTGAATCTGGAAGGGAGATGGATTTTGAGACGAGGTTTCAATGAAACCAAATGTAGTTGAAGGAAGACGCGAAAGGGATACACTTGCCCGGTTTTGTAGACCAGGGCCAACCCAAGTCCGCAGCCACATCCCAGACCAGGGATTCGTCGTAAGAATACGACCAGACGCCGTCGATTGCGGGCTTGATAGGAAAACGCCAGAACGTGAAGTCGTCAGCCCATTTGAGAATATCGTCGACCAATTTGAAAATATAAATGCGTACGATTGCATCAGCAGCGCGGTCGAAAATCCCTGATGAACTCATACAGCCGAAGCAGCAACAATGATCCATATGCACACATCCTTTCCACACGACACACACATGAAGGTGGTCTTCAGGCACGACTGGCATGCGACGGTGGGCTGAGTCGACATCGAAAACGGCGACCTTGGTACCTGGCCAGACACCAGATCGCGAGTAAAATCATCAATAAAGGAATAATAAATCAGCATGTCCGAATTGGTACCTGGTGGAGCATTCAGAACACGAGTAAAACAGTCGATAAAAGTTCCCCAATCACAAGAAAATGCAGAGGAATCGATTTCTGAGTTGACAGACAACATTGAGGTGTCGTTTCGAGGAAAAGAATGGTCTTGGATGAGGTGAGGTTTAAGCGGTTTATTGAAACACAAGCCGAGGGGAGAAGTGCAGTAGGGGCCAAAAAGGGCCAGAAATTCGCCAGGGGAGTATCCACGAGAATATCTCCCTTCTTTGATCTTGTTGGCAATGTAATCATCGATAATGGAAGGATTATCCAATGCAGATTTATGGTTAGAGGGGGAAAAAACTTCAGAAATTGAAGAAGAAACGCCAATATGGAAACCGGAGCGCAACCATTCAGGGACATCAGAAAAAATATCTAGTACACCAGCAGCCGAGAGAAACTTGTGCCATTTATCCACTTTCAGGGGAGTGACAATAGGAAACAATTCAGACCTGAGGGTGGAATTGGGCATTGTGTGAACTAGACCCGCAGAAGGAACAGACATGAGAGTAGAGACAGGTGTCAGCGAAAGTACAGCTGGCACGGCCGTTGAAATGGAAGCAGACATGGACGTCATCTGGGGCTTTCCAGTAACCGTCATCCCCTTTTGTGAGAAAGCCATTACCCGACTCAGGGCATTTACGGCCGCTGTGTGTGCCTGAGAGACAGACAAAGCACAATGTGGGAGTGTTGGACGGTTTTGCAGGAGCTGAAGACGTGCGCTTGGAGACGGCACGATTTTGGGCACGAGATTGACCGGCTGGCGTGCCCTTGGAAGCACCAGGTGGTTGCGAACGAAAGGGGGCAGAGCGGATACTGTCCATCGTACCATGCATGACAGTGAGTTGGTGCAAACGATCGTTATCGATGATCTGGAGCCAAAGATGAGAGTGGAACGTGGCCGGCGAAAAGGCATTGGATCGTTGAACGAAAGCCTGCCAAATACGAGAGTCGTATAGAACGTATAGGCGGAAGAGATCCATGAAATCATGACGGCTAGTTATAAAACGAAAGTGAGAATGAAAGGCGTCCGCAATCTGACGTTTCTGGGGAGAGTTGAGGTATTGCTCTATTAAGTCACAAAGGCGAGGCCAAGCCTCCCAGAAATCTGGCACAGAAATCTCCAGCTCCCCTGCCGCGTCTAAAGCGGATTGTTGGATTTGAAGATGGCCACCTTCCATGACGATGAGAGTATCGCTAGTGGAAGGGCAATAAAGAGCCATACGGCACTGCAAATTTGAGAGAAGGTGCAAAGGAATATGCTTATGCCAGCCTTGTTCCAAAATCTTGATAATACTGGGAGGAAAGAGAATATTGTTTGGGTCCAGCTGCGTGTTCGTAGAGGCAAGCATATGGAAACCCAGAGACGCGCCAGGCAACATAAATTCACCTGGGTGTGCTGAGTAACAGCAAAGAGTGAGTGAAGGCTCGGAATAGGCTCGGAGCAAGGGAGCGACAGCCGGAAATATGGCGAGGCAAAGACTCGAGAAAAAACGAGTGAGCAGGGCTGTGAAAAGCCCTACAGTGCATATATGCACGAAGAAAGACGAGCGAGAGGAACTGCATGCTCACCTGAAGTATTGATCCTAATGTCAGGGCTTCTAGGACCCGCGTGGGGGGCTGAAATTGCACCAAGATGGTGGATCTAGGGTGTTACATTTTCCAACTCTGCAACTCCGATTTCGACTCCGCTACCCACGATGACGATTCCACTTTACCATACCTTCCTTTTTCGTTCCCCTTTACCTTCTGTCTTCTTTTGGACATTGTTGTTTATTTTTGTTCTTGTTCTCTTTTCATCCTTTCTTCCAGAACAATCCAGACCAACCATGGACACATCCCCACATTACCTTGCTGTACCCGAATAGTCTCCTTGCCAACGGACATCATTGCTATTGTCTTTTCCCTCGCCCTGACATATTGTTAACTTCATCCAACGACAAACTGATTTACAATGGCTGTACTCCCGATACAGCTAATTATCGTAATCATCATTGGCAGCATCGCCATCACCTTCCTCATCGGTTTTTACCTTGTTATGATCTATCTTTGGCATCGGTACCAAAACCCTTCTGCCATCGATACTTCCGACTTCCACCTCGACAATATCTCACCACGTAATTGACAATTGCCATACCTGGATATATGGTTTCCACTTTCGTATTCCGTGCCTACCATTGTCCTCCCTGATTATCCGACGACATTCCTCACCTGCACGCATGCCCTGAACAATCCCCAATCACAAGACATTTCACTGTTCTCTCTAATCCGACCATCGCCGAAGTACATTCTTTTGGACTTCGACCACAGACCATACAACTTCCCAAACAGTGAACCAACCCCTATCGCATATTGTTCACACGACATCGCTTCATTGCAGTACCCGATATCTTATTCCCACAGCTTGTCACTCGTGCCATGACTCGAAACCTGGACCCACATTCATTTAACCTTTTCTATCTATAACCTTGATATCTCCCACACTCATTTACAACAATACCCTTTCTTGGATGAATACCGACATCAGGTGGACCACGTTGTTCCACACACAGGACAAGACACCGCCCCTCGATACGTCATTGACACAGACATCGTCATCCGGTGCAGCTTATGCTGTTCACATGTCTGACCTCGACTAGCCCACTGTCCTAGTTGGTTTTTTCCTCTATACATTCCTTCATTTTCTTTCATACCAACCTTGCCGCTATATCCATGCTACCTCAAGACACTCTCATCACCAACCCCACACTGGACGACACCCATCTTCGACCCGACCATGCAATGCACTTGCCAAACTGCGCACTTGCCCATTACAGCAAGTGTAGACCCCGAATTGGCAATTCTGCATGTCACATGATCTGATGACAAATCATCTGAGTCATCCGGACCTCTTCTATCCTCAACAACACCCAGGCCTCCAGTTGGATCACGAGAACATCGACATGAGGACGCCTCATGTACGCCTCATGGTGAACACATGGTAGAGTTGGACATGTTGTGGCTTCATGGTTGTATTTCTATTTACCTCCCCTCAAGACCAGTCACTATATATACTGTTCTTGTTGTTGGTTCGGACTTTTTCTTCTTTTCCTTTCTTTACCTTTAGTCTGGTTCTTGGGGCAGACTCATCTTGTTTTGGGTAACCCCACGGCTCGCAATGACATTAGACCTTGACCCCCCCTTCTTAGCAGTGTTGTCTTAGCTGTAAGCAACAATGAAAGCTGCTGTTCTCCCCTCTGGAAGCCGATCCCCTGTTAAGTTGATTGTTGCCGGAGCCCGCTGCAGAAGCGATCCGTAACATAGGGACAAGTGAGACACGTCATGACGGTGCCTGATCTGGGGATCAGATGTAGACCAGATCAGGACCACTGCCCTTATATAGGCAGCTCGTGGAGTTTGAAGGTCACACCGCGACACGAGTCCGTGCACTCTTCACATGTTCTGAGTGCGCCTATGTTCTAGATCTAGCTGCGTTCAAAGACCTCTCGTCATTACCTGCTCTTCAGCCTGCCCAGATCACAAGCATATTGCGCACCAACCCAGAACTTCGAGACGCTGAGTGGGCGGCGGTTGACAGGCAGAGAACAACTAGTTCATGATTATCGTTTAGATTTTTTTTTATCTCATAAAAGTTACTGTTATTACATAATAAATGGTTATCATTTTTCCAACGCATCACGTGCATTGAATACAACTTCATAAATTCATTATACACACAGGGTGCACAGTAGCATACCATGTCACACAGTATCTTGAAAGTACTTGACAAGTATACTAAATATCATTACCGTAACATTCAACATGGTATTGTAACAGTATTCAGACATAAACTACAATACTTGTGCTCAAATTCATCTGAAGGTATGAAGGCAAATGAGACTTATACCTTTTCAATAACATCAAGCCTTTTGTTTCACTACTTTTACTGTATCTACAGCAAAGTACTGTATAGTTCGGATAGAATACTTGCAGCCTAAGATGAATAAAAGTATTAAACTAGTAAGGAAGTTGTGCCACTTTCACTACTAGGATACCTTTTGAATCCTTTCAAGATACAGTGTGAAATAGTATAGTACTGTTGCCATATTGTAGATTTAAGATACTGTGTCAATACTTTTAAGATACTGTTTCAGTACTTTTATTATAATAAAAGTATCTTAAAAGTATTGACACAGTATCTTAAATCCACAATATGGCAATAGTACTATACTATTTCACACTGTATCTTGAAAGGATTCAAAAGGTATCCTAGTAGTGAAAGTGGCACAACTTCCTTACTAGTTTAATACTTTTATTCATCTTAGGCTGCAAGTATTCTATCCGAACTATACAGTACTTTGCTGTAGATACAGTAAAAGTAGTGAAACAAAAGGCTTGATGTTATTGAAAAGGTATAAGTCTCATTTGCCTTCATACCTTCAGATGAATTTGAGCACAAGTATTGTAGTTTATGTCTGAATACTGTTACCATCGGGAAAAACCCCAGATTCTAATTTTCGATAATAAACTCAAAATAAGACGTTACTGACATAACCAATTCTTACACATGTTATTTGGCATGATTACAAGTAACTTATCAAAAATGAGATGGAGTAACATCCATAGTTTACTGTACATAGCGGTGAGAGAATAAGGGTCTCAAACTCAAGAGGGCCGCCTTGGCATACAAGCGGATAGAGATGGGAGTGGCCGAGTGGCCGGCCTGACGGCTTTGGAAGGATCCTACACTGTCGGTTGGGCGCAATCGAAAACCGTAGGAGCGCGGTTGGGTCCATGGTGGCGACGCAAGGGATTGGGACATCTCGTTTTCAACAGTAATGAGTCGCCGTGGGCCTATCCAAGTTTGGCATAGTCGAAAACTGCGGGGCAGGACATGGGTGATAAAAAACTGGGGGTGAGGGAGGGGGCACATGGCGGCGACGCGGGGGATTGGGATACCGCATGCTCTCGTTTTCAACGGTAATGGGCACCATTTTGTTATCCAAGTTGGGCGTAGTCGAAAACCATGGGGGCAGGGTGTGGCTTGGGTGATAAAAAAACTGGGGGTGGGATGGGGGCACATGGCAGCAACGCCAGGGATTGGGACCCCTCGACCTCTCGTAGGACCCCCCGACCTCTCGTCTTCAATGGGGACGAGGCACCGTGGGTTTTTTCCAGCCGGGCATCAAAAACCGTGGGGTGGGGCCGTCGCAACTGCGAGGAAGGTTCCAGCTTTGAGAGTGGGTTCTGTTGGTGTGCCAAATGTCATCGGTGGTGGCGGTCCTTACAGGTGTCCAGTGAACGTGGCCAGCAGCAACATCGCACCCTGCACAAGCCCACGCTGCTGGAAGCTAAGCTTGAGGTTGCGATTGCACTTTTCAAGAATGTGAGACGGTGGAGAGATCCCCGGTGCAGATTCCTAACGACTGCGTATATGGGACTGGCGAGGCTTGAGTTGGAAGTGGCCGGCGATGGCGTCTCGCTAGTGTGGTCGATCGGCCTGGCGAAGAGGTAGTGGGGGAAGAGTGGGAAGGGGGAGAGACTGGAGAGCGCTGGGGTGATGGGGGGTGACGGCAGCCGTGTGTTCCGGTGGGGTGGAATACCTGGAGCACACGATTTATGACCTCATCTCCAGCAAGGGTGGCTTCATAGCATTGGATAACAACTCGTAAAATCGTCTGCAAGCTGCGTCAATATCTAGACCTGTCTGCGACTGTTGCGGGACACCCACCCATATTTTGAAGGTCAGCGCAGACATTCTAACGGATTGTCAGGTATGCATCCCTATCACTGAACGGACTGACAAGGAACGCCGGGCACTCGTCCAAGACGGTGTCAGATGTCCAGTGCCGGGGAATGGAGGGACCGCATTTTGGAAAAAGATGCACACTCCGCCGAAAGCCTTGGATCGGGAGAATGCTTGCAAGCCGCTGACCATTGCGAACGGTGCGAGTAAGTTTGTACATGAGATGATGTGGTTCAGGAGCTCTGGGAAATGGTGAGAACCATTCTACGTACGCAAGATGCTGAGGTGGTCGAAGATGAGGAAGGAAAAATTGTTTCATAGCGGCATCAGGCAGTTTGAAGATCACCCGAACCTGGACAACACGATAGCCTATAAACTAACATAAGACACCGTCAACGTTCCCAGGCTGACAAAATATTACCTGTGACGCCAATGTTTCCTCCTCCACCAACATTTACAATACCGGTGTCAAACCGACCTTTGAATACATGGTTTCGGCGCTTGTGCCATCGTGCGGGCTTTGCATGTATGGCGTCAACAATGACTGAATTGCCATCGACCTTGCCAAGGAATTTGACTTTGTGGTAAACGGGAAGAGATTGAAATGGGAGGAATATATCGAGTGCGGCTTCCTCGACATGGCGTGTGCTCCAATCTGGGTGATTAGTGGCAACGATAAACCGAGCCAATGCGTCGCGGATGTAAGTTGCACCGTAGTCATCCGCAAGTGATTCAAGTGATACAGAATTGGAAGTGGGATGTTTGGGGAGTCTTGCAGAACGGTCAAGTTCAAATTTAGCACACTGCCAGGCTCTCTTGCTGGCGGGTTTGTCTGTGATTCGCCAAGAAACATAATCGGTGTGACGATGAATTTTTTCTCTCCGTTCTAGCCAGAGTGTCATCTGTGGATATTCGTCCTTCCTGTTGGTTGCGCGATACGCATCCTTCGTATAATCGATATGTAAACGCTCGGTGGCTTGTGTGTTGTAGTTGTCAGTGGTGCCGAAAAGCTTGATTGCTTCGGCATAATGACGGAGTGCGTGAAGTTTGGTTATGTTGAAGGCCTCGCGTACATGTAGCTCAACGAAAATGTCCTTGTGTGCATGAAAGCGATTGAGGGCGTCTTCAAGGGAGGTGAGAGTCTCAGAGGTGTGGATAGGATACTGGGCCAAATAGAAAAAGTCTAGTATTGCTCGAATGGCGCCAATAAGTTGACTAGCATTCCGGTTGCCTGGTAGCCGAAGGTCAACAAGGATGCCGAGAAGGATTCGGCACATCTCATCATGCTCCTTTCCCGTCACCCTTGACAATTCGCAGATGCCATGTAGAAAGTGTCGAACATTGTGATTCGGGGGAAGTCGTTGGCACCGGGCGTCAAGTTCTGCTGCTCCAAAAATGGCTTTGAGCCATTCGAGAATGTGTTTCAGGTTTCCCTGTAATATTTGGTGGAGAATATCGGGCGTGATTGATTTGAAAATATTCAAGAACGGGAGATGCGCCCAGAATGGTTCATAAATAGGTTTAATGCCTGCTTCGAGGCAAGCGTGCGTGAATCGAGCCGGATCATTGTCAGCCAGGGCAAGCGCTGCAAGAATTTTGTCGAGGTTATGCGGTTGGAGGGGCGTGTCGATCCTGCCAATCTCATCACGAGGGGTTTCGCATTTCGGGCACTCCCCACTTTTGACACCTGTCACAAGGGTTTGATCCTGGTAGTCGGCAACGTGCGCCGCAAAGATTGGGTGAACGCGACGCTTCACGCCGTCACCACTAGACATGATTATGCCATGGAGGCCAGCATGCACGAGCGGCGTGAATACTCTACACATGCAGGAGTGGAAGAGGTTAGCGATTGTTCGACGTCTCGAGGCTTTATTGGACATGTGCTCCAACTTGGTTGTGGGCAAGTAGGCAACAAGAAATTGGGCGTGCTGGGAAGGCTTTCGCCGTATTGCCTTCGGGATATTTCCGATTGTTAGGTACACCGGATATGCCGACTTGTTACGGAAATGTGTTAATTGAGTCTTGTCGGTGGATATAATGAGTGGGATGATTGTGGCTCCGGGTTTCTGACGTTCGAGGAGTTTCTGAATAACAATATGAGCAATGGCATGTATCCATATGCCACATTACTCACCTGCATGTCCCACCACCAGTGCCCAGTATGCATCTCATGGTAGACACGAACAGTTTTGCTTCGATTAGTATAATGTCGTTCAGGTGCAAAGACAAGGTATTGCACAAATGCAGGGTCGCCGAACAAGCATCTAATGCATTCTATGATGTCCCGACGATAAATTTCATATGTACGTTCAGCAATGGCGACTTCCTCGCAAATAAAACGCGGGCGACCCGGTAGCTGAGTATCGATGATTTTGTTAAGTTCACGGGAGTTCTTATATGAGAGCTGCAGTCGTTCTTGTAACTAAATAGAACAGTGTCAGCATCAAACATTCAAAATATCATATCTTAGATATATTGTCACTCACTCCGTCAATCTTTAGAAGATCAGTGACAGCTGTCGAGCTCGAACCTTGTAATTTTGCCCACCGGGCAAATTCCCAGTCCAACTTGGAAGAAAAAGGTTCGAATTCGTTGTCTGGATTATTGAGTGTGGTCTGATAGCTTCGCTGGGCTGGAATATCACGGTTTTCGACTGGGGCACCGGCTTGTCCTCGAGTGAATGACTTGATGAAGATGTCGTTGTTGGGTGGCAGCTCGCCCTCGACTGGAGGTCCTTCCGGCTCGTCTGCAAGATTAGGTTCTACTGATGGAAACCGTGCCTGCTGAACTTCAGCATCCAACGGGAGAATATCAGCATCCTCTTCGATATCCTCTTCGTCCAAATCAGTGTCAACATCGGAATCGGTGTCGATGTCCGAGGGATCAGGCCCTGCCGCAGGAAATTCATGCTCGCTGTTCTCCAGCCAATTTAAGTCTGGATGGTTGTCCATTTGCGCCTGGGCATCATCTTCGCTGTCATTTTCAGGTGTAGAATCATCCAGTGATCCTTCGAAATCACTGAGGAATTTATCGATGATTGCGTCACGGTAGGCATTTTTGCATTGCTGATTTGATGAGCGGAGACCATGAAGAGTGAAACCGGTATGCGAGAAGTATCGGCGGCAGCTAGGGCAAGGTAAGCTCATGGAGCGTTGTTGTCAAGTTTGCGAAGGCGGGGGAGTGTTTATCTGCCTGGAAAGGAAATATGAATCAGCGGATATGGTTTGTGGATGAGGATAGTTACCAGGGGCATTGCAAAATGCAGCCGGCCAGTCTAACCATTGCCAACTTCTACCAGAGTCAAACAGTGAGGCATGAAGAAAATTCTGGAAGAAAAAACAAGGGGGCCGAATCTGTCAAGATCACGAAAATTTACGCTAAGTAGTCATACGTACATTGACGAGGGCGGTGAAAGTAGAAATGACAGACAGAGTTGCCGTATTCACACAGTGAGGCATGAAGAAAATTCTAGAAGAAAAAACCAGGGGGCCGAATCTGTCAAGATCACGAAAATTTATGCTGAGTAGTCATACGTACATTGACGAGGGTGGTGAAAGTAGAAGACAGACAGTGGCTGGCAGATGACAACAGACAAGTGCTATTGAATATCAGCACTACTACTACAGCAAAATGACGAGCACACATGTCATTGGGAAATGTTGAACAAGTGAACCCAGTTCAAGTGAAAGAGGGATCGAGATCGCGGTGTCTGTGCCAACACTTGTTTTAGTCTAGATCATTCAATGAAACCGATGAAAATTTTACTGCGATACGGTCAATACGGGCTTCAAAGCTCCGAAACTGAACATAAAATGGGGCAGTGAATTTTGCGCCCAGCCAGTAAAGAGAAAACCCAACTTACCCACCCAAAAACAACACACTCCTTCGAATCCGATACCCATTCATCATGGCAAGAGGTCGACGCAAGCTTCAAGCTGTGTTGAGTGATGACGAGGCTGCAGCGCCTCCAACTCCTCGACAGCAGCGGCTCGAAGTCACTGATGCCCACTGCGAAGTCGATTCTGATGTCGATGTCCCGTTACCAAGCAGTAAAAAGCCCCGGCTGGAAGAGACAACAGCCATTGGTAAGCGAACGAATACTCATGTATTGATCCCTGTTACTCACTTAGCATTCGGACACCTCTTCGTTACTGCCTAGCTGCTCGTCCTACTCGTCCAGCGAAGACAAAAGCACTAAGCAAAGCCCGTAAGTAATTTCCAAATTGGTATGTTCAAGTTGTCGAGCCTACTCACCTTCCATAGTCTGGAGGTCAGCTGGGGCACCCACAGGCAGAGCGCCCGCACTGGCAGGACGAGCCCCCCGCCAACAGGCTGGAGAGTCTTCGGTGAAGTTGAAGGGGAAAGGTAGGGAGTTTTCCCACACCTTCGAAGTTGTCCCAGTTGAAAAACAACATGTATCATAACGTGTTTTCAGGTCCATCAAAGACTACGACAACCTTACCAAGTAAGCAGACTGGTTTAGGTATTATTTGATTTAAACTTCCCTTTCCCAGCAAAACATCCTCAGCCTATGCTCGATGTGGACTCATCTGAGTCCGATGATGAGCAGCAGGCTCCAACTGCTCCCGATAGCCTGGTGACAGGTGAGTGAATTCAACTTGACACGAAGTCCAACATTGACACACCTTCTTAAAGGTCCAGGCATGGATCTCACTCAGCCGGGTTCGAACGCGAGCCTTAATGCCAACCTGCGCGTGGAAGATCAGGCCTGGAATGATATTGGTGATGGCAGTGATTCGGAGCAGGACTCGTGTGTTGATGAGGAAGTCGAGGCCGATGATCTGGAAATCCTTGCCAATCAAGATGGTCAGGCCTTATCGCGGAAACTGGCATCAGAGGTATGACATAATTTCTGAACCAGTTTGATGCTAACTTACGTCTGATCTGTTTCAGCGCCCAACGTGGGTAAGGATGGACGAGAGTCTGAAGGGTCGACGTTCCCATAAGGGTGCTTCAGCTCCCACTCCAGTTCTGACAACCCTCAGTGCGACATCTGTTGGCAATGTGAGCAATGTCGCTACCCGTGAAAAATTTCAATCCAGCAACCACCGGGCCCCAGAATCAAACAAAGCATCCGGAAAGGTGAGTAATATATTCACGCCATCACTCCATTGACAGGAACTAACGGTTACTGGCTCAGGCACAAATCAGAGTTCAGGACGAGAACCAGGTTTGTAGTCAAAACAAGTGATTTGACGTCTGACAACCATGATCACGCAGGTCCCTTCACAACAAGTCAACGCTGTGCATAAGGACAGCCCTCACACCGAGTTAAAGGCTGTACTCAATGCCGACGACGAAGTTCTTGTTTCGACCGATTGGCCTTCTTATGCAAGCCTGGTTCGCGGTCATTCTGGTGAGGTCAACCTCACTGCTCAACCCCACGAAGTGAAGGCTGTCGTGCGCAAGGCGATTCCATCCATCATTACAAACATCTGTTTCTTTGATTTCTACCCTAAGTCAACAGTCCGTGCTGTCTGGCACAAGAAAGCACTCTTACAAGCTGCGAAGGAACTGAAGGCAAAAAATGCGCCCGCTGCCCATCGCTATGATAAAATCCGGCAACGTCTGAAGGTAGATGAAGACTATTCTCCTATTCTGGGCAAAATTGTAGGTACTCAGCTGCTCAATCGCACTTGGCTAATCAGCAGCAGCTCGATGGGCGTATCCCTATTTTTCGGAACAATCTCAAATCATCTGCCGAGCAAATTGTTATTCCCAATTCAAGCTTCATGCTGGCTGTGCTGACGAAGTGGGCTGGTATTTGAGTAAAATGCGATACATTTACCCGTGCGATTTTGCAGTAAGCCGACTGATCTACAACCACATTTTGTACTCACTTTTCTGTAGGACAAGAAAGTGGATGTACGCCGCCCATATCAGAATGGCGCTGTCACAACAGTCATTTCCGTTTTCTACGTGAACCGCAACTCGGACATCATTGATGCCAATCAAAATCTGTTTACGCCCACGGCAGAAGGATTTACAGATCCCGAGCTACCAGACTCGATGATCGCGTCAGCTGCAACGGCTGTATGTATACACCGTTGTCAATCTCTCACTTGCTCACTCCTCATTACAGGTGTATGCTGGCCTCAATGAATGGCGGACCGGTCATCACCAAGCGATCGATTTCTCAGCAAATTCATTTGCGAGTGTATATGAGGCTCACATTACTCTCCTTGCTTCCGTCGAGCGGGACAATCCTCGTGCTTACCATCTCCTCAAGGCAAAACTATTCAAGGATGTAATGTAAGGCTTAGTCTTACTTCGACGCGATTGGTCATGTAGATCTGAGTTGTTTGATAGGGCCGCGATGCCAGTCAATGGCCAAGAAGATGCCGACAGCCTCCTCGATGTCCACAACATCGCAGTAGATTGATGGGTGCCATGATTGAGTAGTCGTACTGTTTTGATGTGATTGGACTAATGTTTTGCTGTCTCCTCTCCTTTCCTGCCTGCTTCCCATACCCTCCGCTGTCGCTCGCTCGCCTGCTTGTACATAATCACGGACTTTTTCTCTATTCGCTCGTTTTCTCTTTATTTGTTTTTTTAACCTACTAGTATACATGTATACCCTTTTTTAATCTGAATAATAATTTTTTTCGTGTAATATTAGCTGTGAAATAAGGAGTGCAATAAGTAAAATGACCAGCATTCTCTGTAATAAGCTCAAAATAACCTGTAATAGGCTCAAAATAACCGACAACGAGCTCTAAAGAAAGATTATGGTAAAGGGGGGTAAGAAATATTTATATAATCAAAGTAATCAATAATTTGACAAAATTGCTCGTTATTATCGAAAATTAGCATCTCGGGTTTTTCCCGATGTTGGGAGTAATTGCCAACGAAAAATTCGGCATGATCATGGGAGACCTTCTTGTGATTGACCACTAACTGGCGTTCCTTTCTGCCAAGCACATACTTCGTACTTGCTTTCAGGAGTTTCACCTCTATATTGGTTGAGTCGAATAAATTCTCGGATGAATATGCAGACCTTACTTTGGAAACCGACTTCTCCTGTTTCTTCACCGTCAAAGGGCCCAGAAATTAGCCACATACTAGTAGCGTTGAGTGTATTGTCACAGGGTGCGCAGTAGCATACCATGTCACACAGTATCTTGAAAGTACTTGACAAGTATACTAAATATCATTACCGTAACATTCAACATGGTATT
>OY744462.1:5264142-5540054 GCA_963556145.1 Hygrocybe punicea | reverse complement strand
GGATGAATATGCAGACCTTACTTTGGAAACCGACTTCTCCTGTTTCTTCACCGTCAAAGGGCCCAGAAATTAGCCACATACTAGTAGCGTTGAGTGTATTGTCACAGGGTGCGCAGTAGCATACCATGTCACACAGTATCTTGAAAGTACTTGACAAGTATACTAAATATCATTACCGTAACATTCAACATGGTATTGTCATCGGGAAAAACCCGAGATGCTAATTTTCGATAATAACGAGCAATTTTGTCAAATTATTGATTACTTTGATTATATAAATATTTCTTACCCCCCTTTACCATAATCTTTCTTTAGAGCTCGTTGTCGGTTATTTTGAGCCTATTACAGGTTATTTTGAGCTTATTACAGAGAATGCTGGTCATTTTACTTATTGCACTCCTTATTTCACAGCTAATATTACACGAAAAAAATTATTATTCAGATTAAAAAAGGGTATACATGTATACTAGTAGGTTAAAAAAACAAATAAAGAGAAAACGAGCGAATAGAGAAAAAGTCCGTGATTATGTACAAGCAGGCGAGCGAGCGACAGCGGAGGGTATGGGAAGCAGGCAGGAAAGGAGAGGAGACAGCAAAACATTAGTCCAATCACATCAAAACAGTACGACTACTCAATCATGGCACCCATCAATCTACTGCGATGTTGTGGACATCGAGGAGGCTGTCGGCATCTTCTTGGCCATTGACTGGCATCGCGGCCCTATCAAACAACTCAGATCTACATGACCAATCGCGTCGAAGTAAGACTAAGCCTTACATTACATCCTTGAATAGTTTTGCCTTGAGGAGATGGTAAGCACGAGGATTGTCCCGCTCGACGGAAGCAAGGAGAGTAATGTGAGCCTCATATACACTCGCAAATGAATTTGCTGAGAAATCGATCGCTTGGTGATGACCGGTCCGCCATTCATTGAGGCCAGCATACACCTGTAATGAGGAGTGAGCAAGTGAGAGATTGACAACGGTGTATACATACAGCCGTTGCAGCTGACGCGATCATCGAGTCTGGTAGCTCGGGATCTGTAAATCCTTCTGCCGTGGGCGTAAACAGATTTTGATTGGCATCAATGATGTCCGAGTTGCGGTTCACGTAGAAAACGGAAATGACTGTTGTGACAGCGCCATTCTGATATGGGCGGCGTACATCCACTTTCTTGTCCTACAGAAAAGTGAGTACAAAATGTGGTTGTAGATCAGTCGGCTTACTGCAAAATCGCACGGGTAAATGTATCGCATTTTACTCAAATACCAGCCCACTTCGTCAGCACAGCCAGCATGAAGCTTGAATTGGGGAATAACAATTTGCTCGGCAGATGATTTGAGATTGTTCCGAAAAATAGGGATACGCCCATCGAGCTGCTGCTGATTAGCCAAGTGCGATTGAGCAGCTGAGTACCTACAATTTTGCCCAGAATAGGAGAATAGTCTTCATCTACCTTCAGACGTTGCCGGATTTTATCATAGCGATGGGCAGCGGGCGCATTTTTTGCCTTCAGTTCCTTCGCAGCTTGTAAGAGTGCTTTCTTGTGCCAGACAGCACGGACTGTTGACTTAGGGTAGAAATCAAAGAAACAGATGTTTGTAATGATGGATGGAATCGCCTTGCGCACGA
This sequence comes from Hygrocybe punicea, assembly GCA_963556145.1. Taxonomy (NCBI): domain Eukaryota; kingdom Fungi; phylum Basidiomycota; class Agaricomycetes; order Agaricales; family Hygrophoraceae; genus Hygrocybe; species Hygrocybe punicea. The sequence continues at coordinate 5,538,421 of OY744462.1, read as the reverse complement.
CAGCCTTCACTTCGTGGGGTTGAGCAGTGAGGTTGACCTCACCAGAATGACCGCGAACCAGGCTTGCATAAGAAGGCCAATCGGTCGAAACAAGAACTTCGTCGTCGGCATTGAGTACAGCCTTTAACTCGGTGTGAGGGCTGTCCTTATGCACAGCGTTGACTTGTTGTGAAGGGACCTGCGTGATCATGGTTGTCAGACGTCAAATCACTTGTTTTGACTACAAACCTGGTTCTCGTCCTGAACTCTGATTTGTGCCTGAGCCAGTAACCGTTAGTTCCTGTCAATGGAGTGATGGCGTGAATATATTACTCACCTTTCCGGATGCTTTGTTTGATTCTGGGGCCCGGTGGTTGCTGGATTGAAATTTTTCACGGGTAGCGACATTGCTCACATTGCCAACAGATGTCGCACTGAGGGTTGTCAGAACTGGAGTGGGAGCTGAAGCACCCTTATGGGAACGTCGACCCTTCAGACTCTCGTCCATCCTTACCCACGTTGGGCGCTGAAACAGATCAGACGTAAGTTAGCATCAAACTGGTTCAGAAATTATGTCATACCTCTGATGCCAGTTTCCGCGATAAGGCCTGACCATCTTGATTGGCAAGGATTTCCAGATCATCGGCCTCGACTTCCTCATCAACACACGAGTCCTGCTCCGAATCACTGCCATCACCAATATCATTCCAGGCCTGATCTTCCACGCGCAGGTTGGCATTAAGGCTCGCGTTCGAACCCGGCTGAGTGAGATCCATGCCTGGACCTTTAAGAAGGTGTGTCAATGTTGGACTTCGTGTCAAGTTGAATTCACTCACCTGTCACCAGGCTATCGGGAGCAGTTGGAGCCTGCTGCTCATCATCGGACTCAGATGAGTCCACATCGAGCATAGGCTGAGGATGTTTTGCTGGGAAAGGGAAGTTTAAATCAAATAATACCTAAACCAGTCTGCTTACTTGGTAAGGTTGTCGTAGTCTTTGATGGACCTGAAAACACGTTATGATACATGTTGTTTTTCAACTGGGACAACTTCGAAGGTGTGGGAAAACTCCCTACCTTTCCCCTTCAACTTCACCGAAGACTCTCCAGCCTGTTGGCGGGGGGCTCGTCCTGCCAGTGCGGGCGCTCTGCCTGTGGGTGCCCCAGCTGACCTCCAGACTATGGAAGGTGAGTAGGCTCGACAACTTGAACATACCAATTTGGAAATTACTTACGGGCTTTGCTTAGTGCTTTTGTCTTCGCTGGACGAGTAGGACGAGCAGCTAGGCAGTAACGAAGAGGTGTCCGAATGCTAAGTGAGTAACAGGGATCAATACATGAGTATTCGTTCGCTTACCAATGGCTGTTGTCTCTTCCAGCCGGGGCTTTTTACTGCTTGGTAACGGGACATCGACATCAGAATCGACTTCGCAGTGGGCATCAGTGACTTCGAGCCGCTGCTGTCGAGGAGTTGGAGGCGCTGCAGCCTCGTCATCACTCAACACAGCTTGAAGCTTGCGTCGACCTCTTGCCATGATGAATGGGTATCGGATTCGAAGGAGTGTGTTGTTTTTGGGTGGGTAAGTTGGGTTTTCTCTTTACTGGCTGGGCGCAAAATTCACTGCCCCATTTTATGTTCAGTTTCGGAGCTTTGAAGCCCGTATTGACCGTATCGCAGTAAAATTTTCATCGGTTTCATTGAATGATCTAGACTAAAACAAGTGTTGGCACAGACACCGCGATCTCGATCCCTCTTTCACTTGAACTGGGTTCACTTGTTCAACATTTCCCAATGACATGTGTGCTCGTCATTTTGCTGTAGTAGTAGTGCTGATATTCAATAGCACTTGTCTGTTGTCATCTGCCAGCCACTGTCTGTCTTCTACTTTCACCACCCTCGTCAATGTACGTATGACTACTCAGCATAAATTTTCGTGATCTTGACAGATTCGGCCCCCTGGTTTTTTCTTCTAGAATTTTCTTCATGCCTCACTGTGTGAATACGGCAACTCTGTCTGTCATTTCTACTTTCACCGCCCTCGTCAATGTACGTATGACTACTTAGCGTAAATTTTCGTGATCTTGACAGATTCGGCCCCCTTGTTTTTTCTTCCAGAATTTTCTTCATGCCTCACTGTTTGACTCTGGTAGAAGTTGGCAATGGTTAGACTGGCCGGCTGCATTTTGCAATGCCCCTGGTAACTATCCTCATCCACAAACCATATCCGCTGATTCATATTTCCTTTCCAGGCAGATAAACACTCCCCCGCCTTCGCAAACTTGACAACAACGCTCCATGAGCTTACCTTGCCCTAGCTGCCGCCGATACTTCTCGCATACCGGTTTCACTCTTCATGGTCTCCGCTCATCAAATCAGCAATGCAAAAATGCCTACCGTGACGCAATCATCGATAAATTCCTCAGTGATTTCGAAGGATCACTGGATGATTCTACACCTGAAAATGACAGCGAAGATGATGCCCAGGCGCAAATGGACAACCATCCAGACTTAAATTGGCTGGAGAACAGCGAGCATGAATTTCCTGCGGCAGGGCCTGATCCCTCGGACATCGACACCGATTCCGATGTTGACACTGATTTGGACGAAGAGGATATCGAAGAGGATGCTGATATTCTCCCGTTGGATGCTGAAGTTCAGCAGGCACGGTTTCCATCAGTAGAACCTAATCTTGCAGACGAGCCGGAAGGACCTCCAGTCGAGGGCGAGCTGCCACCCAACAACGACATCTTCATCAAGTCATTCACTCGAGGACAAGCCGGTGCCCCAGTCGAAAACCGTGATATTCCAGCCCAGCGAAGCTATCAGACCACACTCAATAATCCAGACAACGAATTCGAACCTTTTTCTTCCAAGTTGGACTGGGAATTTGCCCGGTGGGCAAAATTACAAGGTTCGAGCTCGACAGCTGTCACTGATCTTCTAAAGATTGACGGAGTGAGTGACAATATATCTAAGATATGATATTTTGAATGTTTGATGCTGACACTGTTCTATTTAGTTACAAGAACGACTGCAGCTCTCATATAAGAACTCCCGTGAACTTAACAAAATCATCGATACTCAGCTACCGGGTCGCCCGCGTTTTATTTGCGAGGAAGTCGCCATTGCTGAACGTACATATGAAATTTATCGTCGGGACATCATAGAATGCATTAGATGCTTGTTCGGCGACCCTGCATTTGTGCAATACCTTGTCTTTGCACCTGAACGACATTATACTAATCGAAGCAAAACTGTTCGTGTCTACCATGAGATGCATACTGGGCACTGGTGGTGGGACATGCAGGTGAGTAATGTGGCATATGGATACATGCCATTGCTCATATTGTTATTCAGAAACTCCTCGAACGTCAGAAACCCGGAGCCACAATCATCCCACTCATTATATCCACCGACAAGACTCAATTAACACATTTCCGTAACAAGTCGGCATATCCGGTGTACCTAACAATCGGAAATATCCCGAAGGCAATACGGCGAAAGCCTTCCCAGCACGCCCAATTTCTTGTTGCCTACTTGCCCACAACCAAGTTGGAGCACATGTCCAATAAAGCCTCGAGACGTCGAACAATCGCTAACCTCTTCCACTCCTGCATGTGTAGAGTATTCACGCCGCTCGTGCATGCTGGCCTCCATGGCATAATCATGTCTAGTGGTGACGGCGTGAAGCGTCGCGTTCACCCAATCTTTGCGGCGCACGTTGCCGACTACCAGGATCAAACCCTTGTGACAGGTGTCAAAAGTGGGGAGTGCCCGAAATGCGAAACCCCTCGTGATGAGATTGGCAGGATCGACACGCCCCTCCAACCGCATAACCTCGACAAAATTCTTGCAGCGCTTGCCCTGGCTGACAATGATCCGGCTCGATTCACGCACGCTTGCCTCGAAGCAGGCATTAAACCTATTTATGAACCATTCTGGGCGCATCTCCCGTTCTTGAATATTTTCAAATCAATCACGCCCGATATTCTCCACCAAATATTACAGGGAAACCTGAAACACATTCTCGAATGGCTCAAAGCCATTTTTGGAGCAGCAGAACTTGACGCCCGGTGCCAACGACTTCCCCCGAATCACAATGTTCGACACTTTCTACATGGCATCTGCGAATTGTCAAGGGTGACGGGAAAGGAGCATGATGAGATGTGCCGAATCCTTCTCGGCATCCTTGTTGACCTTCGGCTACCAGGCAACCGGAATGCTAGTCAACTTATTGGCGCCATTCGAGCAATACTAGACTTTTTCTATTTGGCCCAGTATCCTATCCACACCTCTGAGACTCTCACCTCCCTTGAAGACGCCCTCAATCGCTTTCATGCACACAAGGACATTTTCGTTGAGCTACATGTACGCGAGGCCTTCAACATAACCAAACTTCACGCACTCCGTCATTATGCCGAAGCAATCAAGCTTTTCGGCACCACTGACAACTACAACACACAAGCCACCGAGCGTTTACATATCGATTATACGAAGGATGCGTATCGCGCAACCAACAGGAAGGACGAATATCCACAGATGACACTCTGGCTAGAACGGAGAGAAAAAATTCATCGTCACACCGATTATGTTTCTTGGCGAATCACAGACAAACCCGCCAGCAAGAGAGCCTGGCAGTGTGCTAAATTTGAACTTGACCGTTCTGCAAGACTCCCCAAACATCCCACTTCCAATTCTGTATCACTTGAATCACTTGCGGATGACTACGGTGCAACTTACATCCGCGACGCATTGGCTCGGTTTATCGTTGCCACTAATCACCCAGATTGGAGCACACGCCATGTCGAGGAAGCCGCACTCGATATATTCCTCCCATTTCAATCTCTTCCCGTTTACCACAAAGTCAAATTCCTTGGCAAGGTCGATGGCAATTCAGTCATTGTTGACGCCATACATGCAAAGCCCGCACGACGGCACAAGCGCCGAAACCATGTATTCAAAGGTCGGTTTGACACCGGTATTGTAAATGTTGGTGGAGGAGGAAACATTGGCGTCACAGGTAATATTTTGTCAGCCTGGGAACGTTGACGGTGTCTTATGTTAGTTTATAGGCTATCGTGTTGTCCAGGTTCGGGTGATCTTCAAACTGCCTGATGCCGCTATGAAACAATTTTTCCTTCCTCATCTTCGACCACCTCAGCATCTTGCGTACGTAGAATGGTTCTCACCATTTCCCAGAGCTCCTGAACCACATCATCTCATGTACAAACTTACTCGCACCGTTCGCAATGGTCAGCGGCTTGCAAGCATTCTCCCGATCCAAGGCTTTCGGCGGAGTGTGCATCTTTTTCCAAAATGCGGTCCCTCCATTCCCCGGCACTGGACATCTGACACCGTCTTGGACGAGTGCCCGGCGTTCCTTGTCAGTCCGTTCAGTGATAGGGATGCATACCTGACAATCCGTTAGAATGTCTGCGCTGACCTTCAAAATATGGGTGGGTGTCCCGCAACAGTCGCAGACAGGTCTAGATATTGACGCAGCTTGCAGACGATTTTACGAGTTGTTATCCAATGCTATGAAGCCACCCTTGCTGGAGATGAGGTCATAAATCGTGTGCTCCAGGTATTCCACCCCACCGGAACACACGGCTGCCGTCACCCCCCATCACCCCAGCGCTCTCCAGTCTCTCCCCCTTCCCACTCTTCCCCCACTACCTCTTCGCCAGGCCGATCGACCACACTAGCGAGACGCCATCGCCGGCCACTTCCAACTCAAGCCTCGCCAGTCCCATATACGCAGTCGTTAGGAATCTGCACCGGGGATCTCTCCACCGTCTCACATTCTTGAAAAGTGCAATCGCAACCTCAAGCTTAGCTTCCAGCAGCGTGGGCTTGTGCAGGGTGCGATGTTGCTGCTGGCCACGTTGTAGATGCGGGTTCTTGGTGGCTTCGGAACTATATAAAGAAATAATATAAAGATCCTAACCTGTGGGTGTCAGCGTAGAAGTGACTGGATAAATCAGTGTCGGTGGAATAGAAGTAAAAAGAAGGGAATGTTAGTAAAAGTAAAGCCGCCACGTAAAACTGGACTAATAACGACGAAGCCGGCGATGAACGGAGTGAAAACGGACAAATAATAAAGAACCCGACGATGCCGACGATGTCGGGTACGGCGGGTCGGGTCGGGTCGGGTCGGAAACGATGAACGAATATACGGAAACAACGATGAAGACGACGAAGAGGACTATAAAAAGCTAAGGGTCTACATGGACGAGCATTTGAAGGGATTAAAAGGCGATTCTGACTGAAGGGAAATGGGGACTAATGGTATGTTATTTTGTACGGTCGTCGGGGACCGTTTTTATAGTACATGAGTGTGTAGCTACTTTCGGACATGTCTACTTCGGCCGATAGAAACTACAAAGAAACACTGGAATGGGGAAGTGGAAAGGGGGGTTGCAAAGCAACGAAGACAGGAAATGGAGGGGAAAACGAATATGCAAGGAAAAGATCTAGAAAGTCCTACATATCTCCGAAAGGACGATGGGATGCATAAATAAAGTAAATCCGAAGTCGGGGATTGAGTCCGAAGAGATCCATCTCCTGGAATTGGAACTCCGAGGCGTTTGAGGCTGCCGGATTTGGTCTGAGAGCGGCTGTGACGAAGCGGCATACGTCGGGTTATGTCGGTCACGTCGGGTCACGTCACGTCACGTCACGTCGGGTTGCGTCAGGTTATGTCGGGTTCGAATGCGAGTTGGATAGAGGCATCGGGTTCGTCCGGATTCGTGATATATCGAGGATACGGACTCAGAGGGATGTCGACCCTCTACAACGTCGGTCACGTCGGGTCACGTCACATCACGTCACGTCGGGTTACGTCGGGTTCGAATGCAAGTCGAATGGCGGCATCGGGTTGGTCCGGATTCGTGATATATTGATGATACGGACTCAGAGGGACGTCGACCCTCTACATCTCCAGGGTACTTTAAATAAAGACCATCCCTGGTCGATACTACGTGGACTCGGGACTCAGATGCGTGAGATGAGGCCGACGTGGTGGGTTGTGGACAATGCGAAGGGGGAGAGCGGGTGGTGACTAGTGGAGAGTCGGAGGGCGGAGAACAAAGGCGGGTGATGCCGGTGTCCGGAAATACATAGAAAAGAAACTATAGTGACAATATAACCAAGCGGAAATGAAGGAAACAGCGGAAAGCTATAAGGGTGGGACAAATATGCAGCGGAAATGCAAAATAGATAAAAGGGAATAAATGCCGGTGATCGGAAAGGAAGGGACGCGATAGAAATCAAGTCGGGATAAAACTAAACGTGACATAGGATTGGGGGCGGGTGACGGAGACGAGTAAGGCAGGAGCGGAAACGAAATAAAACACAAGCGGATGACAAAGACGATCTAGGCGGGTCGAGTTAGGGTCGGCGGCTTTGGTGGCTGTGTCAACGGGTGGCGGAAACGGTGGCGTAGGGGTAGACATGATATGACGACAGTGGTTGTTCAATACGATATGACGAAAACGGAGGTTCGATAGACGACGACGGAGGTTCGATATACGATGGCGGAGGTTCGATACGATATAACGACAACGGAGGTTCGATGGACGATGACGGAGGTTCGATGGACGACGGCGGAGGTTCGATACGATATGACGAAAACGGAGGTTCGATGGACGACGACGGAGGTTCGATATACGATGGCGGAGGTTCGATACAATATGACGAAAACGGAGGTTCGATGGACGACGACGGAGGTTCGATATACGATGGCGGAGGTTCGATAGACGATATGACGAAAACGGAGGTTCGATGGACGACGACGGAGGTTCGATATACGATGGCGGAGGTTCGATAGACGATATGACGAAAACGGAGGTTCGATGGACGACGACGGAGGTTCAATATACGATGGCGGAGGTTCGATAGACGGCGGCGGAGGTTCGATAGACGATGGCGGAGGTTCGATATGTCAATACTAATATGGGGGCGATAATCAACGGATGTGAAATCAGCCTCATACTAGGCGGTTCAGCACCGGCTTGGACCCGTGGGGAAGCATTCTCCCCCATGGAACTGAAATATAAAGTCGGGTGGGTTGGGAATCGAAGCCGAGACAGGGAACGTTGTGTCTGGGTCGAATTGGTGGCGGAAACGGTGGGTCATGGAAAGCGGAGAGCGATGTCAACAGGTGGAATGCGGGTGCGTGAGCGGATGAGTCGGATGCGTGGGGAATGAGTGAAGCGGTGCGTCGGGTTCGTAAGCGGGTGCGGCGGGTTCGTAAACGGGTGCGGCGGGTTCGTAAACGGGTTTGCTGAGTACGACGGATTCATAAGCGGGTGTGTCGGGTACGTCGGGTGTATTATGCGGGTGTTGGGTGTGTCGGGAACGAGTGTATTTCTTTTTATCTTTCTTTTATCTCTGACATTTTTCTTTCTTTTTATTTATTTAATCTATCTATGTATATATTTCTTATGCCGATGGACGGTGACGGGTTTTCGTAGGGTCGGGTTCGGTGGGTATGGGGGTGCGAAGGTGGCGGGTACGGGATGTGAAACCGGAACCGGAACCAGATGCTCGAATTGAGCACCGCTGCTCGAATTGAGCCGGAACCGGAAGCGGATGCCGCGGAATCGTAGTTGGGTAATGGGAACGCGTCCGGACTCGTAGTCGGGTGTTTGCTTTGACGGAATGCGGTGGTGGCTATGTCGAGAACGGGAACGGGTTAGAGGGCGGATGTGGGGTCTGACGTCGGGTACATATGGTGACGACGATGAGGCTAGATCACTGACGGGGGCGGCATGGACATGCAGGGCGTTAGGTCTGTGCTTCGGGTGCCATCGACGCGTTTTGGGGCATTCCGGATGGTAGATCCGACAACGGAGGTGTCTTGACTAGCGGAGAGACTCGTTTTTGGGGCGACGGAGGCGAACACGGAACTGCGCGGGTTCGACCGTGGCTACGTAGGGACCGTTCGAGGTGGCAAACGGTCGAGGGAGTGGGAAACGGGTGGTCGGGTGTGGCGGTACGGGATAGGACGACGTTGGGCGACGGAGGCGGATGAGGTATGGTGTAGGGCGATGTTGGAGACGGGGCGGATGACGTGGGCGGGTGAGACGACGTAGACTGGGTGATGGATTGGGGTGATACGGGTGGCGTCTTCGTGATGCTTTCGTGGCGGATAGTTGCGTGGGGATTTGACAATGGTCCGTCGGGTCGTGGAACGGGTTTGGGCGGCCGGTGGTCACGGTTTCACGGGCGTAACCCAACGGGGGCTTCGTTTGGGCTCGCGAAGGGACTTGAGGGACGTCGTGGGGTTGGTCGAGGGCGTAGGTGATCGAAGGGGAGTGGACGAGGACGGGGACGGCTGGGGGTGAATGGAGGTCGACGGGGGGTGACGTGGCCGCTTGCGTGGGACGACGAGGGACGAGAGCGGAGTCGTTTGGGACGGGAAAGGGTCCCACAGAAGTGCGGGGGCGTGAACGTGGGTGTGGGGGCTGACGGTCGTGGTGGTCGTTGGTGCTGGGTCTGGGAACGCGGTGGTAGGCTGTTGGGTGACGTGGCGCAGCGTTGATGGCTCGAGGGCAGTGGGGACGGCTTGTACGGCGTCACGACGGACGATGTGTGGCCCTGGGATGCGGTACGAGGCAGCGGTGGGTCCGACGAGGGCGTGAGCGGCCGGAGATGTCGACTTTGGCTGGGGCACGAAGCCGGTGACGTGGCATGGCGTTGGGGGCTCGAATATAACGGGGACAGCTTGTACGGGTTTGCGGGGGCGATGTAGGGTGCTGGGATGTGATACGAGCCGCCGGTGGGTCCTACGAAGGCGTGAGCGGCCGAGGAGGTCGTATAGGCGGGTGCATGGGGCGAGGTGACGTGGCACGCGTGTGGGACATCGACGACGGCGAGGAGGACCCATGAGGGCTCGCAACTGGTGTCGTGGGGTCGTAGGAAGCGGTGCGAGGCGACGGGGAGGTCCAACGAGGGCGTGAGCGGCCGGAGATGTCGAGTAAGCTGGGTCGCGAGGCAGGGTGACGTGGCACGGCGTGGGGGATCGATAACGAGGAAGACGGCATTTGATGGCTCGCAACTGGCGTCGTGGGGTCGTAGGAAGCGAGGCGAGGCGACGAGGAGGTCCAACGAGGACGTGAGCGGCCGGGGATGTCGAGTACGCGGGCGTATAAAGCGGTTTGGCGTGGCATGGCGTTGGGGACTCGATAACGGCGAAGACGGCTCGTGAGTGCTCGCGAAGGGCGCTGTGGGGACCCGGAAAGCCATACGAGGCTGGGTGGGGGTAGCAAGGAGGGCGTGAGCGGCCGGGGATGTCGAATAGGCGGGTGCATGAGCTGGGATGACGTGGCGACGCGTTGGGGACTCGATAATGGCGGAGACGGCTCGTGAGGGCTCGTGAAGGGCGATGTGGGACTCTGGGAAGCGGTGCGAGGCGACGGGGTGTCCAACGAAGGCGTGAGCGGCCGGAGATGTCGACTTGGCTGGGGCACGAAGCCGGGTGACGTGGCACGGTGTGGGGCATCGATAACGGCGAAGATGGCTTGTGAGGCTCGCGAATGGCGTCGTGGGGCTGTAGCTCAGTGTTGAGGGCTCGAACGCGGGGGCTGCTCGCATGAACTCGTGAAGGGCGCTGACGTGGTTTTGCTGGTAACTTCGTGGGCTCAGACGATGGGGGGGTCTGTAAGGGCTTGTATCCGGTGACAAGTGCGAGTTCGTAGACGCGAGCGGCTGGGGGTACACAGGCTAAACCCGTTGCACGGAGATCCGTCTGTTCCAAGTTGTGAGTGACGCGTGAGTGCCGTTGGGCGAGTCGATGTTTTGGGGCTTTCCGGTCGCGGTTTTTCGACGGGTATCGGTGGGGATTGGGATTCCGAGCGTGTTGGAGGTCTATAAACGATTGTGGACGGTGGATGTGACGAAGTTCGAGTCGAAAACGAGAGTGTTGGATCGTGGCTGTGCAAGTTTCCTAAAGCGGTAAACGGCCGTTGGGTCGGCCGCGCAAGAGCGGGTTCGAAGGTGTACGTGATACTAGACAATCGTAGTCGTTAAAGAAGAGAAAATATTATGAGAATCAAACCCAAATGATAGTGTGGCAGTTGGCGATTGGATTGTCGAGGCATCGGATGTTGGATGTAAAGAGGTCGGGTAACGGGAGTCGGATGTGTAGAGTGCTGCGGCAAGGGTTATTTCGAGATGACGAAAGGAAAGTGTAGGGTTATGGAATGAATGAATGATGACACTGAATTATCCTCGCGGTGGGCTCCAGATGTAGATGCGGGTTCTTGGTGGCTTCGGAACTATATAAAGAAATAATATAAAGATCCTAACCTGTGGGTGTCAGCGTAGAAGTGACTGGATAAATCAGTGTCGGTGGAATAGAAGTAAAAAGAAGGGAATGTTAGTAAAAGTAAAGCCGCCACGTAAAACTGGACTAATAACGACGAAGCCGGCGATGAACGGAGTGAAAACGGACAAATAATAAAGAACCCGACGATGCCGACGATGTCGGGTACGGCGGGTCGGGTCGGGTCGGGTCGGAAACGATGAACGAATATACGGAAACAACGATGAAGACGACGAAGAGGACTATAAAAAGCTAAGGGTCTACATGGACGAGCATTTGAAGGGATTAAAAGGCGATTCTGACTGAAGGGAAATGGGGACTAATGGTATGTTATTTTGTACGGTCGTCGGGGACCGTTTTTATAGTACATGAGTGTGTAGCTACTTTCGGACATGTCTACTTCGGCCGATAGAAACTACAAAGAAACACTGGAATGGGGAAGTGGAAAGGGGGGTTGCAAAGCAACGAAGACAGGAAATGGAGGGGAAAACGAATATGCAAGGAAAAGATCTAGAAAGTCCTACATATCTCCGAAAGGACGATGGGATGCATAAATAAAGTAAATCCGAAGTCGGGGATTGAGTCCGAAGAGATCCATCTCCTGGAATTGGAACTCCGAGGCGTTTGAGGCTGCCGGATTTGGTCTGAGAGCGGCTGTGACGAAGCGGCATACGTCGGGTTATGTCGGTCACGTCGGGTCACGTCACGTCACGTCACGTCGGGTTGCGTCAGGTTATGTCGGGTTCGAATGCGAGTTGGATAGAGGCATCGGGTTCGTCCGGATTCGTGATATATCGAGGATACGGACTCAGAGGGATGTCGACCCTCTACAACGTCGGTCACGTCGGGTCACGTCACATCACGTCACGTCGGGTTACGTCGGGTTCGAATGCAAGTCGAATGGCGGCATCGGGTTGGTCCGGATTCGTGATATATTGATGATACGGACTCAGAGGGACGTCGACCCTCTACAACGTTCACTGGACACCTGTAAGGACCGCCACCACCGATGACATTTGGCACACCAACAGAACCCACTCTCAAAGCTGGAACCTTCCTCGCAGTTGCGACGGCCCCACCCCACGGTTTTTGATGCCCGGCTGGAAAAAACCCACGGTGCCTCGTCCCCATTGAAGACGAGAGGTCGGGGGGTCCTACGAGAGGTCGAGGGGTCCCAATCCCTGGCGTTGCTGCCATGTGCCCCCATCCCACCCCCAGTTTTTTTATCACCCAAGCCACACCCTGCCCCCATGGTTTTCGACTACGCCCAACTTGGATAACAAAATGGTGCCCATTACCGTTGAAAACGAGAGCATGCGGTATCCCAATCCCCCGCGTCGCCGCCATGTGCCCCCTCCCTCACCCCCAGTTTTTTATCACCCATGTCCTGCCCCGCAGTTTTCGACTATGCCAAACTTGGATAGGCCCACGGCGACTCATTACTGTTGAAAACGAGATGTCCCAATCCCTTGCGTCGCCACCATGGACCCAACCGCGCTCCTACGGTTTTCGATTGCGCCCAACCGACAGTGTAGGATCCTTCCAAAGCCGTCAGGCCGGCCACTCGGCCACTCCCATCTCTATCCGCTTGTATGCCAAGGCGGCCCTCTTGAGTTTGAGACCCTTATTCTCTCACCGCTATGTACAGTAAACTATGGATGTTACTCCATCTCATTTTTGATAAGTTACTTGTAATCATGCCAAATAACGTGTGTAAGAATTGGTTATGTCAGTAACGTCTTATTTTGAGTTTATTATCGAAAATTAGAATCTGGGGTTTTTCCCGATGAAGACGATGTGGTATGTCCGCCATGCCTTCCTCTGCGATGTCATTCAAGTTATTATGCTAGAACAACCCCTTGAGCATTCCAAAACTCGAGGTGCTTAATAGCAAGAGCAAGGCAATGAAGCTCTCACGAGGGTCAGAGACCCTTATCGTAAATCCGTCGGCGACCCAAGAGTTGCGAGATGGTGATACGCTCGAGATCGTTGCTGGAATCCCCTTGTTGTGAGTCGCTACTGCAAAGTTTCATCACAATTATGATGGTTTTTTGTTTCAGAGTACGATGGCTGCGAGTTTGCTGTTACATCCAAGCTAGTCGAGGAAAACCCATCTTCTCTCTAGACGCATGTGCTCAGCTTGGTGCGTGAGAGTCTTTTAAAATCATTGGCATATTCGCGAGAGCTCATGTGAGTCTTTACACCAGGCATAAACATGGTCCATACCGTGGATCCTCATATCACACATCATCTTACCCAGACATTTCTTGTAGGTCTCTCCATCGCTCATTCTCTCCTTTTGGCCGCGCAATTCGTGAAGTCGGACTGGTTAGGCGAGGTCATCCGTCTAGGCACTCTCCCTATGGACAACGAGCTCTCAAATGGAACATCACTGGAGAAATCTTTCGTGCTACCGCCTGTCGCGAAGTTCCGCCCCTCCTTCACGCCTTCCCTTCCACCGCATTTGAAAGTATTCAAGGTCTGGGAACCAAACGAGGAACGATTGAGCATGTTTATGGGATATAGATTTTTATTCATTGGTGAGAAGGGAAGGGAGGTGGATCCGGAATTGAGGGAGATCGTCGTGCGTGGTGGAGGGGAATACGAGGGATTCAATGTTAATGGAGGGAGTCCCAAATTTCATCAGCTACTCTTAAAGGGGAAAAGGCGAGTGACAGAGATGGCTGAACGTGGCAAGGGTTTGGTCATTGTTGCAGAGGAGAAGGCTATGATAGCTGGAGTCGGGCGGGACGTCTGGAAAGAGTTGGTTGATGAGGCACGAAGGTTGTCATGTCTACTGCTGTTTTATGCCTGGTTCCTGACCGAACACTTGAAGTTTCCAGTTGCGCTTCACCTCAGCCGACACTATTGTCCAATCTGTCGTCAACCTGGACGTCTCCAAATTTGCCCGTGACGCGGATGTCGCTGAAAGTGAATGTTTTAAGGTTATGCTCTGTGCTTACTTGCTGACATGCGATTATTTTCTCTATCCTATCTGAATTAGCTGTCCACGAGTCTTCATCCTCTCTACTAGCATTTGTTCCGAACACACACCCAGATGAACCATCAATTTCACGGGACGAACTGCCCTCTTCTAAGATTGCTGGTCCTTCGCGTAAATCAAGACGATTAGCAACGCCATCTATTTCCCGCGCATCGTCCAGGGGCAACTCAGTCGATCTATCGGCGAGGGCATCAGCGGAGCCAGAGGTTCCTCCTCGCAGGGTACGAACACAATTGCTGTTATCAATACGGGGGAACTACTGAATCTTCGAGGTCACATTCAGGTATTAACCAGGCGCGCCAAAGCAGGCAGGCCGGTAATCATTGGGATCGACGATCCATCGGCAATCCTCGATGCGGAACCTGATGTTTCCGACGCCCTCCCATTAGTTGCCGGAAATGTAACGTTTTCCGCCGTAGCCGACTATACTGTTAGGCTTTTTGATTTACGCATCTATTCCGTTTTACACTAAAATGATTTTTGTCGGAATTTAGGCACCAGCACCTCGCTCGTCACGACTGAAGCGTCGTGCAGGGACGACCGCCAAGTCGGCTACCTCACAGCCTTTCTCCCTTAGCGATAGGACGGAGGATGAGCCACCGCTGAAAAAGTTTAAAGCGTTATTCGAAGCGAGCGACCCGGACCGCATTGTTGGAGACAGACTTCAAAGCCACGAAGGGTCAAGCCAAAGTTTTACTCAGACTCAAGCGATGGCGGAAACCACATGCGGTGGCAGCAACCCATCAGCACCACATGTTGTGAGGGAGGAGGTGGAAAGTCAAGCGTTGAGATCCTTGTCCGACCATCAACGGACAAAACGCAAGGCAGATGTTCTGAGTAGCGACGATCCAGAGGTTCAAGCGGTTCAAGCGTCGCATGTAGGGAGGGTAGTTCAGGCCATTTCAAAGCCGAACACAAAGAAGCGCGCCGTCGAGAACTTGAATGCAGTGGCGCCGACCACTATCGCGGGGAAACCAGCCAAGGGAACGAAAACCATTTCGGGCGCTGCTACCGGAAAACCCGACAGAGACGAAGCATTTCTTCAAGCACTCGCTTCAACTAAAAAGGGTAAAAAAACTGAAGATTCTTTCGATCGCGAGTTCAACAAACTCAAAATATCGAAGCCCGATTTGAATCAAGAGGAACAGCAGGCAATGTGGTCATTGTTAGAACATTTCGAAGATGAGAGAAATGTTCGAGGTAATTTCATGGTGATAATGGAGATGGATGTTCACAAAAGGGAGAAAGAACCTAGAGCAGCGAGGGAAAATAGTTCGAAGCTGGATTGGCAGCTCAGGGCCAACTTCAAAAAGTTCAAGGTATGTTTGTCAACCACGAGATCGTGCCGGCATTTTCTTACAGTTTATGTAGAAGGCGGCTGTAGCATCTCGGCCATCCATTGAACTAGTTGTCACAGAAGAGAATGATTATGGCACGGGCTCCAGTAAGCCGCTGAACATCTTTGATTTCCATTGAAATGCTCATGGGATCGCATCAGCCTACTGGAAAGGAAAGTACTCTCTGCCTCCGAACGATGCTCTTCCTCTGAATTCGGGAAGGAGTCAAAAGTCAGCACAGCCATGTTCCAAATCACAGACTGATCGTGCACGACCCAAGAAAGCTCGAGCCGCGGTTGTCCATGACTCCGACATGGAGGTCGAACAAACTGTTCTTGCCGAAGGTTTTCGAGATGAATCTCCAGCTCGGAATTCTCAATCTCTCTTTTTGGATTCTGAAGAGGAGATCAAAATCCAAGAGGTCAACTTCGATAACCGCCCGAGCCCAATTACCGATGAGATACTTACCCTGCAATCAAGTGGGCAAGTTGGCTCACATGCTTCTGCTCCTCACCGGGCGAAAGCCAAGAAGCCGGTTGCCGCGATCATTGTAGATGATGATTCAGATGATGGGGCCACTTTCAAAGGATTCCAGCGTAAGAAGCGAGGCAATAAGTGCTGATAGTGGGGTTTTCTCGTCAAGCCGCATGCTTAACGTTTAACCTTTGTGTCTAGAGGTTCCGAAAGCAAAAACATGACATTCCTTCAAGGAGTAATAATATACAATGCTCTACGTTTTCTGCGTCTCCCGCTGCAATTCTTCATGGATAGAAAAACTAAGGCGTCTCTGAGTTTTTGTTGCTTGCCTTCCCCCAGTTTGTCTGCAAAAGATCGTCTGGTTATTTATTATTCCTCACAAGCCAGTCAAAGGACCTTCACCGTTGCTCCTGACAGACAAAACTCTCCGGAGCGCCTTCCCAATCCTCCAAGACATACTTGCCAATTCCTCCTTCCGGACCTGCCATCTCTGTCTCGGGACCAAATAAGTCGAGGGCCAGCTGTGTATGGCTTACCCCTGCGTATGTTGTTACACAACGAGGGTTGACGAGTATCCGCGCTGGTTGAAAGTCCGAATTAGGGATGGAAATGCGTGGTTGGACTTCGGCAAGGGGTTCATCGGAGTCGGGCATTGCATCATAGTCAGAACCAGCATTGGCGTCGGCATCAATTTCAGGAGCCTGACGGCGGATAACATGCGAACCTCTCAGTTCACGTTTTCTTGTCGGAGCTTCATTGACCGAGTCGAGCTCTTTCATCGCTTGTTTTGCGGTGTTAACCCATACGTCTCTACAAAACCAGGCCTGGCTGCTGTCTAGACACGGTGCCTCCGGACCTCTGGTGGGAGCAGTGTTGGGTATGGAGACATTATGGAAGTCAGTGCCAGCACGATACGTGATACCTTGATAGTAAGACTGCTCTGGATCTATGACATGTGTCCCAGATTCACAGCAGAATACTTGGAAAGGCAGGTGCTGACCGTACCGAGCGGAGCCAGCTTTGTTACGGGGAGGGACAGCGTCAGGCTTAGAAGACGACTTGGATTGGCGAAATTGGTCGCCGTCGATATCTCGTGTACGCCATCTTGGCACATATGGGTTATCAAAATGGTCGGCCCAATACAATACCGCTTACCGGTCTGAAAATATGAAAAAGCCGTCATGCTCAGCCCAATCCATGCCGCAAACCATCACAGCCTCATTGGCGATGCTGACCTTGATCGTTTCCAGGATGTCATTGGGACAAGTAAATCCCTTGAGCCAGATGACACGGTGGAATTTGATTTTACGTTTTTGGTATAGCTCCCGGAGTGGTTCGAGAGCAAGGTTGCGCATGTGTGCTTCCTCAACGGGGTAATATGCGGCAGCGGGATCCTCTGTCATGGCAGGTACGCGACGAATCCTGAATGGGACACTCAATAGAGTAAGAACTGCCTCGCAAAGATCCGTAAGCGTAGCAGTAGAGTCTGTCGAATCATAATCGAGCATTGAAACGAAAAGGTTGGAAGTCCCGAGTCGTTTGGCCATCTGGACGATAACTGCGAGTTGGTCAACTAGAAAATGGTCGGCGGAATGGATGACTATGGCTATGTAGTATAAGTGGTCCTCTCGAGCGAGGTCGTCGTAAGCGTGTTCGTATTTATTTTGCCCAAACGGCCGAGTGAGAGTTGGACACAGCGCGGCAACCCAGCCATTAAGGGAGAGAAGCTGATCGATGGCGCTCAAGACGCTTTGCGCATCCATACGCGACGTGTCCTTCGCGACAATGCTGTTGATGGTAAAAATCGCATCGTGTGGGGCAGGCAAGTCCACTTACTATGGTTTCTGAAATCGATCCCAGTAGTCTCGCACCCCATTCCTCACTATATCTCCGAGTAGGTCATCCCTTTCATCTCGGCCCATTCGAACTTGCAGGAACTTGTGTTTTTGAACATTCAAAGTCTTGTCGGGGCGTGTAACACGTTCCAGAACATTGTGCTCCAGAATATCATTATGTTTAGCATAATGGAAAGAGGATATTGTGGAAGACGTTGAAGCTGAAGAAAAAAAAAATAGACGGACGCAAAGGCCAAGACCTAGAATGATGAGCAAACGAGTAAGGCTTCGCCGGCGTAGGGGAATTGCCATCGAGTCTTTGAAATCGTTGTTGGTCAGGCTCCCTGCCGTGATTTTATAGCGTACCTTTTGGCAGGCTGCCGGCAGTTACACTCACACTGGAAAATAAACAATTTCAGTTGTAAGATATGCCTCATCCATAACCCACCACATGTGACCAGTGTGACATCTATGTGACAACGTGTGATGCATCGGTTTACTTTACGCCAAATTAGCATTATCTAGGTCCTGCATAAGACTTTGGGGCAGAACACGGTGACCCCGATATTTCTTAGATGCCCAAGCAGCTTGTTTTCCGTTCAATCCTTTGTCATAAGCATCCACAAAGCAACAAGATCTTGTGTAAAATCTTTAAGAGTAACAGAGTTAGTATCATACACAAGGGGGTGGCGGAACAGGAATTTCCGATATACACTCATATTTTATTTTAAGGGCCAGTTTGGAACCCCCCCCTTCCTTCCATATAGGGTATGTTTAGATCACGTGTATGTATGTTTCTTGCGACAAACCAATCTAGATATGGAATTTTCTCTCAAGATACTATATGTAGGTAATATATCATATATCATACTATTAGTTGCACCACTTTTTACCATTTGGTTTGCAGCTCATGATCAGTCACAGAGAGAAAATATAAGTGGCAGTTTTTATGGAGCAAAATCATAATTAAAGTATGTGAAATGAGACTGGTAAGAGTGTCAGTACAGCGTAGGACAGTGTAGGACAAA
Organism: Hygrocybe punicea; assembly: GCA_963556145.1. Classification (NCBI taxonomy): domain Eukaryota; kingdom Fungi; phylum Basidiomycota; class Agaricomycetes; order Agaricales; family Hygrophoraceae; genus Hygrocybe; species Hygrocybe punicea. Next base: position 5,519,436 of record OY744462.1, on the reverse strand, counting down.
TTGGACTTACCCAAATGCTTACCTCTTCTGCTTTGCCATGTACTAACAGCTGTGTAGATCAATGAATAAATTTTTTATTTATGATGTATTGATCCATGGACAGCTGCTTCTTGCTTGGACAGCCCCTTCTTCATGTTGTTGGAGTCTCAGCAACCTTGCCAAGCAAGGTAATTGTAAGCTGTGACTCGAGAAGCAAAGAAATTAGGTGCTATGTCCATTTTAGGGCACACTTGAGCCCAAGTTGGAAAAAAATTTAAGGCCCCCGGCCGGACCCCCCCCCCCCCCCCACCCCCGGTTCGGGATTCCCGTTCCGCCACCCCCTTGATCATACATGCTGTAAACTTGAACTTGAAATACCTACCGGCGCATGCATCAGCAAAACCGGATTTACGGTCATAGCAAATGGTCATTTCCATATAAGTCATAGCACTATCATAGCACTCATAGCAATCCATCGCTACACAGCACTGTAAAGCTTAGGCGCCACCTACATTTCACACTGCATAGCTTAGGTGGCACCTACACTTCACTTTAAGGATCGTACTCTCACTATGAGGGACTCGATAGCTGGATTCTCCATAAGGAATGTCCAGCCAAAGTTGTTATCGCCACTAGCCTGCCCCCGCCCCCCCTGCATTCCAACTTGAAGCTCAACCGCCATTTGTATCCACGTCCCCGTTGACAACGACTTCATTAACCACTTTCTCACAAACACCGTGACCAGTATTACATAGAGACGCGTCTGACGCCGGCTGAATTAGATGCGCCGCGTGTTGAATCCTCCCCCCTCTCTCTCATCTTGCATGCAGGCTTCAACTTGAAAACTGACAACATTCCTGATCGCAAACGTTCTGCCCAACGCGTGGCTTTACTGGTAAAGTTTTAGTTTTTTTTTCTCGTACATTCAGACCACTAGTACCCATTCTCTACATCATCCTGACGCCTGCTGCTACTTTGGCACAAATCCATCTTTCCAGAGCTCATTTCCAGGACGCGGAGAAGATGAGCAGCGTGGTGGGTACATGGGATGACGAGAGGGGTTTTTTACTGGTATGGAGGTGCATGGTATTTGGGTGCACGGTATTCGAGTCAATATTATGAATTCCACTGTAATAATATCTCGGAAAGAATATCTCGGAAAGGCTGCAGACAATGATTAATTAAGCCAAAGGAAGGCATGCGAATGATACATACTCATATGTGCACACCTTTCCACCCAAAAAATCCGAGACGAACTGTGCATGCTCAAGCGCCTTGCCATGATTATTTCTCTTGACGGCGGTGGTCATAGGCGCCTGCTGCTGCCGTTGTGCTTTGTTGTCGCCATGCCCCGCTGTTGCCGTTGCTATCTCTGGTTGTCGTGATCACCATCGTCATCCTGGTCCTCATGAAAATCTCATGCAGCACGTTGCATAATACATATGGTAGTCTGGGTTGTAGGCTCACTGCAATATGATGTGAGCGGCGATGGTGCTAGCAGTACATAAATTGTATAACTACAGACCTTGAGATCTACGAAATACTTGAATAATTATAGAGTTTTCTGTTCAAAAGGGTGGGCTGCGCCATCGCCTTCTAAAATAGCCAAGACAAAGAAATCAGCCGAAGACAATAGAAGCAAACGCACAGAGCAAGTTGCAGATAAAATGGCAAGAAATGGAGGCACTAAAGTATGTCACAACTTCCTGATCTCCCTCCTATCATTTATTACATGTATCCCTTATCCTTCGCATCCACACAGAGCCTACCGATCACGCCCTTGCTGGTGTCCACCTTTGGATCGACCACCGTCGCAGCCAAAACCTTGCCGTGCGGTTTACCGTTCTTCTGGACGACTACGCTGTACCTCCTGTCTACGTAGAACCTGCCTTGGTCAATATGAAACCCAAGTCGTTGGTTGAGTTCCGACATTTGAGGGGGTAAGATACGGCAGCCCACGCCATTTTTGGTACCTTTAAGTAACTTCTCCGGGTTTCCATCCAACAGACAATACTTGAAAAATGAAAGTAGCGCTTTCTTTAAAAGTGTAAGTATCAAGTAAAGTAAGTGAATGTATTGTTCCTACCTTCATACTTAAAGATTTCGGTTTCCTGTAGTTTTGGTAATGAAAAATAAGGTAAAAAAAACAGGTAAAGAAAACAACTTACTCAAGTCTGGTGTTGACTCTTGCTGAAGATATCAAGAGCGTACAAAAGTCTGAAAAAGGGCTCTTAACAATAACAAACAAACAAAACTCGACTTTGACAAACCTCGGCTTGCCCACCCATAAACACTTAGCAATGTAGCGGGGGAATCTTTGGGTAGTGTTACATTTTCCAACTCCGCAACTCCAATTCCAATTCCGACTCCACTACCCACGATGACGATTCCACTTTACCATACCTTCCTTTTTCATTGCCCTTTACCTTTTGTCTTCTTTTGGACATTGTTGTTTATTCTTGTTCTTGTTCTCTTTTCATCCTTTCTTCCAGATCAATCCAGACCGACCATGGACACATCCCCACGTTACCTTGCTGTACCCGAATAGTCTCCTTGCCGATGGACATCATCGCTATTGTCTTTTCCCTCGCCCTGACATATTGTTGACTTCATCCCACGACAAACCGATTCACAATGGCTGTACTCCCGACACAGCTAATTATCGTAATCATCATTGGCAGCATCGCCATCACCTTCCTCATCGGTTTTTACCTTGTTATGATCTATCTTTGGCATCAGTACTGAAACCCTTCTGCCATCGATACTTCCGACTTCCACCTCGACAATATCTCAACACGTAATTGACAATTGCCATTCTTGGATATTTGGTTTCCGTTTTCACACCCTGTGGCTACTATTATCCTCCCTGACGATCCGACGACATTCCTCACCTGCACACATGCCCTGAACAATCCTCGATCATAGGACATTTCACTGTTCTCTCTAATCCGACCATCGCCGGAGCATACTCTTTTGGACTTCGACCACAGACCATACGACTTCCCAAACAGTGAACCAACCCCTATCGTATATTGTTCGCACGACACCGCTTCAATGCAGTACCCGATGACTTGTTCTCACAGCTTGTCACTCATGCCATGACTCGAAACCTGGACCCACGTTCATTTATCCTTTTCCATCTATAATCTTGATACCTCCCACACTCGTTTACAATGATACCCTTTCTTGGACAAATACCGACATCAGGTGGACCACGTTGTTCCACACACAGGACAAGACACCGCCCCTCGATACGTCATTGACACAGACATCGTCATCCGGTGCAGCTTATGCTGTTCACATGTCTGACCTCGACTAGCCCACTGTCCTAGTTGGTTTTTTCCTCTATACATTCCTTCATTTTCTTTCATACCAACCTTGCCACTATATCCACACTACCTCAAGACACTCTCATCACCAACCCCACACTGGACGATACCCATCTTCAACCCGACCATGCAATGCACTTGCCAAACTGCGCATTTGCCCATTACAGCAAGTGTAGACCCCGAATTGGCAATTCTGCATGTCACATGATCTGATGACAGATCATCCAAGTCATCCGGACCTCTTCTATCCTCAATGACACCCGGGCCTCCAGTTGGATCACGAGAACATCGACATGAGGACGCCTCATGTACGCCTCATGGTGAACATATGGTGTAGTTGGACATGTTGTAGCTTCATGGTTGGATTCCCATTTACCTCCCCTCAAGTCCATTCACTATATCTACTGTCCTTGTTGTTAGTTCGGACTTTTTCTTCCTTCTTTTCCTTACGTTTAGTCTGGTTCTTGGGGCAGACCCCCTTGTCTTGGGTAACCCCCACGGCTCGCAATGACTTTAGACCACGAACCTCCCCCCTTGTAGCAGTGTTATCTACCAATGAAACTGCTGTTCTTCCCTCTGGAAACCGCCCCCCTGTTAAGTTGATTGTTGCCGGAGCCCGCTGCAGAAGCGACCCATAACAGGTAGCAGGCGCCTAAAGTGTCCCACTCATTGAAATTCTTCCCAAATTGGTTGAATCACGTTCCAGAAGGTGGTGACAGGTAGGATGAGGGAGAGGACAATATTTTATGGAATTCCCCCAACCGCCGTACCTCCTGCACGAAGATGAACCCTCGCATGCGAGTGTCAGTATTCTGGCTAGAGCACCAAATTCAAATATTGAACATTACTGCAATATTCCCAGCCATACAGGAAGCATCGGCAGGTGGCCAATTGCATGGGTCGACTCGTTATAAATTCTCTCGCATTGGCATGATGAGGTAGGCGACATTTAATGTATTAGTTCTGCATTGTGTGACAGAGGTTTCGTATCCCGCATAACATCGGGAATGTGTACGAGAGCCTAAGACACGGCATCAACATCAAGTGGTCCACCAGATGTGTGGGACCATTTTGAGGGCATTTTCAATGGAGGGACTGATTCTTGATGCCAGTGGGAGTTTGCTCATGTAGCAAGTATCCTTTGAGAACTTTATAAATTTTTTCTATGTTCACGATGATATAGATTCTTTTTTCAGCAACCAGAATGGAAATTGGAAATTGGAATAATTTACAATGTTTACAAGGGATCATTGACTGTACATCAATCCAAACAAGTGGCTAACTGCCCACTCCGTGTATCCACGCAGTGCATAACTGTGAAACGCTGTCAGCAGTGGTGCCGCCAAAAAAAAAAAACTCACCACCATCCGTTTTTACAACCACATGCTCCACATTAGGAGGGACATTTTCAGGCGGCAAGACTTCCTTAAGACTAGTCTTACTTATGACCCAATGAACACGAGAAACATTGAAGTTAGCAACCTCAAGATTTCTTTCAGCTTGTTTTGCTTTCATGTTGCAAAGTTCAGTGTGCAGCTTCGCTTCTCACAATTTGGAATCAGCGAGATCCCTTTCAAGCTGTAAAGTATCCCATTTGCTAGTTGCAGATTCGAGCATGTCTAATGCATCTTCCCGACTTTCTGGAACGGGGAGGGTCTGGGAATCAAATTAAGGGCACAGATTAGAGCAATTAACCAACATGTACCATCAAAGCATCAAACATTAGTGACGCGGCATCTGTCGATACATTTGAGGAAGATCCAAATGTGCAATTAGAGCGGATTGATGGAACAGGGGAATTGTGGGTAGTTGGGGAACGGGATGGCGAAGGAGAATGACCAGGACATGGAAAACAGGAAAGCTTGGTGGCAGGTGCAGAAGGACCTGAAGGATAAAAATGGATGAAATCCTCCATTTCAGGATCAAAGGAGGAGAGTGTTTGAGGAGTAGGTGTTGGAGGGATGGAAGAGGAGTATCCCAAAGGCATTTGCACAAGTGGAGTGTGTTTTTTGGTAAACATGGACAAGTCCATTTAATCGGAGATCCATCACAATCCTAACCTGGAATTCGAACAACTATGACTCAGGCGGAATGCCCTAGATGTTCAAAAGTCTTCAACTCTGTCTTCAGTGTGACCCGTCACCTCAATCAACCCTGGTCTTCCTGTGCAAGTGTCTTTGACAGGCTGACTACACCTCAGACTCTCCGGCCCACCATGTCTACCGAACTGGTCGATGACGGTCCCTATGAAGATCTGGACCCCAGCGGAATCGACCGCTGTAGTAGTTGTGCCTGACAGATCACGTGACCTCTTCCTTAGTCAGTAGTACTTCTGGATGTAGTAGTCAGTTCATCCTTCCTATCCAGTCGACCTTTCCCTCGAGTCCTGCATGAGCCCCCGGAGTGGTACCTCGGTATCACTCCAACGTGGTGATGAGAGTGTTTTTCGACCCACGCACCTCTTTTTCCCTCGGTTTCTCACTCCTGACGTTTTTTTTCTCGTGAGACGACTCTTTTCGGCCTCACCACCCACTGCTGCACAACCGCAGATTTTCCCTTCATTCATGGCCATACAACACTCCAGTTACCCCCCAGCACTCATGTTCAGCTCAATAGGGCCCCGCATCGCCCCGTGTTGACCCGAAAACGCACCCGCAACCCTTCTCAACACCCAAGCAGCAGGCCACGTCACATTTGCGACCCCCCCATTTTTTCATTTCATTGTTGTTTTCTTTCGTCATTCCTAGCCCCAGGGAGGCTCATCCGACCCCACGGACCCTCGTTTGACGTACCGGAGCTGCACGCTCCCCTACGCCACCCCGAATCCACGGTTGCAGACCTTTTTGGTCACACCACGGATCCGTTGCGCCCCCGTGTTGGACCCCCATATTTTCGTTATCCCAAGCCCCACACGGCCCCATTTGACCTCCCGTGCCCTCGTTCCACCGGCCAGGACCCCCCGTTCCCGTTCGTTGCACCAAACGAGCCAGCACCATCGTTTTCAGACACCCCGGCCATACTCCATGTCACCACCACGTCGACATCCCGCGACCCCGTTTCCTGTGGATCCCCACCCCAACCCATGCTCATCCAACCCCTGGCACCCACGTCCCACATGCCAGAGCCCCCCGTCGCGCTCCGTTACCCCAAACGAGACTGCCCCACCCTTCTTGGTGACCCAGCGACCCTGCCACGTCACCCCAACATCGAGACTGCGTTTCTCACCATCCCGGCCCCACGCACACCCGTTATGTCCCCCATGCCCACTCTCGATGTTGAAGAACCCCCATCCACCCCACGCTGCCTCAAACGAGCCCCACTGCCATCTTTGGTGGACCAGCACCACGCTCCCCACTGCGTCGACTTACGCGGCCCCATGCCCACTCGTCAAGCTCACGCCCGACCCATTTATCACCCCAGAACACCCTACGTCTCATCAATGCCCCGAACGAGCCATCCCCACCATGTTTGGACCCCAACGCCGTCTCGTGTCACCACCCCGCGACTGCCTACTCCGGCAACCCCACCCCACTCGCGCACGTTCGTTAGGACCCCCAGCCTCGTTCCCAGGCCCTCGCGACCCCTCGCGACCATTTCCCAGAGCCCATGCAAAGAGATCCCTTGACGCCGGTGCCAGCTCTAGTGCCCAAGTATATAGCTTTCTTTTCTGTTTCCTCTGTTTCCTGTCCCCTGTTCCTTTCATCTCTGTTTCCTCTCTCTCTATTCCCTCCCCCTCTATTTCCTTCCTCAGTTTCCTTAGCCTCTGATTCCCTCTCTTCAGGTTCTTTTCCTCAGTTTCCTTCACTCAGTAACCTCCCCTCAGTTTCCTTAATCTCAGTTTCTTTATCCGTGTCTGTTTCCCCACAATCCTGCTCTTACTTCTTTCTATGCCCTTGACCTCACCTGGATACCCGAGACTACCCAACCGCCTTACCCACCAAGTTACCAGCACTAAATGAGCCCCGAACACCTTTTGCACCTTTGAGAACCCTGGACACAAGAACCCTGCGACACGAGAACTGTGAACCGAGAACCTGTGATACGAGAACCGCGAGACATCAGTTTGGTCATCTACCACCACCGCTTTTGATGGACGATATGGTCCCGCTCCATGAGATGGAGGACTGGGAGTCATGACTGAGGAGTTTTGGAGAGCTGAGAGAGTGTCTAGTTTGGTCATCTGCCACCACCGATCTTCGATGGACGATAGGGTCCCGCTCCATGTGATGGAGGACTGGGAGTTGTGACTGGAGAGTGATGTTGAGAGATTTTAGAGAGATTTTTTGGTCAGTTCAGTCTTGTTTTTTGGTTTTCTGCTAGCGATGCCCTCGTCGCTACAGAGAAGGGGGGCACTTGTAGTAGTTGTGCCTGACAGATCACGTGACCTCTTCCTTAGTCAGTAGTACTTCTGGATGTAGTAGTCAGTTCATCCTTCCTATCCAGTCGACCTTTCCCTCGAGTCCTGCGTGAGCCCCCGGAGTGGTACCTTGGTACCACTCCACCACCAATGTCTGGAGGGGAGATTCGAGATGGACTTGGATAATTCATCTTTCCCCGATTCCACACCATTTCATGAGGATTTCCTTGGTGCAGCATCTACGTTTGGCCCCGGCACCTCGTTCATGAACGAATTTGACCTCGATCAATTCTCTGACATGCGTCAAGAGAATCTTTATTATCCATTCGCATCACAGAATGATTGGCAAATGGGGTTGTTCCTGCTCTTATCTGGCATGATCATGGGACTTATTGACCAGTTCTTGCACCTCGAATTGGTATGTAGTTTGCCTTCGGCTATACTTACTGAAGTTACTAACTGAACTGAAACCTCGTAGATCAAGCAACTACCGTTATCATTTCGAACTGCTAAAGAATTAAGAGGTCGGGCTGAGTTGCTTCCGCCTGGTCCTAAATGGCAAGCCAAACCATGGCAAACGACTCATCCTACAAAGTCTCCGATCACCCTATATTATCGTGACCCAATTGAATGTCTGAAATCATTATTTAATTCACCCCTTCTTGGGGATGACATCGAGTATGCACCTTATCGTTTGTTTAAGACTGCAGAGAAGCTCACATGCATCTACACCGAATGGTTGTCATGTGATGATGCTTGGGAGATGCAGGTAACTATTTTTTTTATACACTAATCAAAATATTCATCAATTTTCAAAGACGAAAATCCCAGCGGGTGTTACGCTTCTCGGGACAATCTTATCCTCGGATAAGACCAATATATCCATTTTGGCAGGTGATCGGAAGGTGCACCCTCTGCTCATCAGCCTCGCCAATATTAAGGGTGAATATCGTTGCAAAGGCTCACATCATGCGTTTTTACTCCTTGCCCTTCTCCCCATCCCCAAGTTCATCGAGAAGGATAATAATCTCTGGGGTGTTCTAGAGAACCAACTGATCCATGAATGCCTAGATTTGGTTTTGTCACCTCTGAAGAAGGCTGCCCATTTTGGCATCATGTTCAGTGACCCCCGTGGCAACACATGATACTGTTTCACTCCTCTTGCAGGATACATTGCCGATACCCCGGAGGCTGCAATGCTTGCAGGGGTCGGTGGAAAAACCTCACATCTCACAATGGCCACATACAAGCAATTTGGCGACTCATATCGACATGAGCCAAGAACAGTGTCTACCATGCTGGCACAACTTGACTCTCTGGCCTCGGTGGTTGATCCAGTCCACGATTTAGCTGCCTATATCAAAGCGGCAAAAAAGATTCGGCTCAATGGAGTAGATCAGCCATTTTGGAGGGACTGGCTGCTAGCAGATCCAGATAAATTTTTGTCCCTTGAACCGCTTCATCATTTGCACAAAATGTTCTGGGATCACGACTTGAAGTGGTGCATTCGTGCCGTTGGCGAGAGTGAAATTGATTTTCAATTTTCTGTCCTGCACCCTCACACCGGATTTCGATACTTTGCTGGGGGGATTTCAAAACTCAAGGAAACAACAGGATGGGATCACAGAAACATCCAGCGATACATCGTAGGCATCATTGCCGGTGCAGTACCGAATCCCTTTGTTATTGCCATTCACGCCTTGATGGATGTCCGATACCTTGCCCAGTCTCCCATGATTGATGAACATACTTGCATAAAAATAGAGGTAGCGCTGAAACAATTCCATGACCACAAACAAGCGATTCTTGATGCTGGCGCACGTACTGGGAAGAAAAAGAAGCAAATCAACAATTGGCATATACCCAAATTAGAGATATTGCAGAGTGTGTCTGCGAAAATTCGAACGAATGGTGTCCCCTGCCAGTGGAGCGCAGATGCTACAGAACATGCACACATTGAAGTTGTCAAGGACCCTGCTCGATCTGGTAACAACCAGCGATATGAAAGCCAAATATGTTGTACACTGGATTGGATTGATAGGTGTCGGTGGTTCAACCTCGCAACAGCTATTCGTGAAATGGAAACACTCAACAGGGCACCCGAACGCTCGGGGGGCTACTCTTCCGAAACTGAAGGCGAGTTGGTGTAGAGGCTCCGGGCCCTCTGGACCCGAATCCTCTTCATATCCCACTTCGTCCCTGTCCATTCCCATTCACGTATCGTCGATTCCGCCCAATTCCGGTCCTTTCCATCAATTCCGCTCCGGATTCCACCTCTGGATTCGTTCATACTCAAGATGCGATGTCTCTAACGACCCGGAATCAGTACGTATATAGTTACATATGATATATCTTCGTTTCCCGTTACTTAGTACATAGCATCATTCCTCCTATACTCCGCTCCACTCCTCTCCTATCAGTTACAGCCTTCGGTTGTAGTACATAGTTACTAGAGCACAGGATCTCTCCCAGTAGTATAAAAGATGTACCCTTATACTACAACCATCATCATATCCCATCATATCATCATATCCCATCATAGAGAAAATACAGGTTATCACTCCCCTTCAGTTCTATTTCTTAGTCCTCCCTTCGTATCGTCTCCATATTAGTCTTCGTAACTCCACTCCCTACACTTCCCCTCTGATCCAGAACCCCTGGATTCGGTTTGGATTGACTAGACTATAGACAAATAAACTCCTCTGATCACTTCTTAGCTGATCACCCTTTCCGTAGATTCCCATTCAGGTCTACAACTGAACTCGCTGTCACATCGGACTCTAGTTCTGATGACGACAATTTGCATCCCCGGCAGGCAGGCACTTCACTCCTAGAAAGGATCCGTGATGTCTCAAATATCAGATCTCATCGAATTCCCGTCAACTATTTCAAAGTAGCTGAGCATCTTTCATCCACGCATGATGTTTCCATTCCCCGTCCACTCCGAACTTGTGGCTCTCATTCGACAGCGTTCCACTTGTCGCGGGATCCAACTTTCAAAAGAATGCGTCTGGAAGATGTCATGGTCAAATTTAACATTCCTGATCTTGAGCTCGCACTTTCCTACTGCCTTCAATGCCTTGAACGTCGTGAAAAAGTGTACACTATTGGTGGCCGTCGCCCAGCTGTGGCTAACACGTCAATTTTGGTCGACAAATTGCAGGTATGGTCAGCAATGTGGATGCAGTTGAAGGACTACCACTGCCCAGACATTGTCTCAACACCAATGAAATTGTTTGCTCACCCCCCCACATCTGAATGGCCTCTCGGACGTTATGATACTGCATTCGCAAATACAGACCCCCACATGGTATGGCCGCAAAGTGGTATTTCTGGTGAGGTGCTTTCACCCCATTAATGTTTGTGATTGACGATGGTGATTGCAGGGCATTCTGTCATACAGGTTCGACTTATTTTCCGCGTGGTACCTTCGGACAATTGTCAGGCAGATCCTGCTCTCTACCCATTTCTTGCCTATGTGCAGCGTTTCGATATTGTGCCACAAGCAGCTACATTGACTCCGGCATCTCCCCGTATCATGTGTCCAGACCCCATCATGCGAATGTATGTTCTGAGGCGTAGTCACCGTGCTAATGGCACACGCATGGGTGATGTGATTCCACTTTCGAGTTTGAGGGCCCCTGCAGACCTCATCCCTCGTTTTCATGCTGCTGCTGACACACGATTAACTAAACAAACAAGTCTCGAGTATTGTCCCGAATTTTTTCTAAACAAATGGTTTGATAAAAACATGTACTATTCCTTAGATGTATAGTACAATCATATTCTAAATCTGTGGTCCTGCGTCCAAGTCTATATTCTACTTAAAAGATCATTTGCTACAGCAGTCTTACGAACCCACAACAAATTTACTAGGTACGGCCCGTACGGGAGAGGTCACATCTTAGCAGCGGTGTTTTAAAAAAAAAACCAAGCTTAGCCAACTTCTCCACCCAGTCCTGTTCACCTAGAGCTGGGCAGCAAAGCTTAAGCCCTGGGCGTAATGGCTCCACGCAAGAGTGCAGCTCCGGGTCATTCTCATGTTGGTCCTTTACGTGCCAGTGGTGCTGGCGAAGCCAACTTGAACTCCAACACCGGCACTCGGGCTATTCCTTTACCACAAGCTCCAGAAACAAGTACAGGATCGGAAGGCTTGCGTGATAAAGGTCCATCTCCCCACTGACTAGTCCCAGATTAAATAACTGAGTTTCCATAGAAAATGAACCTGTTCTACGTCGCTCTGACCGTTCATCAAAGGGTACAGGTGGTCTTGCATGGCTTCAAATCGTATCAGATTGTGTGACGCGAAAGAGCGGGACTAGGAAATGCAAAAATGCACAATTGGACGACATCCCGGCATCAACCATCGAAAACCCTATGGCCCCTCCACCAAAGACCAAGAAACGTCGCACTCAGAAGGTGAGTATAGCATTGCATTGCATTCACTGTATCGGTCTGAACCATGTTATTGCTACCAAGGGAATTGCTGTGGAATGTGGACAGCAGGCCCCGTTGTCAATTCCTTTGCCTGTCCAGCAACCTGTCCACATTGTACCTCCTGGTACAGAACCAGTGCTACAAAACGATTCCTATCAGTTTGGTTTCAACCCTCCTCCAGCGCCATCTGCTCCCTCCTCCGAAAGCCGTCCTCGTTTGCTGAGTCCTCATAATTCTGGAGTGGGAACCTCGCAAGGACCCGGAAGGTGGGCCGCCTCTCATAATCAGTGACAGTTTTATGACGCTGTCTGTAGACAACGTGCCTCGGTGTCAGTTCCTTTGCCCACCCGGCAATCTGAACCAGCGCTACAAAATGATTCCTATCAGTTCGGTTTCGACTCTCCTCCAGTGCTGTCTGCTGCGTTATCCGAAAGTCATTCTCATTGGCCAAGTCTTCATGCTTCTGGAGTGGGAACCTATCAAAGGCCCAGAAGTGCTAGGTTGGTAGCCTCACTATTTAGTGACAATCTTTTGATGTTCCCATAGGTGTCCACCAACCATTGATCCTCTCCTTTTGATGGGCAACTCTGCTGTACATCTTCAACACCGTATAGGTCGAGACATAACCGGCCCTCGATATGCAAACAACCTTTCGCCCTTGAGAGACCATAACCATAACCATGCCAATGCCGATACTAATGCCGTCAATCATAGGTTAGTTTTATCTGAAGAGGAATCACCAATCCACCCCCAAATGTATTCGGCAACTAATGACCTTTATGACGCTGACTCTGACAATATTAATTGTGACATTACCAATATTCATGACACTAACGACATTCATCACGACGCTCATGGCCATTCGATCGACTCTAATGACATCCATCACGACATTCATGACTATGCAATCAACGACCAGAACCGTTATTCCGAAGAAAACTTAGGTATATTGTCATTTTTGCGCCATTTTTTTACTTTCTTACTGTAACCCACCGCCAGAATTTGGCCAGGTACCCTCTGGAAATGAAAATGCTACCGAAAACTCACTCAGGACACCAGTCATGAATAATCACGTAAATGATGTGTGTTCCTCTTAATTTTGCGCTGTGCCCATTGTTATATAGTATTTTAGTCGGATATGGAGGATGACTCTTATGATGTTGTTGCTGACCATCACTGGCGAAATCGTGCACCTAAGCCACCCAATGCCCATCAACTTCGTGCAATCCAGGAATCTGGCCAACGAGATGATGACAATGCCACAACTGATTCTGAAGCCGAAGTTGAAAGCAACAACAAATCTAGAACTAGGCCAAAGGCCAAACGACACTCCCGTAAAGCCTACAGTAAAACATCAACTAACCCAAAGAGATATCATTTCTATCCATTGCGGTGGAGCACAGGGTGCATGGTAGCATACTGTATAATGCAGTATGTTGAATTTATTGGACAAGTATACTAAATATTGTTATCATATTGTTGCATACAGTATTCAAAGAGTATTCAAAATGATGATTCAATATTTTGAAACAAAGTACATTACCAGTATTGAATGGCAATTTTACAATACTACTTCAATAATTTCAGTAAATGTCTTGTTATTCAAGCAGTATTCTAAAAGTGTCATTCAATACTAGTAATTTACTTTGTCTCAAAATATTGAATCATCATTTTGAATACTCTTTGAATACTGTGTGCAACAAGATGATAACAATATTCAGTATACTTGTCCAATAAATTCAACATACTTCATTACACAGTATGCTACCATGCACCCTGTGGAGGAAAGTCCTTGACAACACAAAGGCGCGCTTTCGAAAATGGATGACAATCAAATGCGCATTCCCAAACCCCTCAAATTGTTACGTTTCCAACTCCGCTTCCAACCCCGATGCCCATTCCGATACCCACCATGACGATTCTGCACTGCACACCTTCCTTTTTCATTTCTTTTTGTCCTTTGTCTTCCTTTCAACGTCATTGTTTCTTCATTCGAACATCCTTGTATTTTCTTATCCTTGTTCTCTTTTTGTCCCTTCTTCTAGAACAATCCAGACCGACCATGGACATATCCCACGTGACCTTGTTGTACCCGAATAGTCTCCTTGCCGACGGACATCATCGCTATTGTCTTTTCCCTCGCCCTGACATATTGTTGACTTCATCCCACGACAAACCGATTCACAATGGCTGTACTCCCGACACAGCTCATTACCGTAATTGTTATTGGCAGCGTTGCCATCACCTTCCTGATCGGTTTCTACTTTGTTATGATCCATCTTTGGCATCGGCATCGAAACCCTTCCACCATTGATACTTCTGACTTCCACCTCAACAATATCTCGACACGTAATTGACAATTGCCATTCCCGGATATATGGTTTCCACTTTCGTATTCTGTGCCTACCATTATCCTCCCTGACGATCCGACGACATTCCTCACCTGCACGCATGCCCTGGACAATCCTCGATCACGGGACATTTCACTGTTCTCTCTAATCCGACCATTGCCGAAGCACATTCTTTTGGACTTCGACCACAGACCATACGACTTCCCAAACAGTGAACCAACCCCTATCGCATATTGTTCGCACGACACCGCTTCAATGCAGTACCCGACGACTTGTTCCCACAGCTTGTCACTCATGCCATGACTCGAAACCTGGACCCACATTCATTTAACCTTTTCCATCTATAACCTTGATATCTCCCACACTCGTTTACAATGATACCCTTTCTTGGACGAATACCGACATCAAGTGGACCTTCTTGTTCCACAAACAGGACAAGACACCGCTCCTCGATATGTCATCAACAGACATCGTCATCCGGTACAGCTTATGCTGTTCACATGTCTGACCTCGACTAGCCCACCGTCCTAGTTGGTTTTCCTTCCACACATTCCTTTGTTTTCTTTCATGCAAACCTTGCCACTACATCCACACCACCTCAAGACATTCTCATCACCAATCCCACACTGGATGATACCCATCTTCGACCCGACCGTGCAATGCACTTGCCAGATTGCACACTTGCTTGTTACAGCAAGTGTAGACCCCGAATAGGCAATTCTGCACATCACATGATCTAATGACAAATCATCCGAGTCATCTGGACCTCACCTCTCCCTCAATGACACCCGGGCCTCCAGTTGGATTGCGAGAACATCGACATGAGGACGCCTCATGTGCGCCTCATGGTGAACACATGGTAGAGTTGGACATGTTATGGCTTCATGGTTGTATTTCTGTTTACCTCCCCTCAAGACCAGTCACTATATATACTGTTCTTGTTGTTGGTTCGGACTTTTTCTTCTTTTCCTTTCTTTACGTTTAGTCTGGTTCTTGGGGCAGACCCCCTTATCTTGGGTAACCCCCACGGCTCGCAATGACATTAGACCATGAACCCCCCCCTTGTAGCAGTGTTATCTATCAATGTAACTGCTGTTCTCTCCTCTGGAAACCGCCCCCCTGTTAAGTTGATTGTTGCCGGAGCCCGCTGCAGAAGCGATCCGTAACACAAATGAAGGTCATCGTGAGACTGCGGCCAAGTGCATTGCTGATGCCCTACTTGAATATGAAAGAAAAGGTGGCCGAGTGGAACAAGGTAAGATCGACCATCAAATTTTGAACATGAGTTCTGATTTTTCGCAGGATTTTATCCCGAGCACGAAAGTGATATGATTGCTTATGTGAGTATTCAAAGTTCACATGTGAGATATTGTCCAATTTGTATTACAGCTCTTTAGCGATTGTTCAACATTTCGCAGTGAAATCAAGTCAAGGGCTAAAGCCATTGTAGAATCTCGCTACCCTCTATTCCCAACAGAAACTGTCCCTGGACAGATGGAATATCTAGCCGCTGTTTCGGCAAATGTCGAGCGGTTGGTGGATAAAGGATTCTTTCTTCAAGGCGAACACAAAGACAGCCAGGTGCGGAGTAGCTTAGAAAGATAAATGGCTTTCATTCACTTTTTCTGTAGGGCAAGACAAACAATCTGGCGCATTCGGCCATTATCGAACTAATTCAAATTTTCTATGGCCCCTCAAAGCTAGCATCGTTGTTTCCAGAAGATTTCGAACGGGAAGTCCCTTGTGGTGCTGTTGCACTTGTTGCAACTGTGGTACATTCTTATTCATATACTCGACTCTAGCTCAACATTTGTTACAGAAAAAATGTATTCTCGATGCCTACGCGAACGGATATTATGATGAGAAACACAAATTCTCCGAGGATGCTTACATAGAACATTATGAGGCGATCTGGAGACTCATTGAGTCTTTGAAAGCAAACCCGTATCACTGGGGAAATTTTTGTGCAGCCCAGAGGCAGTGGGCTGAAAACGCCAAGTGAGTGATGCATGAGTGCGGTGTCATCCCTCTAATATACTTTGAACAGGACTCGCAATGGCATGGAAAAGCATCGCGCTGATATGCAGCGCACGTCCCTAAGCACGGAAACCCTCTATTGGACCTATTCTAGTCTTGACATACTGCGATTCGCTGCGATTTATTGCGAAACATCCCGATTTATATGTATCTCCATTGCGATGCGACAGCGCGATGCGCATGATACGGGCGATACTTTGACATTATGGCAATTTTCTTCGGAGTGCTTCGGCCCCCTTCGGAAACATATTTCGAGCCTCTCTGACATCATCCACGCTTATACCATTCACCCTATTTGTTACGGATCGCTTCTGCAGCAGGCTCCGGCAACAATCAACTTAACAGGGGGGCGGTTTCCAGAGGAGAGAACAGCAGTTACATTGATAGATAACACTGCTACAAGGGGGGGTTCATGGTCTAATGTCATTGCGAGCCGTGGGGGTTACCCAAGATAAGGGGGTCTGCCCCAAGAACCAGACTAAACGTAAAGAAAGGAAAAGAAGAAAAAGTCCGAACCAACAACAAGAACAGTATATATAGTGACTGGTCTTGAGGGGAGGTAAACAGAAATACAACCATGAAGCCATAACATGTCCAACTCTACCATGTGTTCACCATGAGGCACACATGAGGCGTCCTCATGTCGATGTTCTCGCAATCCAACTGGAGGCCCGGGTGTCATTGAGGGAGAGGTGAGGTCCAGATGACTCGGATGATTTGTCATTAGATCATGTGATGTGCAGAATTGCCTATTCGGGGTCTACACTTGCTGTAACAAGCAAGTGTGCAATCTGGCAAGTGCATTGCACGGTCGGGTCGAAGATGGGTATCATCCAGTGTGGGATTGGTGATGAGAATGTCTTGAGGTGGTGTGGATGTAGTGGCAAGGTTTGCATGAAAGAAAACAAAGGAATGTGTGGAAGGAAAACCAACTAGGACGGTGGGCTAGTCGAGGTCAGACATGTGAACAGCATAAGCTGTACCGGATGACGATGTCTGTTGATGACATATCGAGGAGCGGTGTCTTGTCCTGTTTGTGGAACAAGAAGGTCCACTTGATGTCGGTATTCGTCCAAGAAAGGGTATCATTGTAAACGAGTGTGGGAGATATCAAGGTTATAGATGGAAAAGGTTAAATGAAAGTGGGTCCAGGTTTCGAGTCATGGCATGAGTGACAAGCTGTGGGAACAAGTCGTCGGGTACTGCATTGAAGCGGTGTCGTGCGAACAATATGCGATAGGGGTTGGTTCACTGTTTGGGAAGTCGTATGGTCTGTGGTCGAAGTCCAAAAGAATGTGCTTCGGCAATGGTCGGATTAGAGAGAACAGTGAAATGTCCCGTGATCGAGGATTGTCCAGGGCATGCGTGCAGGTGAGGAATGTCGTCGGATCGTCAGGGAGGATAATGGTAGGCACAGAATACGAAAGTGGAAACCATATATCCGGGAATGGCAATTGTCAATTACGTGTCGAGATATTGTTGAGGTGGAAGTCAGAAGTATCAATGGTGGAAGGGTTTCGATGCCGATGCCAAAGATAGATCATAACAAAGTAGAAACCGATCAGGAAGGTGATGGCAACGCTGCCAATAACAATTACGGTAATGAGCTGTGTCGGGAGTACAGCCATTGTGAATCGGTTTGTCGTGGGATGAAGTCAACAATATGTCAGGGCGAGGGAAAAGACAATAGCGATGATGTCCGTCGGCAAGGAGACTATTCGGGTACAACAAGGTCACGTGGGATATGTCCATGGTCGGTCTGGATTGTTCTAGAAGAAGGGACAAAAAGAGAACAAGGATAAGAAAATACAAGGATGTTCGAATGAAGAAACAATGACGTTGAAAGGAAGACAAAGGACAAAAAGAAATGAAAAAGGAAGGTGTGCAGTGCAGAATCGTCATGGTGGGTATCGGAATGGGCATCGGGGTTGGAAGCGGAGTTGGAAACGTAACACTATTCCATTCCGATTCCGTTCCGGTTCCAGAGAAGTCTTTATGCGACATGTTTCACTTATTTCAAACATTATAGCTCCTATCCTCTAGATATTTTGGAAATTGCTTCGCATGGTGCTATACCCTTTGTTTCAGTTCCATTTCATCCCTATTGCACCATAGTTCCATCGCACACCGTCTATTTGTCTTGCCTTCTTCACCCTTTATTGTCCTAACAACCAACTTCGCATAAATACCCCCTATAGTTTACATACTAGGGAGACGTCTTGTATACCCCCGATTCCAGTCTATCATATCACCTCTTTACTGCGCCGTCCATGTGATAGCTCCGCTGTACTCTATTAAACTTTGCGTTCCTTCTATAAAGTGCTACATATACGCCAAAAACATCGCCGACTGTTTCGCACACGCCGCGCACATCGCACACATCGTGCACATCGGAAACATCATCGCCACTATCCAGAGCACCTCTGAGTATTTTTACTAACCTTTTGGATTGAGATTGAACCCCTCAGAATTCGTACAGCACTGTGGTAGAGTTGGTATTTGATTCCATTCACATTACCGCAGTGCACCCTTTCAGCGCAGACAATGGAATGGCGTTGGTCTTGGACTGAGAAAGGGACTGGTGTTTAGGAATTGTGCCGCCGTGTTGTAGTTAGTTTTAATCTGATAACCCTTTAACCACGACAATCAAGGATGGAGCAATATATATAATATATATAAAATAATACAGGTGCTTGTGTTCACTAGGTTAGAGAACACTAGATAGCGCTATACAGAGGTTGGCACACTATGTAATGCTACACATCTGATGCACGAAGCTATGTAGACAAGTGTTGGAGATATGTAGACAAGGTGCAGCCTATGCACTGCTCTATAGTGCTCTATAGCAGTGGCACACAGCTATATCATAGTATATGGCATTCGCGTGACACTGACTAACGCTACCGAAAGGGGACCTGCGTGTGATGCTATGGCCGCTATAGGTGCTATAACTCCGCTACACAGCGCTTGCTCACCAATCAAGGTTTGCTGATGTGCTCTCTAAAGGAACTGAATCAATAGCCATGAGAACATTTTGTTCAAGGTCTGTCTCTTTAGACGAGGGAGGATAGTGCCAATAGATGCACTTGGCATAGCCCCAGCACTGCTCAATAAAATTCAGTTCACAGTGAAATTTTGGTAAAAAAATTACTTGAAATCCTCGAGCCCTGCAAATGCCTTCAAGTTGTGATTCAACTTGAGCAAAGTCTGGCTGGTTGTACAGCACATGACGGCAACAGCAACGTGTTGCACCAGGGGGGCATTTGAAATCTTTGCATTCTGCTCGCAATTTGGATTCCTCGACAAGGCCCTGCTCTGCCAGAATAGCAGCCATGCCCTTGAATAAACCAGCTTTGGGGTGACCTTCGTCATAATACAGCGACTGCTTAGATCCATCTGCTAATGTCGCATCTTTCATCCGAATCTTCTGTTTCGCCAACTTCCCATCTGGTCCATAAACAGGTTTGCCATGGTCATCTTTGATACTCATGTCGACTCCCCAGTTTTTGTCAGGACTTGAAGTTCCCTTTGGCATCTTGTGAGCAGAAAGGGCACCGTCTTCTCGTTTGAGATGGGTAGTTGCATTATCGAAGATCAAGACATGATCGTCATCTGGGAAATGTTGCTAAAGTATATCCATAGCATTGTTTGCTTGCTCGATGATATCGTCGTTGTTGAAATAGCCATCACGATTTTTTCCTGCCTTGAACAACACCTGTGCCTCGGCACTTCCATCTGGTGAGTGTAACCAGCCATAATCAGCTGAAACAAAGTCTGCAACCATCTGGGAAGCCCCTTCCCCCTTCGCATACAGCACTGCTGTTTCACTTTTATGCACCCATCGAGTTCTCCGGCGATCGTTCGCATAGAATGTTGATTCATCATGGAACCACAGGACTGTATGGCATGTAGGCTGATTGTTTGTTGCATTGGGGCTTTGCTCACCGTCAGTTAGGACTGGGTTGCTGGGTGGCTCATTAGGCTGGTTGTCTGTTCTGGGGTGCGTTGATTCTGGCAGCTGAGTGGGTGGAATTTTTGTGCTCCAGTCTCATAGTTTGTCTTTGACAGCACGCCATGCAGGCAGGAAGACATCCTGATGGTACGCCACAATGTCATCCCTTTCATGTCCATCGACAAACTGACCCTTCGGATCCTTTGTCCAATGGTAGTCAAGTTTATGCATCCACCGTTGGGCCGTAGCCAAACTAATTCTCTTTTTTAGGCCTGTACGTGCACGCATCTCTGGTGTGTCGAGAAAATCAACGATGTCCATTGCTTTAACATATTTTCCAATGGTTTGAAGATGTACGTGGATATCTTGAGCAAGACCTTCATCTTTTTCAAGCAACGACTCATTCCATTCACCGTAGATGTTGAAAGGGAGGTCTTCTCTGTCATTTATGAATGCTTGCGTGCGCTTGCGCAAGGTGCCTGTATACCATGGCTTCCGATTTGCAGCAATGGCAGTTTGCAGCGAGGATGCCAGCCATTTTCCACTGGTCGCTGATTGAGGATTGACATATGCACACAGGAACTGTTGCATGTGCTCCAAACGTGAGCGGAATAGCAAATTGAGGTGTGGGTCTTGGTACCCATGGCCAGTTTTTCGCCGGGGCCTCAATATTCCTGCAAGGTCTGCTAGCGCTGACTTTGCATCCTCCAGAGATGGTGGTGGTGTATAATGGCCACACTCTGCATCACCCAGATGTGGCTCCATTTCTGGGATCCATGGTGTTACTGTGGGTATGTGACAGCTCCCCATTTCACGAAAATTGGTCAGATTGTCTTGTAGAGGGAACACAAGCTCCCCATCGGCTCTTGTCATGGAAGGGGTTTGTGAGGGCTGTGTAGCAGTCTCAATAACCCTTGGCCTTTTTTTCCGAGGGCTAGATGGAGCCGAAGAAATGGTTTTTGAAGAAGCCACCTGTCTGTGAATTAGCAGCTGCTAGACCAAGTCTAAGTGATCTTACATTCTCTTTGTTGGACTGGGCTTTACCATTTGACACTGCCCAGCCTCCTAGGTTTCCAACGTTGAAGTGTTTGCACTTTGGCATGGTTTCTGAAACGGCTTAGACTAGGATGCTATATTACTGTGGCTGATTCAGGAGTCAGTCGTAGAATGTTATCTTGTCTTTTACCATTCACTTTTCACACAAAATATAACCTATGATCTCTCATAAAACACTTTACGCAGCTTTCCTAGGTTTTATTTTCTCTCAGTATGTGTTTCTCGAAGACGAGATAGATTTTTGGCAGAAATGTCATGCTTTTCAGCACTTTAAATCATGTGATGTAGTGTGTTATGGATGAAGCATATCTTACTGAAAACTAGACCAAAACTAATAGTTTCAATAAATTAGCTAGCTAAGCTCAAATGGGAATAAAAATCATTAGATTAGGGATTCCTACTAAAATCAATACCTAAACTAAACAATTCAGGTAAGATTGGGCTCATGGACTTTCATCTCACATCATGTGACTTGTAGAATAATGCTCGAAAACACAATGAAATGTAATTTAGAAACTAAGCAGGATGAAAATGAGAATTCTGGGCTGATCATAATTAGAAACAAGCCCTATTAAATATATCTGTAACATTACTATGTCTCAGTGAGTTCTGATGCAAGAGTAGTATGCCAAATTAGTGCATTTTCAGCAGATTGGGTGTTTCCAACAAGAATTGGTATACTACTCTTTCATCTGAACTCACTGAGACATAGTAATGTTACAGATATATTTAATAGGGCTTGTTTCTAATTATGATCAGCCCAGAATTCTCATTTTTGTCATGCTTATTTTCTAAATTACATTTCATTGTGTTTTGAGCATTATTCTACAAGTCACATGATGGGAATTGAAACTCACACCGCCAAATAACTTATGTAATTGCCACGATCGTGTGGTCGATGATGTAATCGTCATGATTGTGTCGATTTTGTCAATATTAATATGTTATTTCCTCATCCGTTGGAGTGGGTCCAAGGCTGCTCACACAAAAGGGGAAGCAACGACTGAATCGGATAGGATATCGTAAGATCCACTAAGACTAAGACAGGAAATCCTACACAAGGGATCCAACCGTGAGACCTAAGTCACATGATGGACCAGGCACAACTACTCCACCATGAATACATGTAGTCCATGCCCGCATTCAAATTCCCCTCCAATTTACCCAAGCTGAAAGCAACACCAACTACAGTATATACTGTCCTGAAACATCTCAAATTCTCCGAAGAGGTCCGAGAGCACCTACAGGTACATGTCAATGAAGTTGGGGTCAACAAGCATCGGTATAAACACACTGTAGAGGAGCAAAGTATGTGAATCTTTGAAGCTTGTATAGTAACTGACATATTGACGTGCTCAAACTTAGATGTTGCATTTGAACTCATAACAAGCCTGAACATCCACCTTCCTGATGATTCTGAGCATGATGCTCGTTCTAAGCTCTCAATCCGGTACAGTGAACATAAGAAGTGTGGTCCTGGGAAGAAGTATACAAGATGGACCTGTTTGTATCAGTGTCTGTGTGGAACTGACCATGAAACCGGGTATCAGGCATCAAGAAACAGGCAAATCAGTTGGGAAAATGTGGAATGTACCATGTATGCTCGCGTTATCACAACGCATGATGAGATAGATGTGAAAAGTTAGTTTTAAATCGTTTTTCTATCGATATTAAGCATCATTTTGAGTGGTTTTCCACTAGACAAATGGTTACTTGTGATAGATGAAGTGTCTGGTATGCTTGAGCACTTGCAATCATGTGAAGAACTTCTCCTCATGGCTCAGAAACTGAGAATTCCCTTGCACCCTGATCTACGAATATATGCGCTCAGTCAGCTCCAAGATAATCTTGTCCCAATTAGCCAGCTCCGAATCCTTTGTCGCAAGTGGGCTTGCGAATGCTGGGGTAACATTCCTGGGGATACTTATCACCGATATACCTTGACTCGTTATGAATCAACCTCACTCTATCAAACCCTAGCCCATGAATCTGGTATGCCACAATGATCTGGTGCGGTTGCCAATTTAGAGAAATGGTTTCGAGCAGATCATCCACAACCACCGAATCCACTTCTGACCCAATCTTGCATGTATTACCAACCTCTCGGCAGTGGTGAAAACAATCACTTTGTCCTCATATTGTCCACTCCACTGCAATGACAAATGGCATGGAAACATGGCCACAAGCGACAAGTTCTGATGGACAGCACATTTGGTGTCTGTTCTGCGCAACTTTTGGTATTCATTCTTATGGTTATTGATGAAAGAGGAACTGGAATCCCGGTTGCCCTTATCCTGTTCATGGCTCTGAAACATGCAAAGGCAACACATGCATCTTATGATGGAGCCATCTTGACCAAGCTTCTTCGGAGGTGGAAGGATGGAATGGGAGTGAATGAAGAAAACGAAGCGTTTGAAATCTGTGTAGGAAATACAAATAATGACACACGTGAGCGGAATGCTCTCCAGCAGACTTGGCCATCCATCCATCTTGTCCTTTGTCTTTTCCACTCATGGCAATCATGGCGCAATGGTCTCAATCGGTATCTGAAAGTCATTCCGAAGGGTGTTGGATGACAGGACATTCAAAACCAACTTGGAAAGCTGCTCATGTGGCTGCTGAAAGACATCACAGAATACCCCAATGCTATTGCTGCATATAATGCTCAAGTAGAATATTTTCGTGCAATGGGAGGACTAGTGATGCCAAAGTTCGGTTTGGAACTGATCCGAACCCGGTTTGAACCGCAAACCGAACCAGAAGTTTGGTTCTGGTTCGGTTTGCGGTTCTGGCACTGACATGCAGTTCAAACCGCATTCAAACGTGGTTCAAACCGTGAACCGTAATATATATTTACCTACGTAGATACTCATTTAGATACTCAACTTTTCGCATTTTTTTGTATGCAGTCACGTGAACATAGGTCATGTGACCTTAAACATACCGCGCGAGACTTCAATTTCGACTCAACACTAATGTTACTCAACAACCACGGTAAGTAATGGCTTCATTTCATAATTTACTGACATTTTCTTACATAGAACAGCCCCCCATGGCCCACCTTGACCGCATCAAGGCGCCCGTGGTCAACTCCACCAGACATCAATGGTGGCCACATTCACACATTTTTCATTGGTTCTGGACCTCCTGGTGGTATGGCAGCACTTTCACAAATGGCACCAGATAAGCATCAGGTGGGTTTGTTCTCCTCAAATGCTGTTCTCATATACTAGTTCTTGCAGATGGGTACTCTCAGCTAGTGTTGGGGAAGTCAGTCCCAAACCCGGTTTAGACCAAACTGAAACCACTGGTTTCGGTTTCGGTTTGGGGAATTTTGGCTGAGACCAAACTGTTTAGTCTCTAGTTTGAAGATTTGGCTGCAGGCTGAAATGGTTTCAAACTGAGTTTGAACTGCAAACTGACAGTCCCAAGTTGGCCATTTGGCTGACTTCCAAGTCACTCTGCAACCACCAACAATGCCCACAATGTATGCCAAATGAGGACAGAGCATCCGAGGTGGACAAAATGGGTGACAGGATACTCCTGCCGCCCATGTACATTTGTTTATTTATTTAATTTATTCAACACTAACTCACACCTGCAGTTAGTTACTGGTCAATGGCCACCACCACCACCATCACTACGATGATGGCGATGATGACGATGACGATTGCCACCACAATGGCCACAACCACCACACCAGCCACATTGGATGCCAACAACAATGCATCCAAGACAACATGTGCATGCAAACAAATGTGAATGGGGTGCAGTGGGAGTAAACAAGATAGAATGAGCAGTAGGGGTGGTGCATCCACCCCTGCTGCTTTGTGGTGTTTTTTTTATTGATTTTTTATTGATTTTATTCATACATAACAGAATGCAGCACTGTACCACCACCACCATCACCACCATGCAACACCACCACCACCACCACCACTGAAAAAGGCCAATGCGGCCAATGTGGGGTCAACCTGCCTGTCATCACATGTACAATGTATGACACATCAGGACACCTACGCAGAGAGGCTCATATGCCACCACCACCATGCTTCCACCGAAAACAATGACTGTGGGTCCAACACAGGCACCTGTCATCACATGCACAATGCATATGACATGTCAGGACAACCACCACCATCACCACCACCACCACACCCAAACAAAAGTGGATGTTCTGGCACCCTGGACAGCACCTCACAAAGATGCTGGCCACATCAACTGACATGTGCAGGTCTCTTACGAGATCAGATGGAGTAACTGTAGGCAGGGCACCCCACAATCCCACCTCGCAAAGATGCTGGCCACATCAACTGACATGCACGGCTCTCCTGTGAGGTCAGATGGAGTAACAGCAGGGCATGGTGGCTCACCTGCCCCCAAATCCCACCTCGTGATGACACTGGCCACATCAGTTGATGTGTGCAGCTCTCTTGTGAGGTGGATACCCAATGGTCTTGGTTTAGACCAAGTTTGGACCAAACAAAACTGACATAAATGGTTTATGTCAGTTTAGGTTTTGGTTCCAGGATTTTTGGCAGGAACCAAATGGTTTGGTCTTGGTTTGGGGCAAAAAGACCCCAAACCAGACCAAACCGAACTTCCCCAACACTACTCTCAGCCAACTGTCCAGGGTTGCAATGTTACTCTTCCTGAGTCATTGAGCTCTAGCAAAGTCCATGCTGGGATGTCCTGCACTACCGAAATGGTGCCCAACCATTCCATCAAGTTTATGCCCATGTCTGTCCTACAGGCTACTGGAACTCCCTGTCCCAAGCTTCCTCATGATGACTCTGTGGAGTCTCTGCCACCTCTTGCTGTTATGATGTAGAGGCTCCGGGCCCTCTAGACCTGAATCCTCTTCATATCCCACTTTGTCCCCATCCATTCCCATTCACGTATCATCAATTCCGCCCGATTCCGGTCCTTTCCGTCGATTCTGCTCTGGATTCCGCCTCCGGAATCGTTCCTACTCAAGATGCAATGTCTCTAATGACCCGGAATCACTACGTATATAGTTACATATGATATATCTTCGTTTCCTGTTACTTAGTACATAGCATCATTCCTCCTATACTCCGCTCCACTCCTCTCCTATCAGTTACAGCCTTCGGTTGTAGTACATAGTTACTACAGCACAGGATCTCTCCCAGTAGTATAAAAGATGTACTCTTATACTACAACCATATAGAAAATACAGGTTATCACTCCCCTTCAGTTCTACACTTTTAGTCCTCACTTCGTATCGTCTTATTAGTCTTCGTACTCCACTCCCTTCACTTCCCTTCTGATCCAGAACCCTGGATTCGGGTTGGATTGACTAGACTACATAGACACTAAACTCCTCTGATCACTTCTTAGCTGATCACCCTTTTCGTAGATTCCCATTCGGGTCTACAACCGAACTCGCCGTCACAACTGGAGCCCACCGCGAGGAGTTTATTTCTTTCTGTCTTTTCGTACCCTCCCCACGGTCGGCTTTGACTTTCATGATGTTTCCCTCTTCTACCTGACTCTAGTTATTTAGTTCCGCTTACGACTTCGACCTTGACCTCGAACCTCCTCGACCCAACCTGCTTTCCGACCCGCATCTCGATTTAGACATTCCCGATATGACGACCGGATTCATGCCTCTCTGAGGTGATCCCTCAGCCCCGACATTCGATGGAAACGAACTCAACCTTCCCCGCTTCTTTGACGAAATCGACATACTCAGTTCCGATTGTGGACTCACGGACGCTTTGAAGATTTGCTACACGCTGGAGTAGTTGTGCCTGGTCCATCACGTGACTTAGGTCTCACGGTTGGATCCCTTATGTAAAATTCCCTGTCTTAGTCTTAGTCCATCTTATGATATCCTATCCGATTCCGTCGTGACTTCCCCTTTCGTGTGTGAGCAGCCTCGGACCCACTCCATCGTGGTGATGAGAGCGCGATTCGAGCCACGCCACCAGAGACCACCACACTCCACTCGCACAGAAATTTTTTGACAGATCCAGTGATTTTTCGAGAACAGAGAACCCCCCCGAGACCCCACCCGCGCGATTCCCCGCAGCACCCCCATGAAAAACCCTACAGAAGACAGTCTCCAAAAGCCCCAGTACCTCGTTCGCATCCTGCTACATGCCCCGCGACCACCCTCACGACTTTTCGCCCATCTTCACCATTCCACACAGCCACCTCGCCCAGCCACGTCACCAACTGCATCCACCAAGAATCCGCCCACCCACGCGCACCCACAGCACCCCACCCTCGTTAAAACACCCCCAAGAGGTTGCCGAGCCGGACGACGTATCCAACAACGCCGTCGCGCAGCCAGGCGCGCCCTCGATATCACCGTCCCCGTGTTCGACTCACCATTTTTCATTCGGACGCCCACAGGTTCCCTACTGGACACACAGACGCTCGAAAACCCCACACGTTCGTACAGCAGCCCCACGAGCCACTCCATCACTTACCCCGTCTTCGGCATCTCCGTTTTCACGCCCACCCATCCGTTGCCACGTCGCCCAACCACCACGTCACCAAGTCGACTGGCGCACCTCGCCCGCGTTGGTACCTTCTTCCTCGATCCCATGGGCCCAGCACAACACGCCTGCGCCAACTTTCTCGCGTGTAGAGCACTAGCACGGCCGCAACAGCCCATGCCCACGCGAATGACGCATCTGGCCCCACCCAGCACAACTCGACGACATACAACCCAACCACGCGCCCACAACCCCCATGCCGACTCATTTCACGGCCCCATACGCCCATTCCCAACGCGATCAAACGCCCCCACGAAGGAACCGGGCGGCAAAGTCGCCCCAACGCGAGCGGCACACCCCGCCCCACCATACCCCGTCCACACACGCACGGCCCCACGTCCCACACCCCTACACCTTCACGCACCACCACAACGGCCCATCCCCGCGATACGACAACCCCATACGACGTATCCGACGACGCAAGTCCATCCGCACCAAGCCCATGGCCATATCCCCCACGGCCCCATGCACGGAACGTACCACGACGGCCGCACCCCAAACGGACACGTTCGCGGCCTCGCCCACGCATCGTATGGCGGCCCCATGCACCCTCGCGTCGACCCATGTCCAGAGACCCACCTGCCGACCCCGTGCCGTGCCGTACCGCTTCCATTTCCACGTTCTACCACTTTGTCTCCACCTTTTTTTCACCATGACCCACCGTTACTAGATTCATATGGGGTAGACTAGTTTACACCTGCTTTTTGCTTCTTTGTGTGCTTTGCATTCCCTTTCTGTTTCTTTTTGCTTTTCTTTCAGCTGTTTCTTTTTGTCTCTTGTTTTGTTTGTCTTTCACTAGCGACGAGGGCATCACTACGGAGGAGAGGGGCACTTGGAGTAGTTGTGCCTGGTCCATCACGTGACTTAGGTCTCACGGTTGGATCCCTTATGTAGGATTCCCTGTCTTAGTCTTAGTCCATCTTATGATATCCTATCCGATTCTGTCGTGACTTCCCCTTTCGTGTGTGAGCAGCCTCGGACCCACTCCAACGCTACGGTACCTCAACAATGACGATTACGAACTCTGGTCGACACTTCCCGCCGCTTCCGCTAAAGACTTCATCACTTTCCAATGTGCCGTCTTCGACTTTTATCCCAGTGCTACGGATTCCATCCGGTATACGATCTCGGATCTCGATCAACTTACGCGACGACAATCGGCTTATGGTATAGAGAACAAAGCGGACTTAGGACAATATTTCCGGGATTTCATACGCATTTCCGGTGTCTTGTTTGACAACGGCCGTCTAACGGATAAGCAATGGAATACATACTTCGCCAACGGATTCGACTCAGACCTTCGTCTATGTATTGAAGAACACCTCCATTACCTTCTTCCCGACCATTACCACGACGATCCGTACCCGCTCGACATTTTCCACGATGCCGCCTTATTCCTACTTTCCGGTTATCGCTCCGTTCCGAAATCCCCTTCCCTTGCCGTTACTATCTCTAGTCCCGATTCCTGTCCCAGCCCCCCACCCGTCATAGCTTTGTCATCTCCGGTCCCGATTCCGACCTCAATCCCGCCCACCGTCGTTCGTTCCGTCGCCCACGTTCATTCCGGTCCTACGTATACTCCATCCCCTTTATCACATATTCTGTCCCTGTCCATTCCGGTGCCTGTCAAGACCGTCATTTGTTTACAGGTATTGTCGTCCAGTCCCGTGTTGTCCCCATCTGATCCCACTCCCGATTTATCGATGCCGGTCACCGATTTATCCATACCGTTTCCTATTTCGTCCATGTCGTCTCCTCTTTCGACCCCTCCGCTTTCCGTCCATGAACTCATACCGGACCCACTCCCATTGTCCTTGGATTCTCCAGAAATAGACATTCCGTCCCCGATATTGCCGCCATATTGTCCTCCGTCACCATCTATCGAGATTCCGTCGACTTTGGTTGAGTATTCCGTACCCGTTCCCATTCCGGACCCCATTCCACCCCATTTATCTGATTTCGATTCCAGTTCCGATTCCGTTATGTCGACCCCTTCGTTCCCGGTTCCCCTCGTCGTTTCCGCTCCCGTATTGTTGTCGGTTCTGTCTTCGCCCGCTTGGGGCACCCCATCGTTTTTAGACCCGTCCCGCGGCACACCCGTTATATGGGATCGTGTTGGTGTCGGCACTCCAGTTCTCAAATTTTTATTGTTCCTCGTTTCCGTCTTCATTCTACTTTGTCATCGCATTCTGGACCTCCGCCCCCTCGACACCTCGCTCGAATATTTGCAAGAAGTTCTCCGCCTCCTCTCGTCGTTCCGCCTCCGACCTTCTTTCAGAAACTCTTGTGGGGATGTAGACCCGTTTCCGTCTCCTATTTTTGCATTTTCGTCTTCCGTTCCGCTTTCCGTTCCCGTTCCCGTTTCTCGTTTATTTATATTTTCATTTCCGTTTCTAGTTCTCTTTGTTTCCCATCCTTTCCAGTCCCATTTCGTTTCCGTTGTATTCCAGTCCCGACCTCCTCCTCGACCCCCAGATTCCGGTTATCTTGTCTCGTCGTTCCGTTTCCCTCTTTTCCGTTTATAGTTTTATTATGTACTCTATTTTTCTTCATGTACATTGTCCCGCATTCCGTTTCCCCTTTCCATCCATTCCCTTTTATTCCCTTCTCCCTTCATCAAGTTTGGTGTCAATTAGGTTGAGTTGACCAAGGATATGGGCCTGGTTCACGCGTAGTCGATTTAGCTCCTTCGTCCAACAGGTTAGTTTCGTATGGACCTCCGCGATGTATTCCGAGAGGCCATCCGCAATCGTCGATATCTCCCTCTGCGTTTCCGTCGCCATTCTGCACATTACACAGACGTGGTCCCTGATTCCGGCTCCGATCCGCGGGTGCTTGAACGGATTCCCTTGCCTCCCATCGTCCCGCTCCGATTCTGTATCTGGTTCGACGTCGGTCAACGTCCGCTTACTCGTCGACGCCTCTCTGGCCCGTAGCCTGGGCTTCTTCACCGGCTTCAGAATCTTCCTCGCGATGACCTTTCTCTTTGGACTACCCACCTTCGCCTTCCCTTTCCTTTCCGCTTTCCCAGTTCCAGTGGCCGGTCCCTTCGTCGACAGTCCGCAACGTCGTTTAAGCCTTTTGCAACAGTCGCACGCGTACCCTTCGATTCCGCGACAGACCGCGTTGGCGGTCACGCACGCATCGCATTGCCGGATCCGAAACGACTGCATATACTATGGATTAGTTAGGCACAACGGATACACGAGTCCGCGAGATATCACTTACCCCCGGAATCTTTCCCTTCGGTTCCGCGTCCTCGTTCCCGCTCGCATTTGAGAAATCGTTGCCGCTGTTGTAGTCCCCGTGAACGGTCTCGTCGTCCTGGGTGACCCTCTTATCCCGGTTGAGCTTTTTGTTTTTGATCGCGTTCAGTACTTGGAGTCTTTCATATTTTCGAAGTTGCTGATTGGACCAGGTGTCCTCCTCGTCCTCGCTTCCGTGATCGCTGGTTTGTGCGGCCTCCTCCCGGTCCCTTTCCGCGGCTGCATCAGCCTCCCTTTTTGCTGCCTCTGTGTTATGGATCGCTTCTGCAGCGGGCTCCGGCAACAATCAACTTAACAGGGGGGCGGTTTCCAGAGGAGAGAACAGCAGTTACATTGATAGATAACACTGCTACAAGGGGGGGTTCATGGTCTAATGTCATTGCGAGCCGTGGGGGTTACCCAAGATAAGGGGGTCTGCCCCAAGAACCAGACTAAACGTAAAGAAAGGAAAAGAAGAAAAAGTCCGAACCAACAACAAGAACAGTATATATAGTGACTGGTCTTGAGGGGAGGTAAACAGAAATACAACCATGAAGCCATAACATGTCCAACTCTACCATGTGTTCACCATGAGGCGCACATGAGGCGTCCTCATGTCGATGTTCTCGCAATCCAACTGGAGGCCCGGGTGTCATTGAGGGAGAGGTGAGGTCCAGATGACTCAGATGATTTGTCATTAGATCATGTGATGTGCAGAATTGCCTATTCGGGGTCTACACTTGCTGTAACAAGCAAGTGTGCAATCTGGCAAGTGCATTGCACGGTCGGGTCGAAGATGGGTATCATCCAGTGTGGGATTGGTGATGAGAATGTCTTGAGGTGGTGTGGATGTAGTGGCAAGGTTTGCATGAAAGAAAACAAAGGAATGTGTGGAAGGAAAACCAACTAGGACGGTGGGCTAGTCGAGGTCAGACATGTGAACAGCATAAGCTGTACCGGATGACGATGTCTGTTGATGACATATCGAGGAGCGGTGTCTTGTCCTGTTTGTGGAACAAGAAGGTCCACTTGATGTCGGTATTCGTCCAAGAAAGGGTATCATTGTAAACGAGTGTGGGAGATATCAAGGTTATAGATGGAAAAGGTTAAATGAATGTGGGTCCAGGTTTCGAGTCATGGCATGAGTGACAAGCTGTGGGAACAAGTCGTCGGGTACTGCATTGAAGCGGTGTCGTGCGAACAATATGCGATAGGGGTTGGTTCACTGTTTGGGAAGTCGTATGGTCTGTGGTCGAAGTCCAAAAGAATGTGCTTCGGCAATGGTCGGATTAGAGAGAACAGTGAAATGTCCCGTGATCGAGGATTGTCCAGGGCATGCGTGCAGGTGAGGAATGTCGTCGGATCGTCAGGGAGGATAATGGTAGGCACAGAATACGAAAGTGGAAACCATATATCCGGGAATGGCAATTGTCAATTACGTGTCGAGATATTGTTGAGGTGGAAGTCAGAAGTATCAATGGTGGAAGGGTTTCGATGCCGATGCCAAAGATAGATCATAACAAAGTAGAAACCGATCAGGAAGGTGATGGCAACGCTGCCAATAACAATTACGGTAATGAGCTGTGTCGGGAGTACAGCCATTGTGAATCGGTTTGTCGTGGGATGAAGTCAACAATATGTCAGGGCGAGGGAAAAGACAATAGCGATGATGTCCGTCGGCAAGGAGACTATTCGGGTACAACAAGGTCACGTGGGATATGTCCATGGTCGGTCTGGATTGTTCTAGAAGAAGGGACAAAAAGAGAACAAGGATAAGAAAATACAAGGATGTTCGAATGAAGAAACAATGACGTTGAAAGGAAGACAAAGGACAAAAAGAAATGAAAAAGGAAGGTGTGCAGTGCAGAATCGTCATGGTGGGTATCGGAATGGGCATCGGGGTTGGAAGCGGAGTTGGAAACGTAACACTCTGCCGCCTTCACCCTTTCCGCCTCCTCGATCCGCTTCTCCGCTTCCGCCCTCCTATTCATCTCCTCTTCGTATTGACGCGATTCCTCTGCCCATTTCCGCTCGATCCTTTCCGCCTCCTCGACCCGTTGTTTCCTCACTTCTTCCTCCTTTTCCTCCTGCAACCGTACAGCTTCCCGACACCTCGCCTCTTTCCATTCCCGTTCGTAGTCTTCCCAGCTCCGCAACCACTCCTCGACCTCCACCACCATCTCTCCGCCCATTGAGAAATCCTTCAGTTCCGTCACGTCGATTCCATTGTCCCAGATTTCCGTCAAGATTCCTCTGTAGTTCCGCTGCCGGGTATCGTTAGTCCATGCCGTTTACGGGAACGGGATCTCTTACCATGGCCCGTCATCGTCTCACCACCCATTGCCGTGCTTCGTTCTCGAATCCGTCGCGTACGATATCGATTCCGGCCGCGTCGACTTCTAGTAACTCAGCTACGGCACTCTCGAAGTCTTGCCGCATTTCCGCATCGAGAGTATTGAGGAAAGTGTCATATTCCGTCGACATCTGGTGTTGGTATTGGTACTTGTTGGGCTTGTTGAGGTTGTCGTCGAGATTGTTGAAGTCGTGTTGAAAAGTTTTCTTGTTTGTATTTGTTGACCCGTCACGTGACCTTTATTTCCCTGTCCAGCCGTCTCGCCCATACTATTTTGGTAGCTCCGGATCGCCCCCTCCCGACGCTTCGATACCCACCGGCTTCGACTCCGCTCACGTTGTACTCCCGTTTCCGTCTGTTTTCGACATCGCCTCCACTCATTTATTCCCACGACCCCGGTATCTTCGTTGTTTCGTATGGATCGACCAGGGATGGTCTCTATCTGAGTCCTGACCGGATGTAGAGGCTCCGGGCCCTCTGGACCAGAATCCTCTTCATATCCCACTTCGTCCCCGTCCATTCCCATTCAGGTATTGTCGATTCCGCCCGATTCCGGTCCTTTCCATCGATTCCGCTCCGGATTCCGCCTCCAGAATCGTTCATACTCAAGATGCGATGTCTCTAACGACCCGGAATTAGTACGTATATAGTTACATATGATATATCTTCGTTTCCCGTTACTTAGTACATAGCACCATTCCCCCTATACTCCGCTCCACCTCTCTACCATCAGTTACAGCCTTCACTTGTAGTACATAGTTACTACAGCACAGGATCACTCCCAGTAGTATAAAAAGATGTACCCTTATACTACAACAACAATATTACATCCCATCATATAGAAAAATACAGGTTATCACTCCCCTTCAGTTCTATTTCTTAGTCCTCGCTTCGTATCGTCTCATCAGTCTTCGTACTCCACTCCCTTCACTTCCCCTCTGATCCGGAACCCTTGATTCGGGTTGGTAAGGCACGGCACGGGTATACTGCGGGTCAGAATTCCCGACACCGCACCCGTACCCGCGGAAACCGTACCCGCTTCGATGACGGGTACAACCCGTACCCGTTATCTGCGGGTACCCGCCGTGTTCCATCCTAACTACCTCGTGAACAACGGGGACGCGTCAATTGACGCGCTCCGTCTGTTTTCGCGAGGTTGGGTTGGGGCCAGGGACTTTCCATGGGCGTCCCCACGTGTTAACTACCTCGCGAACAACGGGAGCACGTCAATTGACGTGCTCCGTCTGTTTTCGCGAGGTTGGATGGGGCCAGGCACGTTCCATGGGCGTCCGCACGTCTAATGACGCGGCCAGGGCGTTTTCGCGAGGTGGGACCGTTTTCACGAGGTTGGATGGGGCTGGGGACTTTCCATGGGCGTCCGCGCATGCTAACTACCTCGCGAACAACGGGGACGCGTCAATTGACGCGCTCCGTCTGTTTTTGCGAGGTTGGATGGGGCTGGGGACTTTCCATGGGCGTCCGCACGTCAATTGACGCGGCCGGAGCGTGTTCGCGAGGTGGGACCGTTGTTGCTGTGTCCGTCTTCATCCTCGCCTCGTCCATTCCCCTCGTTAGCCGATGTCATTGGGACTGGATTGGGGGGACGTACCTGGGCCAGTAGGTGGGCGCACCACCCTCCCGGCTTTCCTTTCTATCGTTGTCGTCGCCGTCGCGACTTTGGTGGTTCGTTTTTGGCGTGCGGGGTTGTCGTGGTTGTCGTTGTCGTTGTTGTTCGTGGGTTTTCTTGTTGTCGTTGTTGTTGTGTTTGCGCTTGTCACGGTTGTGGTAGCAAATATCATGCGAACTTAGCAAAAGTAAAGAAATTAATGTGAAAAATAAAGTAAATAACAAAGAAAAAACCTACCTGGGGCTTGGGTTGACAGACCCGTGAAAACCCATCACCCACGGATAACGGGTACGGTTTTGACAAGGTGTGCAAACCGAAACACCGTACCCGAACCCGAATTACCCGTTTTGGAATAACCGCGGGTAAACCCGTACCCGTGCTGTGCCCTACGGGTTGGATTGACTAGACTACATAGACACTAAACTCCTCTGATCACTTCTTAGCTGATCACCCCTTTTCGTAGATTCCCATTCAGGTCTACAACAGAACTCGCCGTCACACCGTTTCAGGTGATCTCCGGCTCATTTTGATCGCGAATCCGTGGGTAAAATCCGTGGATATTGCATCCGTATCTGTGGGGAGTACGAGTACGGATACAGACAAATGTATCCTGGGATTACCCCTGCATTTCCCTACATATAACCCAACGAGTGGAACCACCCAGCAGCTTTCTCCAGTGTAACCGTATCCATTGTGCAAACAATGGTGAATAGGCCCCGGTTATGTGTGTGACGGCACAGGTATGACTTGATGGAAGAGAAGGCGAGCTCAATGGGGTTATAGTCGGGGGAGTATGGAGGTAGGTACATTATTTGGCAGTCTGGAGTGTAAGTAATTATAGCATAACAATAGTGTACATGAAGGGACATACGTGCTTGAACCTCCACGAGTTCTCTAACCTCTGCTGAATGATGGATGTTGCAGTTGTCGAGGACAAGCATGCTCTGTGGTCCTGGATATGGATTCGTGAGAGGTATCTGAACAAAACATCAGTAGACACTTGAAACATATGAACAAAAATCCATACAATCATCTCACGGAGGAACTGAACAAACCATTCCCCAGT
Organism: Hygrocybe punicea; assembly: GCA_963556145.1. Classification (NCBI taxonomy): domain Eukaryota; kingdom Fungi; phylum Basidiomycota; class Agaricomycetes; order Agaricales; family Hygrophoraceae; genus Hygrocybe; species Hygrocybe punicea. The sequence continues at coordinate 5,483,120 of OY744462.1, read as the reverse complement.
TACAGAGCCCTCAATAATATCATAAGCAATGACACCATCAAGGGTGAGCATGAGTAAAATAGAGTACCGCTTTCCACGCACAAATACCTGCCGTTGTACACACCGAGTTCCATCTAATGAACAACCATACTGCCGACCATGTGTCCGATTGTTCATCGCACTCTCATCAGTAAAACATCAACATCGAGGGGTCTGGAACCAGTTCGCCAATGTAGAGGCTCCGGATCATGTGGATCCGTTTCCCCTTCATATCAGACACCGCTCCCGTCCATTTCCATTCCCGTTGTAGATGCGGGTTCTTGGTGGCTTCAGAACTATATAAGATAAGAGATCCTAACCAGAGGGGTGTCAGCGTAGAAGTGACGGTGGATAAGTCAGTGTCGGAAATAGTAGTAAAAGAGAAATATAAGTAAAATATAAAGCCGCCGCATAAAACTAAACAAATAGCGACGAATCCAGCGATGAACGGAGTGAAAATGGACAAATAATAAAGAACCCGACGATGCCAACGATGTCGGGTACGGCGGGTCGGGTTGGGTTGGGTCGGAAACAATGAACGAATATATGGGGACAACGATAAAGACGATGAAGTGGACTATAAAAAGCTAAGGGTCTATGTGGACGAGCATTTGAAGGGATTAAAAGGTAATTCTGACTAAAGGAAAACGGGGACTAATGGTATCTCTTTTTTGTACAGTCGTCAGGGACCATTTTTATAGTACATGTGTGTGTAGCTACTTTCGGACATGTCTACTTCGGCCGATAGAAACTACAAAGAAAGGTTGGAATGGGGATGTGGAAAGGGGGGTTGCAAAGCGATGAAGACAGGAAAATGGAGAGGAAAACGAATACCCAAGGAAAAGATCTAAACTGTCCTACATATCTCCGAAAGGACGACGGGATGCATAAATATGGTAAGTCCGAAGTCAGGGATTGACTCCGATGAGATCCATCTTCTACAATTGGAACTCCGAGGCATTTGAGGCTGCCGGATTTGGTCCGAAAGCGGCCGTCACAAAGCGGCATACGTCGGGTCACGTCAGTCATGTCAGGTCACATCACGCCGGGTTACGTCGGGTTGGAATGGGAATCGTTTGGAGGTGTCGGATTCGTCCGGATTCGTGTTATATCGGCAATACGGACTCAGAGGGATGTTGAGTCTCTACACTGTATCATCAATTCCATTTTATTCCACTCATTTCCATCGATTCCGCTCCGGATTCCGCCTCCAGAATCGTTCCTACTCACACTGCAATGTCCCTAACGACCTGGAATCAGTACGTATATAGTCATATATCATGTATCTTCATTTCCTGTCTCCTTGTACATAGCACCACTCCACCTATCCTCCACTCCACTCCACCCCTATCATTTACAGCCTTCGCTTGTAGTACATGGTTACTACAGCACAGGATCCCTCACAGTAGTATAAACGTAGCACATTTATACTACAAAATATATAGAAACACCAATCCCCAGACACATATAGAAAATACAGGATATCATTCCCCCCTCACGTCTTATCACCGCACTTCAGTTCTATTTCTTAGTCCACTCTTCATCCTTTCCCATACTCTCCCTCTGAGTCCGGAACCCCTGGATTCAGGTTGGATTGACTAGACCTCTAAAGAAACTAATTCCTCTGATCACTTTCTAGCTGATCACCCTTTTCGTTGTAGAGGGTCGACGTCCCTCTGAGTCCGTATCATCGATATATCACGAATCCGGACCAACCCGATGCCGCCATTCGACTTGCATTCGAACCTGACATAACCCGACGTGACGTGACGTGACGTGACCCGACGTGACCGACGTAACCTGACACATGCCGCTTTGTGACGGTGTAGAGGGTCGACGTCCCTCTGAGTCCGTATCATCGATATATCACGAATCCGGACCAACCCGATGCCGCCATTCGACTTGCATTCGAACCCGACGTAACCCGACGTGACCCGACGTAACGTGACCTGACGTGACCGACGTAACCCGACACATGCCGCTTTGTGACGGCCGCTTTTGGGCTAAATCCGGCAGCCTCAAACGCCTCGGAGTTCCAATTCCAGGAGATGGATCTCTTCGGACTCAATCCCCGACTTCGGATTTACTTTATTTATGCATCCCCTCGTCCTTTCGGAGATATGTAGGACTTTCTAGATCTTTTCCTTGCATATTCGTTTTCCCCTCCATTTCCTGTCTTCGTTGCTTTGCAACCCCCCTTTCCACATCCCCATTCCAACCTTTCTTTGTAGCTTACCATCGGCCGAAGTAGACATGTCCGAAAGTAGATTACTGTTTCCTGTACTATAAAAACGGTCCCCGACGACCGTACAAAATAAGATACCCTTAGTCCCTGTTTCCCTCATAGTCAGAATCGTTTAAATCCCTTCAAATGCTCGTCCACGTAGTTCCTTAGCCTTTTTATAGTTTACTTCGTTGTCTTCCTCATTGTTCCCGTATATTCATTCATCGTTTCCGATCCGACCCAACCCGACCTGTCGTACCCGACATTGTCGGCATCGTCGGGTTCATTCGTTTTCAGTCCGTTCACCATCAGGTTCATCGTTATTAGTCCGTTTTCACTCCGTTCATCGTCGGGTTCATCGTCATTTATCCATTTTCACTCCGTTCATCGCCGGATTCGTCGTTATTAGTCCCGTTTATGCGGCGGCTTTACTTTTATTTCACTTTCACTTCCTTTTACTACTATTCCCAACACTGAATTATCCAGTCACTTCTACGCTGACACCCTTTGGATAGGATCTTTATTTCTTCTTTATATAGTTCCGAAGCCACCAAGAACCCGCATCTACATCTGGAGCCCACCGCGAGGGTAATTCAGTGTCATCATTCATTCATTCCATAACCCTACACTTTCCTTTCGTCATCTCGAAATAACCCTTGCCGCAGCACTCTACACATCTGACTCCCGTTACCCGACCTCTTTACATCCGACATCCGATGCCTCGACAATCCAATCGCCAACTGCCACACTATCATTTGGGTTTGATTCTCATAATATTTTCTCTTCTTTAACGACTACGATGGTCTAGTATCACGTACAACTTCGAACCCGCTCTTGCGCGGCCGACCCAACGGTCGTTTACCGCTTTAGGAAACTTGCACAGCCATGATCCAACACTCTCGTTTTCGACTCGAACTTCGTCACATCCACCGTCCACAATCGTTTATAGACCTCCAACACGCTCGGAATCCCAATCCCCACCGATACCCGTCGAAAAACCGCGACCGGAAAGCCCCAAAACATCGATTCGCCCAACGGCACTCACGCGTCACTCACAACTTGGAACAGATGGATCTCTGTGCAACGGGTTTAGCCTGTGTACCCCCAGTCGCTCGCGTCTACGAACTCGCACTTGTCACCGGATACAAGCCCTTACAGACCCCCCCATCGTCTGAGCCCACGAAGTTACCAGCAAAACCACGTCAGCGCCCTTCACGAGTTCATGCGAGCAGCCCCCGCGTTCGAGCCCTCAACACTGAGCTACAACCCCACGACGCCAGTCGCGAGCCATCACTTGCCGTCTTCATCGTTATCGATGCCCCATGCCGTTGCCACGTCATCCTCCTCGTGCCCCGCGTACTCGACATCCCCGGCCGCTCACGTACTCGTTGAACCACCCGCCGCTTCGTGCAACCTCCCACGACCCCTCAGCGTCCCTCGCGAGTCCGTACAAGCCGCCTCCGCCGTGTTCGAGCCCCCAACATCGTGCCACGTCACCCCGCTTCGTGCCTCAGCCAATACGACATATCCGGCCGCTCACGCCCTCGTTGAACCTCCCCGTCACCTCGCACCGCTTCCTACGACCCCATGACCCCAGTCGCGAGCCATCATTTGCCGTCCTCGCCGTTATCGAGCCTCCACACATGTCCCACGTCAACCCGCCTCATGCACCTGCCTATACGACTTCCCCGGCCCCTCACGCATCCGTTGAGCCACCCGCCGCCTCGTACCAGTTCCCGGCACCCCAAATCGTCCCTTGTGAGCCCGTACAAGCCGTCCCCGTCATATTCAAGTCTCCAACATACCACCACACCTCGTACCCCCGCGTTCCCAGACCCAGCACCAACGACCACCGCGTTGTAGAGGGTCGACGTCCCTCTGAGTCCGTATCATCGATATATCACAAATCCGGACCAACCCGATGCCGCCATTCGACTTGCATTCGAACCCGACGTAACCCGACGTAACCCGACGTGACGTGACCCGACGTGACCGATGTAACCCGACACATGCCGCTTTGTGACGGCCGCTTTTGGGCTAAATCCGTCAGCCTCAAACGCCTCGGAGTTCCAATTCCAGGAGATGGATCTCTTCGGACTCAATCCCCGACTTCGGATTTACCTTATTTATGCATCCCCTCGTCCTTTCGGAGATATGTAGGACTTTTCCAATCTTTTTCATGGATATTCGTTTTCCCCTCCACTTTCCTGTCTTCGTTGCTTTGCAACCCCCCTTTCCACTTCCCCATTCCAGTGTTTCTTTGTAGTTTCTATCGGCCGAAGTAGACATGTCCGAAAGTAGCTACACACTCATGTACTATAAAAACGGTCCCCGACGACCGTACAAAATAAGATACCATTAGTCCCCGTTTCCCCTTTAGTCAGAATCACCTTTTAATCCCTTCAAATGCTCATCCACGTAGATCCTTAGCTTTTTATAGTTCACTTCGTCATCTTTATCGTTGTTTCCGTATATTCGTTCATCGTTTCCGACCCGACCCGACCCGACCCGCCGTACCCGACATCGTCGGCATCGTCGGGTTCTTTATTATTTGTCCGTTTTCACTCCGTTCATCGCCGGCTTCGTCGTTATTAGTCCAGTTTTACGCGGCGGCTTTACTTTTACTAACATTCCCTTCTCTTTACTTCTATTCCCGACACTGATTTATCCAGTCACTTCTACGCTGACACCCACAGGTTAGGATCTTTATATTATTTCTTTAAATAGTTCCGAAGCCACCAAGAACCCGCATCTACAGCGTACAACTGTCCACACACCCACGTTTACGCCCCTGCACCTCGGCATGGCCCTCATCTGTCCCAAACGAGTCAGCCCCCGACCCTCTTCGTCCCACGCGAGCGGCCATGTCACCCACCGTCGACTCCCACTCTCGACCCCCAGCCGTCCCCGTCCTCGTCCACTCCCCTTCGACCACCTACGCCCTCGGCCAGCCCCACGACGCCCCTCAAAGTCCATTCGCAAGCCCAAAACGATGCCCCCGTTGAGTTGCACCCGCGAAACCGTGACCACCGGCCGCCCAAACCCGTTCCACGACCCGACAGACCATTGTCAAATCCCCATGCATATCCGCCGCGAAAGTACACGAAACGCCACCCGTATCACCCCCAATCTATCTCCCAGTCCACGTCGTCTCATCCACCCACGTCATCCGCCTCCGTCCCCCGACATCGACCACCCGTTGCCGCCTCCTCGACCTCTCGCCATCCTCGAACGACCTCACGAAACCACGATCCACGTCACGCAACCCCACGTTCCCTCTTATCCGTCCACATCATCTGCCTCCGTCGCCCTACGTCGCCCTATGCCATACCGCCACACCGGACCACACGTTCCCCGCTCCCTCGACCCCACGCAGTCCCACAGTCGCCTCCGTCGCCCCAAAGACGAGTCCCTCCGCCCGTCAAAACACCTCCGTTGTTGGATCCACCACCAGAAACGTCCCAAAAACGTGTCGACGGCACCCGAAGCATGCCTGAACGCCCTCCTGTGACCCGCCGTACCCGTCTGCGATCTAACAGAGCCCAACGTCGTCACTGTACGAACCCGCCGCAGAACCGACACCCGTGTCTAGTCCCCACACCCGACCACCCGTTCTCGACCAATCCACTACATCGGCTTCCGGTTCCGGATCCGCGACTCGCATCACAGCACTCGACTACGAACCCGGACGCGTTCCCAACGATTCCGCGGCATCCGGTTCCGGTTCCGGCTCAATTCGAGCACCAGTGCTCGATTCGAGCATGAGGTTCCAGTTCCGGTTTCACATCCCGTACCCGCCACCTTCGCACCCCCATACCCACCGAACCCGACCCTACGAAAACCCCTCACCGTCCATCGGCATAAGAAATATATACATAGATAGATTAAATAAATAAAAAGAAAGAAAAACGTCAGAGATAAAAGAAAGCTAAAAAGAAATACACTTGTTCCCGACACACCCGCATAATACACCCGACGTACCCGACACACCCGCTTATGAATCCGTCGCACCCAGCGAACCCATTTACGAACCCGCCGCACCCGCTTACGAACCCGACGCACCGCTTCACTCATTCCCCACGCACCTGACTCATCCGCTCATGCACCCGCATTCCACCCGTTGACATCGTTCTCCGCTTTCCATGACCCACCGTTTCTGCCACCGTTTCGACCCAGACACAATGTTCCCTGTCTCGGCTTTGATTCCCAACCCTCCCGACTTTATATTTCAGTTCCATGGGGGGGAATGCTTCCCCACGGGTCCAAGCCGGTGCTGAACCGCCTAGTATGAGGCTGATATCACAGCCATTGATTATCGCCCCCATATTAGTATTGACATATCGAACCTCCGCCACCGTCTATCGAACCTCCGCCATCGTATATCGAACCTCCGTTGTCGTCCATCGAACCTCCGTTTTCGTCATATCGTATCGAACCTCCGCCATCGTATATCGAACCTCCGTCGTCGTCCATTGAACCTCCGTTTTCGTCATATCGTATCGAACCTCCACCATTGTATATCGAACCTCCGTCGTCGTCTATCGAACCTCCGTTTTCGTCATATCATATTGAACAACCACCGTCATCATATCATGTCTACTCCTACGCCACCGTTTCCGCCACCCGTTGACACAGCCACCAAAGCCACCGACCCTAACTCGACCTGCCTAGATCGTCTTTGTCATCCACTTGTGTTTTATTTCGTTTCCGCTCCTGCCTTACTCGTCTCCGTCACCTGCCCCCAATCCTATGTCACGTTTAGTTTTATCCCGACTTGATTTCTATCGCGTCCCCTCTTTCCGATACCTGACATTTATTTATTTTCTCATCTATTTTGCATTTCCACTCCCCATTTGTCCCGTTTTTTGTAGCTTTCCATCTTTTCTTTCATTTCCGCTCAGTTCCCTTTTCCTCCAGTTCTATGTACTTTGTTTCCTTTTTCCTCAACACCGGCTTCACTCATTTTGTTCCCCATTCGCCGCTCTCAGCCTCCGACCCTCCATCGAGTTCCGTTAGTCACCATCCACTCTCCCCCTTTGCATTGTCCACAGCCCGCCTCGTCCCATCGAGCCCGATTCCATGACCACCACGTCGGCCTCATCTCACGCATCCGAGTCCCAAGTCCACATAGTATAGACCAGGGATGGTCTTTATTTAAAGTACCCTGGAGATGTAGAGGGTCGACGTCCCTCTGAGTCCGTATCATCGATATATCACGAATCCGGACCAACCCGATGCCGCCATTCGACTTGCATTCGAACCCGACGTAACCCGACGTGACCCGACGTGACGTGACCCGACGTGACCGACGTAACCCGACACATGCCGCTTTGTGACGGCCGCTTTTGGGCTAAATCCGGCAGCCTCAAACGCCTCGGAGTTCCAATTCCAGGAGATGGATCTCTTCGGACTCAATCCCCGACTTCGGATTTACTTTATTTATGCATCCCCTCGTCCTTTCGGAGATATGTAGGACTTTCTAGATCTTTTCCTTGCATATTCGTTTTCCCCTCCATTTCCTGTCTTCGTTGCTTTGCAACCCCCCTTTCCACATCCCCATTCCAACCTTTCTTTGTAGCTTACCATCGGCCGAAGTAGACATGTCCGAAAGTAGATTACTGTTTCCTGTACTATAAAAACGGTCCCCGACGACCGTACAAAAAAAAAAGATACCATTAGTCCCCGTTTCCCTTTAGTCAGAATCGCCTTTTAATCCCTTCAAATGCTCGTCCACGTAGACTCTTAGCTTTTTATAGTCCTCTTCGTTGTCTTTATTGTTGTTTCCGTATATTCATTCATTGTTTCCGACCCGACCCGACCTGACCCGCCGTACCCGACATCGTCAGCATCGTCGGGTTCTTTATTATTTGTCCGTTTTCACTCCGTTCATCGCCGGATTCGTCGTTATTAGTCCAGTTTTACGCGGCGGCTTTACTTTTACTAACATTCCCTTCCTTTTACTACTATTCCCGACACTGATTTATCCAGTCACTTCTACGCTGACACCCACAGGTTAGGATCACTTTATTTCTTATATTGTTCCGAATCCACCAAGAACCCGCATCTACATCTGGAGCCCACCGCAAGTATAATTCAGTGTCATCATTCATTCATTCCATAGCCCTTCATTTCCTTTCGTCATCTTGAAACAAGCCTTGCCGCAGCACTCTACACATCCGACACCTGTTACCCGACTTCTTTACATTCGACACCCAACACTCCAACATCCAATCGCCAACTACCACACTATCATTTGGGTTTGATTCTCATAATATTTTCTCTTCTTTGACGATTACAATTGTTCAGTTTCACATACAACTTCAAACCCGCTCTTGTGCGGCCGACCCAACGGCCGTTTACCACTTTAGGAACCTTGCACAGCCACGACCCGATACACCCTCGTTTGTCGCTCAACGACTCGAACCTTGTCGCATCCACCATCCACACTCGTTTATAGACTCCCAACACGCTCAGAATCCCATGCCCCACCGATTCCAGTCAAAAATCCGTGTCCAGAAAGCCCCAAAAACAGCTCCAATGACCCGCACAACAGGAAATGTCACTCACACGTCATGCACAAAACAAGGAAGAATGGATCCACGAAGCAGATGGAAAACACGCGCCGTGCAACAGGTTTAGCCTGTGCACCTCCAGGTACGCCCATCCTCGCCGTTTCCGCGGTTACCGAGCAGGAAAACGCGTCCAAACGCGTCATATGCCGTTTTCGACGCGTCTCAGCACTCTCGCTCCCGTTTGGCCCCCCGTTTGGCCACCCGTTCACGTCTACGGCCTCGTCGTCGTCTCCGGATTCAAGCCCGGACCCGTTGGAGTGGTACCGAGGTACCACTCCGGGGGCTCATGCAGGACTCGAGGGAAAGGTCGACTGGATAGGATGGATGGACTGACTACTACATCTGGAAGGCTACTGACTAGGTCAAACCATGGGAACCTGATCATGTGACTGACCAGGCACAACTACTACAAGTGCCCCTCCTCCTCATGGTGACGTCCTCGTCACCATACCGCTACTAAAAGAAAACAAAAAGCAAAACAAAACTGACCAAGAAAAAAACTCTCCAGTCACGACTCCCAGTCCCTCACGATGCCCCGGGCCTTATACGTGAGGCGGGACCGTATCATCCTCCAAGATCATTGGGGGTGGTAGATGACCAAACTGTAACTCTGCTCTGCTCCTCCATCCTCGAATGCCTCTGGGACTCACATTGCAGGGTAGGATAAAAACGTTCAAAACCATAAGTTCTTGTAGCCCAGGGTGTGAGTTCTTGTGATCCGAAAATAGACTGGGTGGTTCGTGCAAAAGTAAATAGGTACGGTGCTGTCGAGCAGTGATGGTTCATAGATAGGTCGAATATCCAATAAATGTCGAGGGTGGGGAAAGGGGATGGGACGGGACAAGGTACGGTGTAAACGGGGGAAAGGGAAAACGTACGGGTGCATTGGGCCATGCAGTGGCATCGGGGATTCTTGATACGAGGGGACTAGCGCTGGGGTGCTAAGTGGTCGCGGCGGTGACTCGTTTGGGTCCCTACGGGTCGGGGAAGTCACCAGGGTCGAGACGAGGTCGCGGGGAGCTGAACGAGGGCTCAAGGAGCCGGGTATGGTGCAAGAATCCGGCCGAGAGATGGTGACGTGGCGGAACGCGGTGGGGGTCTGGGAACGGTGGGCACGGTGGTATTGGATCGAGGTGGGGTACTCCGGGATGGTGAACGGGTGGGCCGCGAGCTTCGTGAGTCGGTCCGGGGCTGGGTATGTTGGCAGAACGGGGCCGTGCGATGGTGACGTGGCGCGTGGCCCGGGTGTCTGAAAACAACGGCGGGGGCTCGTTTGGCGCAATGGAGGTGAACGGGGTGTCCTGGCCGGTGGAACGAGGGCACGGGTGGTCGAATGGGTCCGTGTGGGGCTGGGGTACACAAAAGAACGGGGGTCCAACGGGTGGGTGCGACGGATCCGTGGTGCGACCAAAAACGGCGGTGGGGCTCATTCGGGGCGTTAACGAGACGCAGGGTGTTCTGGGGGGTGGGCCACGAGTTTGGTGAGTTGGTCTGGGCCGGTTGTGCTGGCAGAACGGGGCCGTGCGATGGTGACGTGGCGCGTGGCTTGGGTGTCCGAGAACAACGGTGGGGGCTCGTCTGGGGCCAATGGGGGGCAATGGGGGGCCCTGGTGGATGGAACGAGGGCGCGGGGGATTGAACGAACGTGGGTTGGGAACGGGACATACGAAAAGCAGGGGGTTGAAGGTGATGACGTGGCAGGGGCTTGGGTATCCAAAATGGATGGCAACAGGGGGTTCTTTCGAGCAGAACATGGGCACCGGGTCGTCGAGCATGAACGCGGGGGCCTGGATTGATACGAGTGGGCCGGGGAACGCTAAAATATGGGGGGGTCAAAAGGTGGTGACGTGGCTGTACGCAGGTGGCCGTTGGGCGTCAAAAATGGACGTCGATGGTGTTCCTGGGACGAGGTGGGGCGGAACAGGGGCCGTAAGACGTCGAAGGAAAGCTTGAGAGGCCGTCCTTGGTCTGAGAAGAGGAAACAGGGCGCGAACGCCGGTGGCGTGGCCTGGGGCTTTTGGGTGCTCAAAAAGGGTTGAGTCCGCGTTTCTGGGTCAACGATGGTCGACGCGGGGCCCTGGTGGACTGAGCGAGGGTGCCGGGGGGTAATGCAACTGAGGTACGGCCGTGAATGAAGGGAAAATGCGCCGTCATGCAGCAGGGGTGGTGAGGCCGAAAAAAGGTCGTCTCGCGAGAAAAAAAAAACGTCAGGAGTGAGAAACCGAGAGAAAAAGAGGTGCGTGGGTCGAAAAACACTCTCATCACCACGTTGGAGTGGTACCGAGGTACCACTCCAGGGGCTCACGCAGGACTCGAGGGAAAGGTCGACTGGATAGGATGGATGGACTGACTACTACATCTGGAAGGCTACTGACTAGGTCAAACCGTGGGAACCTGATCACGTGACTGACCAGGCACAACTACTACACCGTCCCCAGCGTATGAACCCATGCAGTTACCAGAACACCGCGCCAATGCACAGCAAAACCCGTTCTCGACCAGTCCCAGCGCACCCACCCCCATTCCGCCAGCCATTGGCATCTACGTACTCGCAGTCGTCCCTGGATACAAGCCCTCACCCATCTCCAGCGTCTGAACCCGCGCCATTCCCAGGAAAACGTGTCCACACGCACATCAACGCGCCACTCCCCGTTTCAGACCCAAATGAGCCCCTGTTCCAATCTACGGACTCGCCGTCATCGCCATAGATGTAAACCGTGATACTACCCCACCGTCTGCGCCTGCGCCATCCCAGAAACGCCATCATTGTCGCCTCTCCCACGTCACTACGCGTCCTACGCCCACAGACCGCATCCTACGCGTCCGTATAGGCTCCCAGCACCCCCACAGCGTCCCTCGTGAGTCCATACCAGCCGCCTCCACCGTTATCGAGGCTCCACGAGTGTCCCACGTCAACCCGCCTCATGCCCCCGCATACTTGACATCTCTGGCCGCTCATGTCTTCGTTGGACCTCCTCGTCGCCTTGCACCGTTTTCTATGGCCCCACGACGCCAGTGGCGAGCCCTCACGAGCCGTCCTCGCCGTCATCGACACCTCACGCATTGCCACGTCATCCTTCCTCGTGCCCCGCGTACTCGACATCCCCGGCCGCTCACGTATTCATTGAACCACCCGCCACTTTGTACAGCCTCCCAGCACCTCACGGCGTCCCTCGCAAGTCCGTACAAGCCGTCCCCACTGTTATCGAGTCCCCAACGCTGTGCAACGTCAACCCGCCCCATGCACCCGCCTATACGACCTCCCCGACCCCTCACACATCCGTTGAACCACCCGCCGCCTCGTACCAGCTCCCGGCACCCCACATCGTCCCTCGCGAACCCGTACAAGCCGTCCTTGCTGCCCTCAAGCCGTCAACGCTGCGCCACGTCACCAAACAGCCTACCACCGCGTTTCCCATCCGAGGCCAACGACCACCACGTATGCTAGTCCCCACACCCACGCTCATGCCCCCACACCTCAGCATGGCCCTCATCCATCCCAAACGAGTCCGCCCTCGACCCTCTTCGTCCCACACGAGCCGCCACGTCACTCCACGTCAACCCCCAACCTCAATCGCCCGTCTCTCGCCCCCCGGCCTCCCGCAACCTCAATGGACCCCACGCAACCACAATCTACGTCTCGCAACCCCACATTCGGCCCTAGTCCGCTCACGTCATCCGTCTCCATCGCCCAATGTCGCCCTATCCCGTTACCCGCTTCCCTCGACCACCCGTTTCCCGCTCGCCCGACCTCTCGCCACCTCAAACGACCCCGCGCAACCATGATCCACGTCACGCAGCCCCACGTTCCGCCCCAGTCCACGCCGTCGACCCACATCTCGAACCTCACTCTACACCCCAACCTCGACCAATTGTTACCCGTTCCCCGACCTTTTGCCACTTCGAATGGCTGTACGTAACCACGGTTGACCCCGCGCAGTCCCGTGTTCGCCTCTGTCGCCCAAGAATGAATCCCTCCGCTAGTCAAGACGCCCGCATTGTCGGATCCACCACCCAGAACCCCCAAAACGAGTCGACAGCACCCGAAGCACAACCGAATGCCCTCCAGTGTCCGTGCCACCCCCGTCTGCGATTTAACAAGCCCCACCGTCGTCCCCTTTATGGACCCGTCGTCAGACCCGATACCCACCCTCCAACCCGACACCCGTTCCCAACTTACCGGTCACCCGACATATCACCGCCACCGCGTTTCAACAAAGCAAGCACCCGACTACGAACCCGGACGCGTTCCCAACGATTCCGCGGCATCCACTTCCAGTTCCAGCTCAATTCAAGCACCAGTGCTCGATTCAAGCATCTGGTTCCGGTTCCGGTTTCACAACCCGTACCCACCACATTCGCACTCCCGTACCCACCGAACCCGACCCTATGAAAACCCCTCACCGTCCATCGGCATAAGAAATATATACATAGATAGATTAAATAAATAAAAAGAAAGAAAAACATCAGAGATAAAAGAAAGATAAAAAGAAACACTCGTTCCCGACACACCCGGCACCCGCATAATCCACCCGACGTACCCGACACACCCGCTTACGAATCTGTCGCACCCAACGAACCCGTTTACGAACCCGACACATCCGCTTACGAACCCACCATACCCGCTCCCGCCCAAATGCATCACTACACTCGTTCCCCACACACCTGACTCATCCGCTCACCCATCGACATCGATCTCCGTTCTCCGTGACCCACCCGTCCCGCCACTGTTTCGACCCAGACACAATGTTCCCTGTCTCAGCTTCGATTCCCAACCCACCTGACTTTATATCTCAGCTCCATGGGGGAGAATCCTTCCCCATGGGTCCAAGCCGGTGCTGAACTGCCTAGTATGAGGCTGATATCACATCGGTTGATTATCGCCCCCATATTAGTATTGACATATTGAACCTCCGCCGCCGTCTATCGAACCTCCACCATCGTCTATCGAACCTCCGCCATCATATATCAAACCTCCGTTGTCGTCTATTGAACCTCCGTTGTCGTCATATCAAACCTCCGCCATCGTCATATCATGTTTACCGTCGTCTTCATATCTCTATGCCCACGTCACCAAGCTTATCATTTTATGGTTTCCGCAGCCTATGCCACCGTTTCCGCCACCCATTGACACAGCCACCGAAGCCGCCGACCCTAACTACATCATTTTGTCATCCGCTGTCGTTTCCGCTTATGCCCTACGTGTTTCTGCTCATGCCTTCACCGTTTCCGTCACCCGCCCCCAATCCTATGTCACGTTTAGTTTTATCCCGACTTGATTTCTATCACGTCCCCTCTTTCCAATACCCGACATTTATTTATTTTCTCATCTATTTTGCGTTTCCGCTCTCCATTTGTCCCGTTTTTGTAGCTTTCCATTTCTTCTTTCATTTCTGCTCAGTTCCCTTTTCCTCCGGTTCTATGTACTTTGTTTCCTTTTTCCTCGACACCGGCTTCACTCATTTCGTTCCCCATTCGCCGCTCTCGGCCTCCGACCGTCCATCAAGTTCTGCTAGTCACCATCCGCTCTCCCCCTTCGCATTGTCCACAACCCGCCTCATCCCGTCGAACCCAATTCCACGACCACCATGTCGGCCTCATCTCACGCATCCGAGTCCCAAGTCCACGTAGTATCGACCAGGGATGGTCTTTATTTAAAGTACCCTGGAGATGTAGAGGGTCGACGTCCCTCTGAGTCCGTATCATCGATATATCACAAATCCGGACCAACCCGATGCCGCCATTCAACTTGCATTTGAACCCGACATAACCCGACGTGACGTGACGTGACGTGACCCGACGTGACCGACGTAACCTGACACATGCCGCTTTGTGACGGCCGCTTTTGGGCTAAATCCGGCAGCCTCAAACGCCTCGGAGTTCCAATTCCAGGAGATGGATCTCTTTGGACTCAGTCCCCGACTTCGGATTTACCTTATTTATGCATCCCCTCATCCTTTCGGAGATATGTAGGACTTTTTAGATCTTTTTCTTGCATATTCATTTTCCCCTCCATATTCCTGTCTTCATCGCTTTGCAACCCCCCTTTCCACATCCCCATTCCATCTTTTCTTTGTAGTATCTGTCGGCCGAAATAGACATGTCCGAAAGTAGCTACACACTCCTGTACTATAAAAACAGTCCCCGACGACCATACAAAAAAAAAAGATACCATTAGTCCCCGTTTCCCTTTAGTCAGAATCGCCTTTTAATCCCTTCAAATGCTCGTCCACGTAGACTCTTAGCTTTTTATAGTCCTCTTCGTTGTCTTTATTGTTGTTTCCGTATATTCATTCATTGTTTCCGACCCGACCCGACCTGACCCGCCGTACCCAACATCGTCAGCATCGTCGGGTTCTTTATTATTTGTCCGTTTTCACTCCATTCATCACCGGATTCATCATTATTAGTCCAGTTTACAGCCGTTTTCAGCGAGTATTGGAAACACGATTTCTAAATGGTGGCTGTGCATTTCTGAATAAGGAAGCTGCCGAGAACCCGAGGTTTGATGAGTATATTACATAAGATAGATGTCATCCATATATGGCTACACCACATGACTTAGCGTGACAGACAGTAAAATGACAATAGATAATGGTTAAGGACAATAGAAAAAAAGGTGTTGCAGAGAAAGATTTAGAGGGCACTTCAAAAGGGGTTGTTGTATTTAAAACCATGATTTTCTATCAGGTGAAGGAGGAGGTTGGTAGTTTAATCAGGAGAAGCTGGTGTGATGCTTTGTGACGTGCTGTGTAACATTGGAACTGAATGCTTATCTCCTCCTTCATCTCATAGAAAATCATGGTTTTAAATACACCAACCCCTTTTGAAGTGCCCTCTAAATCTTTCTCTGCAACACCTTTTTTTCTATTGTCCTTAACCATTATCTATTGTCATTTTACTGTCTGTCACGCTAAGTCATGTGGTGTAGCCATATATGGATGACATCTATCTTATGTAATATACTCATCAAACCTCGGGTTCTCGGCAGCTTCCTTATTCAGAAATGCACAGCCACCATTTAGAAATCGTGTTTCCAATACTCGCTGAAAACGGCTGTAACGTGGTGGCTTTACTTTTACTAACATTCCCTTCCTTTTACTACTATTCCCGACACTGATTTATCCAGTCACTTCTACGCTGACACCCACAGGTTAGGATCACTTTATTTCTTATATTGTTCCGAAGCCACCAAGAACCCGCATCTACATCGTAGATTCCCATTCTGGGTCTACAACAGAACTCGCCGTCACACCGATCCAATTCATGAAGATCGCATGTTGAATATCGTTCCTTTCAAGGGCTTGGATGGATACACGTTTATTGGAGAAATGGAGCCGGTGGAGGGTACGCATGAGGGTCAAGAGGGATGGGTATACATTGCACTGGGCCTGAAGTTCATGCTGGAGTTCGTCGAGATATAGAGTGTGATGATGGGCAAGGAGTAAACGAATGAAAGCAATGTCCCTGGGTAAGGCACGGCACGGGTATACCGCGGGTCAGAATTCCCGACACCGCACCCGTACCCGCAGAAACCGTACCCGCTTCGATGACGGGTACAACCCGTACCCGTTATCTGCGGGTACCCGCCGTGTTCCATCCTAACTACCTCGTGAACAACGGGGACGCGTCAATTGACGCGCTCCGTCTGTTTTCACGAGGTTGGGTTGGGGCCAGGGACTTTCCATGGGCGTCCCCACGTGTTAACTACCTCGCGAACAACGGGAGCACGTCAATTGACGTGCTCCATCTGTTTTCGCGAGGTTGGATGGGGCCGGGCACTTTCCATGGGCGTCCGCATGTCTATTGACGCGGCCAGGGCGTTTTCGCGAGGTGGGACCGTTTTCGCGAGGTTGGATGGGGCCGGGGACTTTCCATGGGCGTCCACACATGCTAACTACCTCGCGAACAACGGGGACGCATCAATTGACGCGTCCCGTCTGTTTTCGCGAGGTTGGATGGGGCCGGGCACTTTCCATGGGCATCCGCACGTCAATTGACGTGGCCAGAGCGTGTTCGCGAGGTGGGACCGTTGTTGCTGTGTCCGTCTTCGTCCTCGCCTCGTCCATTCCCCTCGTTAGCCGATGTCGTTGGGACTGGATTGGGGGGATGTACCTGGGCCGGTAGGTGGGCGCACCACCCTCCCGGCTTTCCTTTCTATCATTGTCGTCGCCGTCGCGACTTTGGTGGTTCATTTTTGGCGTGCGGGGTTGTCGTGGTTGTCGTTGTCGTTGTTGTTCGTGGGTTTTCTTGTTGTCGTTGTTGTTGTGTTTGCGCTTGTCACGGTTGTGGTAGCAAATATCACGTGAACTTAGCAAAAGTAAAGAAATTAATGTGAAAATAAAGTAAATAACAAAGAAAAAACCTACCTGGGGTTTGGGTTGACAGACCCGTGAAAACCCGTCACCCGCGGATAACGGGTACGGTTTTGACAAGGTGTGCAAACCGAAACACCGTACCCGTACCCGAATTACCCGTTTTGGAATAACCGCGGGTAAACCTGTACCCGTGCTGTGCCCTATCCCTGGGTGTGAGAAGGCGGTGACGTGCTGTTGGTTGGGCCAAGGGATTATAGGTGAGACCATAACATTGATGGTACTGCAATGTCTTGTACACCAGTGACTTGTGAATTCCGAGCAGGTCACAGATCTCCTGCACACGGTAGCCGCAGTAGTGGAGGATGGGGATGTGAGCTTTGATGTCTCTGGAGATGGTGTGAGGGGGCATCTTAGTACAAAGTGTTGTGTGTGCGCGAAAGTTCAAGTTAATTCAAGCTCAGAGGTGGGGCCGACACTTGGCAGGCGTTGCGCCACAGTTGAATTTTTTCTCAGTTTCCACATGTTTATGAAATCAGCTGTAAGAACTTTTTTTTAAAAAAGCTCATTATAATAATACAAAAATGTATTAAGAACTTAGACGGTTCAGATTTATTTAGAATAGAGCTGCAATAGGAGTATGTAGCATAAATCTCATATTTCTTGTTTCTCAGCCACAATGGCACGGCACTGACCATGCCTTTGTAAGCGCCTCCAAAAAAAAAACAAAAAAAAAAGTGGCGCGGACATTAGTTTCCGAAATCGCTGTGGCCGCTCCCATGTCATATATTTCATGTGACGTGACGTGATTGTGACAAGCGCGTCTGTGACAGCGGCTTTCCTCATCATCCAGTGTATATCGAGTACAGTATCGGACGATGTTCAAGGCAACCGAAAAGAAAGTTTTTCCTGAAAAGACTCGACAAGTTGAACCACACTCTATCCTCAAATATCCCCATCGACTCAACTTGTTCGACAATTCTATTATTCGAGCAGAACAAGCCTAATTGTAGTTCATTTGCAGCTACGACAAACCCCCACTCGACGATGTTACCATCGAAGAATTTGAAACATGCGCCTTAGACCGTCTTCGCGTCCTTACAGAGATCGAATCCTCCTTTTCTCGCAACAGGCCTTGGGAAGAACTCAAAACCGTTACACTGGCCCAATGTAAGAAGTATATGCCGTTGAACAGTACCTCCGCGCATTTGGTAGACAGAGATACCGAACGCTGGAAGGATCACCTAGGTCACTTCGTTCTGAGGCTTGCTTTTTGCCGTTCGTGAGTCACACCAGTTATTAGTGATGGTTGAGATAATTCCTGCTCCAGTGAAGATTTACGGCGGCGATTTGTGAAAGCCGAGACCACATTATTCCGGGTACGTTACGAAAGCGACGATCGCTCAGAGCGAGAGAACTTCTTAAACTCGAGGGAATTTAACTGGATACCTGTAAGATGCATGTGTGTTGCACTCCTTCGATATCAAGTTCATCACGTTCATGCAGGTGGCAAAATCTGAAAAAGAACAATATCAGAAGGAGCTGGATGCAACCTCTCCGCCTGGTGTGAGGTCAGATAAAAGTCCTGAAGAGAAATTCTATAAGGTACTGGCAAGCTTCGTATGGTTTGTCAACTACTGAACTTTACAGGTGAAATGGTCCCGAGTCCCGGATCTCGTCGAAAGACGGAAAGTCTTTTTGAAAGGGGGCTGGGCGTTCGTTCCCGGACGTGAACAATCCAGCATTATTTTTCAGGAGTTTGAAACGAATCTGGTGAAAGCTCTTGAAGTAAGGAACTCCAATGGCTATTCCTGGCTCTTCTGACAATAATCAGATGACGGCCAAATTTCTCCCTCGTCTGGACGAAGAGAGTCGCCTCCTTCCAATTTTAACACATCTTTCACAAGGTTTCCTTGCGGGCGTGCCTTCCGAATGGAGTGGAACTTCAACTGACAATCCTGATGCGGAAATCACAGCAGAGATGGTTGACCACCTTGCTCGAAATCACTTCCCCATGTGTATGCGAAATCTCCACGAGCGTCTGAGGAGAGATCACCACCTGAAACATTTCGGGAGATTGCAATATGGCCTCTTCTTAAAGGTAGCTGGCAGTCCCGACATTCTCATGTAGTTCACTGATGCCGTGGTCTGTCAGGCATTGGGATTGTCGATCGACGAAGCGATCGTGTTCTGGCGCAAGTCATTTAGCAACATCACAGACGATGTATTCAACAAAGAATACAAGTATAACATTCGACACTCGTTTGGTCTTGAAGGTAAACGAGCCAATTATCCAGCGAAGAGGTCAATCTGGATTTCTTACCTTTGTTTTGAATTGAGTTGACGGCCTGCAGTTGCCTGCAGATTCTGTTGAGCGATCCCCCAGGTCCTTCGGACTCTCATGGTTGTCCGTATCGTCATTTTTCCCCGGACAATTTGCAGACCGCGTTGCTCTCCTCGTACTCGTCACAAGGTCTCACCACGGGGGATCTGCCGGAAATCATGAACATGGTCAAGGCGGGACAATATCACGTCGCGTGTACACGAGTGTTCGAGATCAGTAATGCTGGCTATGGGGTGAAGAAAGGGGAAGGGATCGGAGGCGGGGAGAGCGTCACACATCCAAACGAATACGCGGCAAAAAGCAGGGAGTTTGAGAAGGCCAAGATTGAAAGCGCAAAGGCAAGCATGGATGTCGAGGCCTGACGGTCGAACGTTGGTCGTTGGATAGGAATGTCAGTCGCAGTGCTAGTACAACTTGAACTTTGAACTTTGGGAACAAATCCGGACCCCGGAAACCTCGCATGGAGTGTATTTAATCCTCACAGCACCATATTTTCTCAATTTCACCTACCATGAGCCAGCGAAAATCCAGAGAGGAGGCTCCCAGTAGCTCAACAACGACCAGCAACGAGGCTTTACAGCAATATAATGACACTGATGGCCATTTTTCACTCGTCAGGTATGCTTCAATGCGGCCGATACTGATCGACATCCCCTAATTCAGTGTCGTTTTCAGGAACTTTCGACTTGCCGACCTTGTCACGATCATGAACGGAGTCTGTGGCTCGTTCTCGATATTCTCTTCAGCACGATATTTATCAACCAACGACCCCGACGACCTGTGGTTCGCACTCGCATTCCCACTTGCCGGTCTGATGTTCGACTTTTTGGATGGAAAAGTTGCTAGATGGAGAAAGTCGGCCAGTATGCTTGGCCAAGAACTTGACAGTCTGGCTGATCTGGTACTACATTTACCTTCAACTTTCCGGCGGTTTATCTTATTACTCGGCAGATATCGTTCGGAGTGGCTCCTTCCCTTTTAGCGTTTGTTGTAGGCCTTCGGACCTACCTGGACACCGTAATCCTCACAGGATTCATTTGCTGCGGCCTTGCCCGGCTGGCTCGCTTTAACGCAACGGTTGCCCTCATTCCAAGGGATCAGTCTGGCAAGGCCAAATACTTCGAAGGCTTACCTATTCCTTCCTCGTTGGCACTCGTCGGCGTTCTATCGTATTGGACTACAATGGGATGGATTGAAGGTCAAATGGGCGTTCCGTGGGGTACAATAACGCTCTGGGGCCTGAAAGGTGGACACGGAGATGTTCATCTGGCAAGTGTGATCTTCGGGTTGTGGGCGGCCGCAATGGTTAGCAAGACTCTCCGGGTTCCAAAAATCTGACTATATTACGGTTACTTCATGTTGGGTGTAATGACAATGTCGCACTCAATGACAATGTCACACTCCAAGTGACTCCATGAAATGTGTAGCCCTTGTTTGTCCGATAAATAGCGCGTCGCGTCGCCCACTCAATCCACCTTTGTAAATTTCTTATATACACGATGTCTGCTGGTGACGTCCAGCGTCTTTTCCTTCAAGCCGTCTTTTCCCGGAGAGTGCTCTCAAGTAAACTGGCTCGAACTATCTGGGAAAAGTGCATCGACGCTGTTCAAGGTACAAATCAACTTATGGTGTCGACCGTACCCTGACCATCTTTTCGCATCCTGCAGTAGCGAATGAAAAGCTTGATTTGCCACACTCAGATGATAAAGCATGGGAGAGTTTCCTCGGCAAGCTCAATAACGCTCTTGACCCTCTGGACCTCGAGTTTCGCCACCTCCATGATGAAGGCACAGGCAGAGAGATGTACGCCCTTGTAACGCAATCCCTTTCGTTTCCGAGCCTGCCTCCGTTGTTGATCGTTTGAACGTGTTAGGTCAACAGAAAGGGGGATGACATTGCACAGATTGCCACTGACTACTCGGCGGGTGAGATTGCCTACTTCAAGGCCATCGTAAGTTCAGCTTTGTTTCATCGCTTTTTTTCCTTATTGCCTAATGTACCGCCTCAGGTTGAACAGATAATGCTGGCCCCTAATGAATCCTACTCTGTTTCCTCGCTTGCTGCGCTCCGAGAAGTCAACACCCTGAAGTCCAACATGTCCAAAACACAAGCAGAAATTGTTTTGGGCAGTTTTGTCGCTAAAGGATGGCTTCTAAAGAGCCAGTACGTCTCCCAACTTGGCCTACAGACCAGTTCGTAATAGTTCGTAATATGCCTTTCAGACGTGGTCGCTACTCACTTTCGACTCGCACATTGCTTGAGCTCTTGCCTTATTTGAAATCAACTTATCCAGATGAAGTGATTGAATGTACAATTTGCATGGAGGTTAACATAATTTCCCATTATACCTGCCATTCTATCATGTTCATGTTACTTCTCCACAGATCGTCACTCGCGGCATAGCGTGTTATACAGTAAACTGCAAAACCCGGATGCATCGTCACTGCTGTACAAATTATCGCCGCCGCCACCCAACCTGTCCGGCTTGCTCAAAACCATGGCCACAAGAAGTCAATCACCCATTAGTACCCGTTGGGGAAGATGCTATCAAAGATGGACAGGATGACCTTCGACGGCGTGTCCGAAGGAAGAGTGTGGAAAGCGAACCAGGAAATATGGACGAAGATGACCCTTCGCAATTGACACAGTCGCAACCGAAGTCTCAAACACAGCGAAGGCAAGGAAAGCAGACAATGATGGACATCAATAACGGGGAAGATGATCATAGTAGCGGTCCAAAGCGATCTCAGCGTCGATCCCGGAAATAATGCAGTTGCTGATACATTGATTTTACTGAATCTTCGTGACAACTACCGTCCAGTTCTTGATCTCGAACTACTATTTTCTATCATTTCTACCTTGCCCTCTTCGCTTCGTTCGTCGGAGTCAATAAATCCAAATTTGCCCCTCCCCCACACTTGCTGGCGCTTTCGGGAGTTCCGGCCCTCCCCGAATTCCTCGTTCCACTTCCGCAAGTCTGAGAGGCTACTAAGAGATTCAGAAGAGGAAGGTACGATCTCTGTCAGAGCTTTATTAAAATGACGGATGGAAAGAATGCGGCCGTGGTTTGCTTGGTCAGATACCGTGGCAGGGAGACAAGCAGCAGGTGCGGATGACTCAAGATCCACTGGGGTCACAGCCATAGACCCTGGAGTATCTGATGTAGTGGCAACTCGGGTATTCCATGGAACTTCCATTCGTTCCTTTACGGCGTCTAGTGCTGCCGAAACACAGAGGTCTAAGGAAGACTTTCAGCACAGGAACTCAAAAAATACAGATACGTACGTTTGAGGTCTGAGCCAGAAAAGGTTGCTGTCTGCTTGGCTAGGACTTTAAGGTCCACATCAGGAGCCAACTCCTCATCGTGTAAAAGTATCTTCAAGATCTCTAACGTGGTCAAACTGAGTCTTTTTCACTTTCGGCCATCCAAGAACAACAACCAACCTTCACGTTCTGTCTGTCCCGGTAAGTCGACCAGCAAGCGGCGAGGAAGGCGGCGCAGTACAGCGTCATCCAAGTCGAAAGGCCTGTTCGTTGCTCCGATAACAACAACTCGGTGTTCCTTTGAAGACTTCAGACCATCCATTTCCTGCATGAACTCAGTTATGACACCACGGTGAGCGAAGGCGCCTGCACTTTGGGTGGACATCCGAGCACCAAACAAAGTATCGATCTCATCGAGGAAAACCACACACGGCGACAGACGTCGGGCAAGGGAGAAGACCGCCTTGACTAGTTTCTCTCCCTCGCCCAGATACTGTGATGGTTTCATTGTCAATATCGAAAGAAACACTAAAGATCACCATGATCACCATGTCCAATACATCCGAAGGGTTTATGGCCATCATACGACAGCCCGCTTCCTTAGCAAGTGCTCTCACAATCAATGTTTTCCCGGTACCTGGCGGGCCAAAGAGTAGAAGCCCGTTCATTCCGTGAGTTTTGAGTACACCTTGTTGAAATGCTGATGGGTGTAAGAGCGGAAGTGATACGATCGTTCGCACAGAATCAATTGTGTGCGATGGTAAATGAACCTGGCTGAAAGTTGTCGGCATTGATGCTATAGGAAGAAAATCGACTGTGGGCGTGAAGATCACGAGGAACGCATCATATCTTACCAGAATCTATAATGCATGGCAGTAGCCTGTGTTCGTGTTGGTCAAGGTCTGGGTCTTGCTTAACCCTTTCAACCACTTCATCAATTTGGTGTTGTGCAGTGGTTTCAGGGCCGTCCTCCTCTTGCAAAGTTATCCCGGCGCTTTGCTTTGCCCAAGCCTTCCTCATGTCAAGCGACAGTTTCTGGGCTGACCATGCACGGCAGACGGCAGACCAAGGAATAGTAGTAGGATCCAATGTTGTATTTTCTGACAGATTTGCGAGTGTGCTTGCTGTGACCACGCTTCCGACTGCGCGGTCGGCAATCTGCCGAACGATAGACCATTCCTCGACCCGTTCACCCCAATCATCCCACATGGTTCTTTGATCCTTGTTTCCCAGTTCGTTTTCGCTTTGATGGACTGTATCTTGCCCTTCAAATTTGTTCCTCCCACCCAATATCCCACCAACCGCACCAACGCCCATACGCATTGTTAATTCGTTGATCTCCCTCCTTCGGCCTACCCGACAAGCTCGCTCCATGGTAAGTGAACGAATATTGGGAACCAAAATGGATGTGCGAAAGAATTTTGAATTTGTCTCTGGTCCATGACGATTGCCCGGAATCCCAATCATTCCAGCACCAGGCATAGGTGGAAGAGCCGACATAACCCCAGGCCCTCCGATGACGAGAATCTCCGGTCTTTGGTTACCGCGGTCTACTTCACTACCAGAAGACAATGTTGGTAGCTCATCCAGTAATGCCCTATCGCTCCTCTCCCATGTTCTTAACCGGTCTCGAAGGCGCTTTTCCCTGGCTTTCTCGCTTGCGTCATCCTCGCTCCATTCTGATTTGACTGGTTTGAAGGCAGGGACGGACGGCTGACTTTCATTCATGAACACGTTCGTCATACCACCATTCGGGTTTGGAGGCAGGTGAATGGGAGGTGTGAGAGACGACGTCATACCAAAGATAATAGCCATAGGATTGTTGATGGGTGAGGTGGGTCGTGATAAAGGTCCTTGGCGACGCTGACGAACAGCAGACAGCAATGGAGGGTACCAGATTGCTGAGGTTGGTGCTAGGGTAGGAAAATCACGAATATAGATGATACGGGGTTTTGTAGGCGTAGGCGGAGAGTGTATCTCAGACGTAACTGATAGTTTATTCGAAACATTGATGAGCTCGTCAAAAAATATTTTCACCTTGCTTGGAGTGGGATTACGTCTGGGTGATGAAGTCATAAGGGCACGGCCTTGCATTGGTAGAGGGGTCATGACAGCAAGAGTCATCTGAGACGGTGTGATCATTGGGGGAACCATTTCTCCTTCATCGTCTTCATCCATTACGAACGGGCGAGTGGGCTGGGAGTGCGGCGGGACGTAAGAAGGGAAATGAAGAGGATTCCGCGGAAGTTGAAGTGAATTTGCGGCTATAGAGAATGCAGTTGATCGATGTGTTTGACCACAAACGCCAGAAACACCTGACCTTTTCCAAACGCGCCCCATTCTCCTGCAGCAAGTTGAACGGCGTCTAATACGACGACCTCAGACCCAGTTCGGCACGCCAACTCACGCACTGTAGCATCGATGATATATTCCCCGCCTTCAATGGGGCAGAAAAGAGCAAATGTTGGTTCCGTTGGAGGCCCAGCAGGAGATGTGTAAATGGCTCGATGTTGTGTCTGCGGATGCAAAATAATGTGTAAATTATTCAAAGCCTCCTCAAGGATCTCAGGTGGTGGTAAGGCAGAAGAGTGTGAAGGATCGAGCTTGAGATTGGAGAGATTCGCGTCCGGCGTCCAGAGGATGTCTAATTCGCTGGGTAATGGTTCAAGCTCTTTGGTTGCAGCCGGCACTCTACTTCGCTTTTTGGGCTTCTCTGGCTCGTCCACTGGTGTCTCCGGAGTTTCTGGCACTGGTTGTGCATCTACATCTGAATGTGTTGCATCAGACCCAGTTATTGAGGATGTCAGCCTGACAGTGACACGATTCGCCGCGAGTAAAGAAGGCTTGAGTTTAAGGAGACTGTCCGGACGAGCAGCGGAACAGAGGGGACGACAGGCTATTGGTCCTTTTAACAGCGATCTCGACCTCCGAAATAGTACTTGAGAACGCATCCAACTAATAGCGGTGGAAACAGATCGTGCACGTGCCAATGCACCAAGTAAATATTAAATGATAAGGTGGAAGGTAACGAATGTAAGGTTGCTGGATTACTTCTTCTCTGCGTCCGCCGGTCCATTGCTCGCCTCTCGCGCTTTAGCCCTCTCCGCTAGGTCCACTCCGACCAAAATCTTCGAAGCCTTCCAAAGCTGGACCAAATTGATGACATTTTTGGTAAAACATACTGGAAAGCTGACAAGGGCCATTGCTTGGGCGTAGGTCATATCCGCAAAACAAGATGGAAAAGGAAAGTATTTCAGCCCGATCGGCGTCTGAACCCATTTCATCAGATACAACGCGACGAAGAAGAGCTCGTTCCCAGCACAAACGAAGAAGAGGATCCGCTACGTGCCACCAATGTTCGCTTAGCAAGGACGAGGAAATTTCGTGGAGACACTCACAGGATCATTGTAGTATAACCACAAAATTCGGCTGACATCACTCGTGACGAGCTTGTGACTTCTACCTCCAGTGACCAAGGTGCTGCAAGACAGTTCAAGTGTTAGAGGGCAAGTAGGATAACTCCATACCTGTACA
Source organism: Hygrocybe punicea (assembly GCA_963556145.1). Lineage (NCBI taxonomy): Eukaryota > Fungi > Basidiomycota > Agaricomycetes > Agaricales > Hygrophoraceae > Hygrocybe > Hygrocybe punicea. Next base: position 5,456,849 of record OY744462.1, on the reverse strand, counting down.
TATGCATGTAATGGCTACTGAAATCGAGGGCGATAAGAAATTGGAATGCTAGCGCGTAATTGGGGTAAGCGGAGGCAAGGAAACATAGCAGACAGGACGTCGTGCATCTGCGCATAATGAATATCAGTAACAGAGGAAATGGACATGGGGTTTCGGCTAACCGGTCTGTGATCATATCTAGTCCCGCTCCAAATTTTGAAGTTTGCTTCAGCGCTCTCGCTGCTTGTCCATCGACAGCATCCAGCAGACATGACACGCCATAAGCAAGGGTGCAGTACCGTGGGTGATGGCTCATGAAGTATAGCGACACCCCTGCCAGTATAATACGAGTGTAGCCTACAAAACCTCGCTTCAGTGCGTTGCTGACGGCGAATGCTGATAACTTGCCAATAAGATTGGGAACGAACAGGAAAACATTTTCTGAATAGGTTTGGGCAGTCGCGAGATCCACGGCCACCTTAGCATCCACAACCTCAATCGCGGTTCTCTTCCGTCGCTGGACGGTGGGCGTTCTTGTCATTGTTGGGGTTTGCGGATGACTAGACTCGAGGAATAAACTTGCCCCCCAAAATGAATGACGCAGTACTAGAAATAACTTCAAATACAATTCTTGGCACGTGCCCCGTAAGCAATTTTTATTTTTACCTAGTGGAATGGAGAAGTCGTCAAGTGGGCAACGATTGGCCTTTTCTTTAGGTCGCAGTGGACGGTTACTTCGATCTCATCTCATTGACCCGACGTACTTCTGGCGACTCGCTTGTCTGGTCATTGTAGCCGATGCAATCTTCACACTGGTCATCATACATCTTGTGTCCTGTCAGAAACCTTTCCATGTCTCGACGAACAGAGCTCAATAAAGTGATGCAGACACAGAAATTGACTGGGAAACATACATGGCTCAGGTAGAGCTTTATTTAAAAGGAGCACGAGACTATGCTCAGATCAAAGGGCCGACGGGGCCTCTAGTGTGAGTGGTTCTGTCATGATTATTTTGTCGATCCATCACAGTCGCAGGTACCCTGCCGGGCACGTACATATCCACCGTTTCTTGCACACTACTACCGGTTCTGGTAGAAACATCGTGTCTGCGCAATATATTTATACCGCGTTGTACATCATCTCCCTTGCGTTGACATGCGCCATCTATCGACAAGCCGGAGGCGTTCCTAACTGGGTAGTTCTTGTTTTGCCCCTCAGCAAAAGGCTGCACTCTATTTTCGTTTTGCGGCTCTTCAACGATTGCTGGTCGGTAGTAGCCGTGCAAGCGGCTATATTCGCATATCAGAAAGGCTGGGATGATCTTGGCATATTGCTCTTTAGGTTTGAAACCCTGATTTCCGTTATCGAGAGTAAGATACTAACATTCAGACTACAGTGCGGCATTGTCAATCAAAATGTCCATACTCCTGTATTTGCCGGGACTGCTTGTCATTTTATTCAAACGCCGAGGCCTTTTGCGGACCATAGGGTATTTATCGATCGCCATTCTGTGCCAGGTGCTACTTGCCTGGCCCTTCCTTCGAGAGAATTTGTGGTCATATCTACGAGCCTCCTTCGACTTTCAGCGTGTTTTCCTCTATAAATGGACCGTGAACTGGAGATTCGTCCCCGAAAAAACCTTCCTGGATCCTTTATGGGCGAAAAGCTTGTTGATTGGCCACGCTGCCGTATTGGTAGCATTTGGACTGTCGAAATGGTGCAAACGTGACGGGTCAGTTTGGTCGGTTCTGAGAAGAGGTTTCTGTCGACCTGGCCTCCCAGCGGGTCTTATTCCAGTAACTGCGGACTGCGAGTTGCCATTTCACTTGTTTGATACAATAACACACTTATTACTGGTTTAGACATCACGACGGTGCTTTTCACATCGAACTTGGTGGGAATGTTGTTTGCCCGTTCCCTCCACTACCAATTCTACTCCTGGTATGCTCAACAGCTTCCATTCTTAATTTGGAGAACGCGATATTCGCTATCTGTAAAGTATGAATTGTTTGCATGCCGATCAAAATCACGACTCAATTATTTTCCTTTCATTCAGGTTTTCCATCATTGTAGGCATTGAATATGCCTGGAATGTTTTCCCATCAACAGAATTATCATCTGTTGTTCTATTTGCTGCAAACCTTGTACTATTGGCTGGTGTCTGGTTCGGCTTTCCGGAAGGAAAGTCGCAAAAGGATCACTAGTGCAGATGTCATCAACGGCGCACGGTCCTCCTGGCGACGAACATGGCTCCTTCATCCTCAAACACAACAGGCTTCACACATTCTTTTTGAAAATAAAAACACTCAAATTGAGCCATCCTCTCCCATGCTCACTACAAATGTACTTCTACCTCCCCTTGGCAAAACCAATACCCTTTTAGCACCGTGTACCTGATGTGCCTCCGTGCTAGGAACAGGCATGGACCCCATAGTAAACTCTCCGGCAAGAGGCAGCGTTGTAATGGCAACCTTTGGCAGCGCTATCTCGCCGTGATGCAACGCAACAAGTGTAATAGGAACGGTGAGCGTCGCCCCGTCCTTTTACACAGATCAGTATAATATGTATCAGGACACTCCATGAACGTACCATCGCTGCGAAATCGCCACGTTTGCGTCCACTCACTAACCAATCTCTGATCATTTCTTCCACATCAAACCTCATTATGTACCTCCGTTCTTTGTCACCAGTACTGGATCCCCAATGAAATGAGGTGTGAATTGTAAGGACCGCGGAAATCGGTTGGCCTGCATAAACCGGGGACGTTGACGAGATGTTGATCTGAGCGGCGGCCACAATCTTTGCAAAAAAATTCCAGATGAAAAACGTATAACAAACGAATAGCAACAAATCTCACGGTCATCCGTGGAACATCCACTGGGATTACAATTTGGTGCCAATGGCCAGCTGGTGGATCCGAATCCTTTCTTTCTCCTAATTTCTGTTAATAAATCTGAATCAATATCAGCAAAGTCAACGAGTAGAAGGATGACGAGACCTTCTTCACTACACTGAGAGCTTCATCGAATTCGCTTCCATCGGTTTCGGGAAAGCTCGGGATAACCAATTCACCTGTCACGCCGTATAACGCTACCCAAGAAGCGTCATTTTCTAACACTTCCACCAACCTGTTGATAAGAGTATCACGATGCCATAACAATGTTGACGAATGTCCAATGGCATCCTCGACGGAATGTTTTATCAGGGATTCCACCTCTGATGTGCTGGTTAAGGAAAGGATCTATGAAGTTCGAAGCCTCACCTTCACGCAGCATCCTGTACTTGATAACAAGGCTCAATGATTCCCGAACTATTGTGCTGTGTGAGCCTGTGGAAGTAGTAGAATATATCATGCACATACCCGGACCATGAGCAGAGTCAAGGTAGAACAAGAAGTTTGCTGGTTGAGCCGGTGTAACCGTCTTTGTAGAATCTCGTGAGTGTGTCGGCTGATAGGATCCAAGTATTACACATACAGTGACTCGTTCTTGAGTCGAACCGTCTGAGATGCGTACACCCTCGACGTCTTCGGCTGGTCCTCTCAAACGAGCTGAACTGATCCGGACATGTTGATGAGAAGTTGTAGATATCGTGAATTTGGAGAAAAGTCTGATATCTTATTTGTGAAGAAGAGTCAACAAGTATGCCAGGAATTGGGCGATACCTTGTGCCTCGAAAAAAGTCTTGAACATTAACCGAAATCGGTAACGAAGTTGCAACAACCCGCATCACTTGTAATGTGCGGGGAATCGTAGGCTGGCTGAGAGTAAAGTACTCTACTAGAATGCCGACTTTCTATCCAAGAACGACGCATTAACTCTGAGATGTCAAGGCTGTCTTGCTCGATGACATACCATAGCATGGAAAGCGGAGGCGTCAGAGTGAGGGACCAATATTGGAACTATTTGATCAGTTGAGACCTTGAATACTTTCACGCAGTCGTCTGCGACTTGAAGACATTTGGCATCTTTGATTCCATGATAGGATCAACCGTGAGAGTCAGGGAGCGTCGTATGGTTTACGTACCACCACTCTGCAATGTTGCTTCTCGATATCGAAAGTAAATCCCAGTAGGGCCAGAAAGCTTCAGGGTCACTTGGGTTACGTGGTTTCTGCCTGTGTGAATCACGACAAGAAGTTGTGACGGCTTTCCCAGTTCAACTGCGGGTCAATACGTATAAGACGAGCGACAGAAGGGGGAGACAAAGAACTGACTGAGGTGAGGCCTCCGGAGACGTACGTCTAAAGCCCGCAAATCTCGAGGGATTCGCACAAATCTTACACGTTCTTTAGACCCTCGTGGTGGTTGCGTAGCTTTCCGATGGCTCCACTTGAGAAATAAACGAGATATCCGGATTTCGCTTGAATCGAGGAAGTATGTCCCACTTGACGATGTCTTGTCGATATCATGTAGGACTTTACAGCTAAAGTAGATATCAAAGTTAAATGACCTACTGGGCAAAATAACTTCAAAGACGATTTTCCTGGTTCCAAAAGTTCGGTCGTTCCCAGAAATCTAAATCGTTCCATATCAGAGCCCGCTAAGATGACACTGACTTCGTCGACAGGGATTGCCTATAACACGATTAGAAACGTCTGATGTTGAAGAAAGTGATGCTCACACAAGGTAAGAGGTTTTGAATTGTGGCCTCTAAAAACGACCCGTCTTCCGTCTCTGCCACTCTTGCAGCGTTCGGAACCCAAATAGATATCGCAGAATGACCAGAGTACGACAAATCTAGGCAGTGTAAGACATTTTAAGTGTAGCACAGGCAACGGCCTACCGTTTTCAAGTTCATCTGCAGCGCCTTTCAAGAACTGTACAAGATCACAGACATACGTCACATTGCCATCTTCCCGCGTCCCCGCATTGTCGATGTATGTATTAAGGAATGAGAGCAGGATCTGTATCCATTCCTTATCCTTGGCTTTACTGAGATTCGCATGGGTATCTAAAGCACGAGAGAGCAGAAAATACTGAAGGGAGGTCCACATAGTCGGTGCGTAGTGAGCTGTCAGCGACGTATACGTATTGAAAGCCTCTGAGAGGCGGCCGCGATGCCTTCGACGATATCATAAATAAATAGATCCGATAGTTCTTGAGAAGACGCACACATCCAGAGCGGCAAGGCTACCGTGCAATTTGAGAGCGAATTTGCGCCGCCCAGCCTTCGCATACATATCAATGGCGCGGTTTGTGACGTTGACATAAAGGTCATAGAACGTATCTCCGCTCTCTAATGTAGAAAGAAGTTCAGCCTTGCTAATTTTTGGTGCTGAGAGATTTTGCGTTGGTATAGAGGCGGGGGTTGCTAGTTTCGCAAAGGTCTTGGAAAAAGGAGGTTGTGAAGGTAAATGTCCTAATTTGATCCCAATAGTTTCAAGCTTTGGAGTGAATCAACGATAGATGGGGAATAAATATCCTAGCGTACTCACCTGACTGAGTGCGAGTTCAAGTAGCTCGCCCTTTCCGGCGTGAAAGCTTGCGAGGCCTGACCCTTCTAATTTGGATTCACTTTCCCATATGTCGCATTGATCTACTACACTGAGTGCAGACGAATACGTCCAGGACTCCACGAAAAATTCGGGAAGATCCGCCTGTGAGATGTGAACTCCCAGTAATTCGCGAGTTACCTGCGACATACCTCAATTTCTCGAAGTCGGCGCCCGAAACCTCCAAGAAAGGCACTTGCCTTCCTGCTAACATCATTGACACGACCCATCTTGCCTAGAAGCGCGCATTGACATGCGAGGAGATATATGCGGAAATCAAACACAGATATTGTATTCGCAAGAATAAGGGCCCTGTACGGTTTCTTGGAGATGGAGAGGAGAGGCAAAGAATCGTCCTCGGGAGAAGGAGATATAAGCGTCCCGAACCAAGATAAATTTTTTTCCTTCAGAACTTGGTAAAAGTAAGTCTCAAGCTCATCGTATTGTTGGAATGCATCCTCGAATAAGTTCACCCCTTCAAAAGAAGAAGCCAGACTTTCCTGGTATGCACAGAAATGAGTGAAATACATTGGAAAGAATCATACGACCTGCCTTGAGAATGAAGAAGGTACAAAAATTCCATCCAGGCATCTGTCGCTGACTTTCCGACCGCTTCACATCTTCTTCGCGTTGAGCGACCGCACAATCAAAAGCAGATAATATGCCATCCTTGATCTTAGTAACCAGATCTGCCCAAGCTGCGGGATTGTCGTTGCCAGTCACGGACCACACCAACTGTACACATCTGCGAAGGTATGTGAGAAGCGAAGGTAAAAAAGGGACATATGAACCTATCACGCTTGTCTAGATTGAAATCTGTTCGCATCTTGTCGAGTACGGATCCTTTCAGTTGGAAAAAATTCCCAGTGTGCATCTTGGAATCAGGTCTGACTATATGTAGTATCAGCCATTCTTGGTTCTTCCGTTGTGCAACGACAGAATGCCAGTCCTTTATCTGCCTTTTGACAGAGCTCCTGTATGTTTCAACGTCGAAATCCTGCCGAAAGCTGTTTCAAGATATAGAGGCAAGGGTAGTGTCATGATTTACCTCACAGGTTACGATGTATATGTGAAGAAGCGGTTTCTCCAAGAGTGTAACTGGAATCTGGGACGTGTGTTCGTCGCGCAATGTTTCAAGTGGCACCAAAGTAATATTGAGTTCCTGGATTGTCCTTATAGATGGTCGAGAATTTGATTTCCAGTGAATATTTCGCAACGGTAGCTGTGCAAGAAGAGCTTCCCGTATACGTTTCCAGCTTTCGGACGCCTGGAAAGGTTGAGGAGCGGTATATGTGACAAGCACGCGTTGATTTGACATTGCAATATGCGGTTGGCGAGTTCAAGCTGGCACCCTTCAAAAAGCTTCAAAGCTTGTCCATGAATGGATTGCATTCCGGGTTTGGATACGTGAGAAAAGGTCATTTTTGTTCTTCAGAATTTTACAATGCCTACTCCAGAGGAGGCTAGTACATCGATTGCGCTTGCTCCAGACTTTAAATCATTGGGATTGATTGATCCCTTGCTCGAAGCACTGGAGCAGGTGAACTACAAGACACCCACTGAAATTCAAGCGCAGGTTCTACCACATGCACTGGAAGGGCGGGATATCATAGGAGTCGCTTCCACAGGGTCCGGCAAGACAGCTGCTTTTGCCCTGCCAATTCTACAAAAACTATGGGAACAGCCCAAGGATCTTTTCGCCTGTGTACTAGCCCCTACTCGCGAACTGGCATACCAGATTTCCCAACAATTCGAGGCCCTTGGTTCGTCTATGGGAGTCCGGTGTGCCGTCATCGTGGGAGGGATGGATATGGTCTCCCAATCCGTTGCACTAGCGAAGAGACCTCATGTCATTGTGGCCACCCCCGGACGTTTGAACGATCACCTCGAGAACACGAAGGGTTTTAGTCTAAGGAAGCTGAAGTTCTTGGTAAATATATTGAGAATCCTTGGGTATCTTGGCTAATTGTTTTGCTAGGTTTTGGACGAAGCAGATCGGCTCCTTGATATGGACTTTGGGCCGGTGATTGACAGCATTCTAAAAGTGATTCCGACGGAGCGGACTACATACCTCTTTTCTGCAACGATGACAACCAAAGTTGCCAAACTACAAAGAGCAAGTCTTTCAAACCCCGTTCGAGTGGAGGTTTCAACAAAGTACTCTCAACCTATAGTGATATTTTGTAATTTAACATTATTATTCAGATATCAAACGGTCTCAACGTTACTCCAGTACTACCTCTTCATTCCATTAAAGGAGAAAGACGTAAACCTGATAAATTTGGCAAACTCGTTGGCCCAAAATTCCATCATCGTCTTCACAAGAACAGTACATGATGCTGCACGGTAAGCCCTTTCCTGATAACCCAGCATGTCTGACAATTGAATGCCTCGCAACAGATTATCCATCATGCTTCGCATATTAGGCTTTCCAGCAGTCCCTTTACACGGTCAACTTAGCCAGAGCCAACGATTGGGTGCTCTGGGCAAATTCAAAAGTGGTGGCCGCAGAATTCTCGTCGCCACTGACGTCGCCAGTCGGTCAGCATTCCTTTTAAACTAATATAGATGAGAACTAAATGTTGAGCTTGCAGCGGTTTAGATATTCCTTCTGTCGACGTGGTCATAAATTTCGATATTCCAACTCATTCGAAAGACTACATTCATCGGGTCGGTCGCACAGCTAGGGCTGGGCGCGCCGGGAAGTCAATTACCCTCGTCACACAGTACGACGTTGAGCTGATTCAACGTATCGAAAGCGTGTTGGGCAAAAAGTTGGAATTATGGCCTACCGACGAAGAAGAAATAGCGTTACTGAAGGAACGTGTGAATGAGGCAGGAAGAGTCGCTGCGAATGAACTCAAGGGGCAGGGTGGTAAAGGCGTTAATGGTCATAAACGCCGGCGAGAAGAGACAGGAGGGAGGGACGAAAGAGACCGGGATGACGACGTTGTGGAAGCTGGGATGCCTAAGAAGAGAAAAGGTAGACGGTGATCGAGTTCACACATGTCACAGCTACTGTGAATACCGTTCTTCAAAACTCAAAATAAGTGCATGAGTAGCGTTTCATTACGATAAATTTCTCGTACAGCACTACATGCCCCATGGCTGAGTTGGTTACAGCGTCCGACTGTTACATGTAACGGGATCGGAAGGTCGAGAGTTCGAGCCTCTCTGGGGCAGGCATTTACCTTTTTAGTATTCACTATTCACTTTTTAGAGTAATGGCAGATCGTTTTACAGCTTGGAAAGTAAGTATCCTGAATACAATCACATTACATGGGTAATTGTCTCCCAACATGATTATTATAGGCACGAAGACAACAGGATACTATTGCGGTGCCCACGTCTGAGCCTGAAGGACACGAAATGGCAGGCTTGGACGGAAATGGGATCCCTGCGCTCTACCCTGAGGTTAGCAAGATGTTTTCAATTCCATTTTGATGTCACATCGTTTGCATTCTAAAGAGGGCTTCAATTCAAGACGGAATCGCGCAATTCAATACCAATGTAAACCGAATATCTGAACTTCGCTTATGCCATACAAGACCCATCTCCACAAGAGGCAGCGCAGTTGGACGCACTGGTTGCCGAGACGAGGGTTTTAAGTCATGACTTGAAGCAGCGAATTGCGGCGCTGAATTCTCCAGCAGCCTCTCCCCGGGATGCGCAAATACGAGGTATCCAGGTTTGTACAGAAGAAGTCGGGTGGTGTATTTCGCTGATCTTTGCAGGCAAAGTTGGTCAGCTCGAAGTTTATCGAGGCAATTCAGAACTACCGAAGAGCCGAACAGCAATACCAGACAAAATACACAGAGCGAGTTGAACGTCAATTTAAAATTGGTATGTTACGAGTACCTTTATTTTATTTTCCACTCGTTGACATCGTTTTAGTATATCCTAATGCCTCTCCCGAGGACGTTGCCGCTGTTGTGGAGGAGCAAAGGGGAGGGAACCAGATCTTCGCTCAAGCACTGGCAGTAGGTACAATTTAACTTTTGTTTTTACCTCTCAAGTCTACAAGTACTTTTCGATTAGCTTTCGTCATCGACTCGATATGGTGATTCGCGGGCTGCTTACCGGGAAGTCCAAGAGAGACACCAAGATATTCGTAAGATGGAACAAACTCTGGCAGAACTGGGGCAGCTGTGTGATGATGTGAGTGAGAGCTGTTGTCTCGCACAAGAAGTACCATCTTAACTGCCGTGACCACAGATGGAGACAATCATAGCACAACAGGAACTCACGATCGGCAGCGTCATGGAGACGGCCGGGAAGGTAGAGGAACAAACTGATGCTGCGTATGTTCCAGAACTCTGTCTCCTCTGGAAACTTATGTGTAACTAACTACATTAGCCGTAAAGCCACCAACGATGCAGCGAAGTTTGTTATTTCTGCAAGAAAGAGGAGGTGGATGTGTTTCTTCCTCGTGGTTGCCTTGCTGGCAGTCATTGCACTCGTATTGGGTTTACTTTTCTACTATGGGAAGATATTCACCAGTCATCATAGCAATAGCATCACTAATAATGGCACCAGCCATGAGTAGGTTGGCGATTGTTGTTTCCAACAATAATTATATTATACAGGACAAATTCAACGCCAAACCACCCATCAGCCAATAGCACTGAGCCCTAAATATTTTATCAATGACCTACTTTCGTAGACATATTGATCGGTGAAGCCCAACGACATGGTTTGGTTCAAGATCCTGGCATGCTGAGTCTGTTGTTGACTGGGATGCGAAAGTATATCTGATACTAGAGTGCTTCAGAATACCGAAAGCATTTTACCAATTATAGGTACACGTGCACGTAGAATCGATCGTTCTGCTCACGCAAATTTCCTTTTGTTAGTGTGATGTTTCTGCTGCTGAGCGCTGAGGCCTGAGGTCGTATCATAAGACTACATGCCACGTACCCAACCACTGCCAGATACCCATCCCGAATTCACCGTTTTAGACCACCCCAATTTCCGCGAATACAGAGTAGAAAATTGGCATCTGGCTCGTGATGGCAGCGGCAAGGTGACCACTGGCTGGAGCTGGAAGGACGCCGTCGCTCCCGTTGTGCTCTCACTTATTTGGACAAAGGTCCGTGGTCTGACAGTGTCTTCATTTATCTAATTGTGAGACTGGGCTGGATCAGGTTCAAGGCAGCCTCATTTCTTATGCGGGGCTAGCCTTGGTTTCCATTCTTTTCGTCTGGGTCAAATGCACACAGGTCATCTTTGGTAAAAAATTCCTTTGGCATCCACTGTACCGACTCTCAATGTTGCGCTTCCACAGAATCGGTTGTTGTCCTCCATCACCACGGCATTCAATTTGAAACGCACCGAGGGTTACCTGCACTTCCGCTCATCGCGTCTAGGCGGTTTATTCCTGCAACTACATTGCAAGATTTCATAATAAACGAAGGGCTTCGGAGATGGGATGTTCGGTACTACTTAGCTGCCCTGAGGCGACCTGGAGTTAATGATTATAGGTTGGAAGTGGCATATGAGGTATGTATGTTCGTTGGCAAATGATCTTCCGTTGAGATATCTGCAGAATATTTTGCCCCCTTTCCCCATTCTTCTGGAAGTGTATCACGGAGTCCAAGGCACTTCATTTGCTTCAACGACGAATACAATAATTAGCAATCCGTGTGTACTGTCGGTTCAGCAACAGTAATCTGGACGTTTATATACGACGCTAAAGTTGAAAAAGTGAATTACTCAGTAGGGAAATGAAGCCGTTGCACTTTCCTCGCTCCCATAGGCTGAAAGCAGGTCGTCATAGCCTTCGTCATCTCCTTCTATAGCGGTGCTATCCCTCGTCGATCGCGCGCCCTCCTGGTCTTCTTCAGACACCCTACGCGTTCTCAACGGCGCATCCGTCATGATTTTTCTCAACCGTACTTCATTACCATCTGATGGGTTTTTTCGTGGTTTGCTATCTCCTGAATATTTTCGGGTCCGGCGGGAAGACCTCCCACTCGGATTAGGAGGTTCGTCAAAAGCTGATGCTTTTGGAGTTGTTGCGATATCGTGGTCTTGATGATATCCTTTCTCAGACGATGTCCCAGACGAAGATGTAGAAATTGGTCTTCTAACAGGAAGTCTGAATCCAGGTGCCATAGTTGATATAGACTTCCGATTCAGAGGAACGACCCTGCTGGGTGCACCACTGTCCGAGTCCTTGTCGGAATGATTTCCAAACTTCGGAGGTCTACTTAGAGCATCAGATGGTGATAACGACGATAGGGATGATTGTGAAGTTTTGTGCATGGATCGTCCTTTCGCTCGTAGGACTTCAGCCCATTGTCCTCTATCTGATGCGGGATTGCTGCGAGACGATCGCGGCTCACTTGAGGACGAAAATGTAGACGGTGTTGCAGTGATTAAGGAAGAAGAATTTAGCAACAGCGGGCGCGGAACAGATTTCGTGCTGGGAAGCGGACTCGATGAAGGGGGTAATGATGCCAAGGAAGATCGGATATTTTGCGTTCTGCTCAAAATGCCGGTATCCGACCCGGGTGAAATTTCCGGACTGCTTGGAGAGGAGCCGGAGTTCCTTTGCGATTGCGGAAACATGCTATCTCGGGGAGATCGGAAGAATGCAGGTCGTTCTGGCGGTGTATATGTGCCGGGGCGATTCCCTTCTGGTAGAGACACACGCCGTCCATCTTCAGTTCTCGACGCATTTCCTCGAGTATCTAAGACCGGTCCTGACAGCGAAATCGGTCCTGAGACTTTTGTAGTGCCCCCACCCACGCTCCACCGCCCCAGCATGGCTTTCGCTCGCCAGTTGGTGCCAACCTTCGAAAGAGTAGCAACTGTGTCGGAATCCTTCAATTTCTCTGCGTAGCTCCAAATACTCGAGGATCCATGAGAGCCGGGGCTGGATTGGGGACTATTGTCTTCGGGGATAACGATGGAAGAGGAAGAAGGTGAGGGCAAAGGGGATGATGGAGGTGAAGCCGGCGATGAGGACAACGACGTTTGAGGGGACGGAGGTACTTCCATGGCAGTCTGGTTGGTGATGCCTCTCCAAACCGTCGCAGCTAATCTGGAGGTTATCCCAAGTGAGCTTATAGTTTGTGGTGTTTCAGTCTCATTGCCATCATCGAAAATGTTTCCGTCGGAGCCGGATTCTTCCTCCTCCTTGGATGACTCGGTGGAGATTTGGCTGACAAAACCCTTCCACATCGTGGCACCCAACCGCGCTCCCAAACTGAGGTTATCTCCTTTTTGAACCTTCGCCTCCTCGTCCCGTCGATGGCACAGATCAGATGCAGTCTGAAGAATACGATCGATTCCACCTGCTCTTTCGATAGGATACAGCTGGAGAAGAGACACGCCTTCCAGGAACACATCACCTAGCTCCGATATACGTAATGAAGAGGGAGGGATCCCGTTGCTATCCTCGCCCCAAAGTCCGGGAGATCTACGGTCCGGATTTCCCAATCTAGGCGAATCATTATAAAAGGAGGGAAATGGTATCTATCATGGATACAAACCTGATGAGGGAAGTCCTTGCTCGGATGAGCATACCTGTGCAAATGTCAAGAAGGTAGTCAATCTTTGGATTACTCTCTCGATCCCTCATTGGGCGGGAAAAAAGTGCATCCCAGACCAACAACACGGAAGACAGCGGCAGTGTTTGTGTCAGGAGCGAAGAAAGCCAACGGCTGAGAATGTGGTCAGATTAATTTTTTTGTCGAGGTGATGGCGAGAACATACTACGAATAGTGTGGAAGGGCAGGGTCCAACCCTTTAGCATTCTGTGGTACGTTGATGAATGAAAAGGACGAAAAGTAATGGGGGTGTATGCTTCACCAAATTTACGGCGAGCTCCTCATCGGCCCAAGCCAGTCGTTCACTAAATTTTCTCATCCACAGGTTGGCCCCTTCTTCGTCTAACTCTGAAAATTCCCCCACGATGGCTTCAAACAACCAAAAGACATCTGCTTCCGCATGTGCTAGGTCTTGTGGATCAATCTCCTGAAGTAGAACGGAATACAATGGGACCAAAAGTAAAGGGATATGTGGCGAATTGCTTCCTGGGTTAATGCAGGAATGCAGGTAAAGTAGTCGAAGCAAGGCCGATAGGTGCTTCTGGTGCGCATGAGCGGAATTATACGCTTTAGAAGGGAGTAGGGTTGTGAGAACATTGTTCTTGCGGGAGGAGGGAATGTCAGGCGTGGAGAGAGAGATTTCAGGGGTCTCGGAGAGGTCAGACTCAATTCGAATTTCTGGCGTGCAGCTAGATGTTTCATTAGATGTTGAAGACTCCGCATTCCGCCCTCGAATGTCCCGAAGACGAAAATACAGATTGGCAGCACAATCGATCCTGATGTCATCAGGTGCTGTGTCATCCAATGGACACATGTTAGTAATGTCAGATTCGTCTTCTAAGCCGGAGAAGAGACTTGGTGGAATGCGATAAAGCTGTTTGGAAGCATTCAACAATAAGGCGTCATGCGACTCCAAAGGTGACATTGGCGGGGGTAAAGTCGAGAGAGGCCCAAGAAGACGACGAACAAGATTCTACCAACATTGCTTGTGAAAAATATAGCCGTTTAGGGTGCTTTGAAGAACGTACATAGTAACTCTCCCGATGGCTTTGGATTTCGCTATTCCATGAAGCTTTCGTGACGGGTAGGATACCAAAAAATATTCTTGTGACAGCAGTATGGTCAGAGAGGCAATATTCGCCGAGTTTGGACAGTCTTACTTCCATATTCGAGGTCGCAGCCACGGGGGATTATCAGGAATACCTTGAACCCATATCAATGACAGAAACAGAATAAAATAGCACCCGTACCCTGTGCGCATAACTTGCGTAACCGAGTTAAATCGACGGTTGGAGATGTTTCCGCGTCTAACAGCTCAGAAAGACTATTCAATCTGGAGGGAGCGTAAGTACAACCATCCAGCCCATACAAGTAACAGGAAAACGTGCGAACATCTCTTGTCTGCTGAGTTCTGGTGTCCATTTCACACCGTATGTTACCGCGATGTTGGCAAGATAGTCATTAAGGTGAGTAGCTGAAGGTGGTGGCGCAGATAGTGCCTGAATGACCTTGTATGGAATCAGACAGCGACTTGAGCAAAAGTTCTAATTCTCAACCCACTCGCAATGAAACATAACTATCGTGGTTCCTGATAGCGGAACGAGCAAAATCAGGGCCAAGCCGCTGAATTAGGATGTCTCGAACGATATTGAGGTCTGCAATCATAGATCGGAATCATCGGAAGGAGAGTAGACGTATTCACGACACACCTCTCGAAGATATGTGAGGAGACGCAAAGATGATACTAGATGCAGCTTCTACGACTATGGGACTCGGCGTTGTGCTATGTAATAATTCAATAGGTTGGCTGATGAACGATGGAGGAACAAACCTTTGATCTATTTCACTAAAATGCTCCAGAATCAAACCCACATGCATTTCCAAGACTTCCAGCAGGTCTCCCAAAACATCTTCCTGCACGAGATTCTGGGCTTTGGCCCTTGCGAGACTGATGTTATCCTGCTGCAACAGTGTTGCAATGTCTCTTCTGGTGATTTGCCCTTGGGAGTCCTTCTTTTCCTGTAACTGACCCAACCTCTGAGTTGTTAGACGAAGCTGTGCCTGAAGATGGATCTCAATACAACATTTAACGGGTTTCAGCGAGTGGCGATGGAATACCTTCACTGCAGCCGGATTCCAACTAGACATTGTGTCAGGAATAGGCTTCAAATTGGGAGCCTCCGCGCCGTGGACGTACTACGTGAGGGAGCAGGAAGCAAGGTATTGTGTCCGAGTGTATTTTGCTTCCATTCCAAAAGGATATGCGTCGCGGATTGATCGGGTCTTGGCTGCCGAGATCTCAATGAAAGCCGCAAATACTATTGTGTACATTATTGTCATTAAATAGTTAATTATCGCCAGGCTGTAAACGTCTGATTGGCCAGGCCATTGACGACGTGCTCATACGACTTGAATCCCCCTCCCCAATTGAATTCTTTCCCTGGGTCTCCCATTTGACTCGGTTCTCGGGGCTGAATTGGGTAAGATTTGTTGGAGAAGAAAGTTCGACGGATATCAGTGCTTGAATTGACGATTCGGGTCTCCTTGCGGGCAGGACGGATATTTGCCGGAGGGATGCCCGCCCCATGGTTGTTTCTGTGTCGCTTTTGTAACCCAGTTCATATTTAGCCTTCATGGATGTTTGCCGTGGACGGCGGCACACCATGATAATAAGACCGGTAGCGTACGACAAAACTGCGGATATGGTAAGCGATCAAACTGCACCGGATATCGGTAGCTTGCTCACGAAGGAGTGGGTCAACCCAGGCACCGATCAAAATGAACATGTTAATCATTCTGCATACACCTTCTTCATCAGCGGCTAACAAGGTACGAGTTAGTCTGGTGTAGGAACGGCTGCGAGAGAACCGCTAACTTTGATGAGAGCAGTGGAACTTGGGATTCCAGATTGTAAACATGACGGCAGTTCCTAAGAAACAAATTGACTGAGTAGAACTCTTCATCGACCAACGCAACGTGTGTACCTATGTGTACCGTAAGGAGAAACATAAAACGAGCAGCATCTAACCAGGGTCTAAACTGTAGAATCATTCTGGCAACACATCAGACTTGTGTAAAATTGTAAATAGCTGTTGACATACAATATCGGCAACAGA
The DNA here is from genome assembly GCA_963556145.1 of Hygrocybe punicea. Classification (NCBI taxonomy): domain Eukaryota; kingdom Fungi; phylum Basidiomycota; class Agaricomycetes; order Agaricales; family Hygrophoraceae; genus Hygrocybe; species Hygrocybe punicea. The sequence goes on along the minus strand of OY744462.1, from coordinate 5,440,708 downwards.
ACTACTGTGATGGCATTCGAGAGCACGAGTACAAGAATCAACGTTCCTGCATTCAAGAACAAGGTTAGTCATTTGGCAAGAAAGGATAAGGCGTCTGAAACTCACGCGCTGACTTGGCCGATATGTCCCACCGCCAGAACAATTCAAAACAAAGTAGCACGACCCATACGATGCTGATGATGATAATACAAACTGCGGAAATGCGTAAGACGGAGTATCAATCATTAGCCGAGAAGATGAACCAACGGAATGCGGCAGCTCGGAATTTTAGGAATCCAGGTGAATAACTCATCGTTGAAGTGTAGGATGAATCACAATTTGCCCAGCAAAACAATGAAGGAAGTCGAGACTCGCTCGGAACTCAGAAAGCAGTCAATCTTCCAGAGAAAGATCTGCAGGATGAATCTACGCCGAATGCCACCGAGGAGGGCTCGTCGACTTTGAAAAGTAAGAGAGTTCAGAACATTGTGGTGGAAATGGAAATACAAGGAGAGAAGGCGCTCATCGCGGCTGTGCCACAGTCCACAACGTGTTGTGGACTAGGAGCTGTACACGTGACTTCCGTCGGACAATTGTTGGAAACTGCAGTAAAAAATTCACATAAAAATTTATTTACATCTTCACAAATTTTAACCAAATAGGCCTCATTGAATTTCGCGGCTTGGTGGCCACTCGGTGCCGTCGAAACTCGATCGGACATGTCATGACTTCGATCACCTATAGCAGCGCAACCATCTTTTTGTTTCGACGGCCGCCACAGCATGCGCATTAATTGATAGATCCCCCTAAATTTTGCACACAAAGGGAGTAGGCATCATTTATTCATTGTGACAAGCTTGAAGTTGAACGGATATGCATGGCGAGTTGTTGACTGGAATGAGAGAATTTTCGAAAGACGCAAGTGCTAAATAAGGCAGCATTAATATTGTTGGGAAGCTCGAAGCTGCCAGACTTACAGCAGCAGAACTACATGGCGGTCGGTAGCAGTCGGGGCGGCGGCTGTGCTAAAAAAACAAGAGTCCGTTTGACCGGGAGCGTACCCAGAACTTGGCCAGAACTTGCTTTCTTCTACCTTCTACTCGGATAGTTGAAATCATCAGCCTGAGACGACCCGCCAAACGGATCCCGTGACTCGGGCGACCATGACCTACTCCTCCATCCCAATTTTGCGCCATGTTCAGCTTGTCATGACTTGTTGCTCAATCGCAGCGAATGCGTTTGTGGAGTCCTCCATGTCCCGAATCCGCCATCGTGGAACTGACCTTACCTTTATCCCTGTAGTCTCTGTGCAGGCGGAATCTTCATATTTGCCCTGTTTTCCCCTGCTCTAACATCCCAACTCAAATTGACACAACCTCAGCTAACGACGATAGTACTGGCGTGAGTAGAACAATCTTGCCTTACGGTGACCACTCAAAACATTTCATGCAGAGGAATGGTAGGGCAATATCTGTTCTCACCTTTGGTCGGCAAAATATTCGATTTTTACGGTCCACGGGCCTGTTCGTGTTTTTCATTTGTCTTGTTCTCGCTTGGATTTGGCCTTTTCTCCCGAGAGATTGCAAACACGCCTAAGGACATCACACAACCTGCTGCAGCATCGTTCCGACATCTAGTCGCCTTGTTTTTCATGGCCGGGCTTGGGTCAGCATTCTCGTAAGTATCATTATCCTTATGCGACTGATATATTGATGTGCTTCTGTAGCTATTTCTCTGCAGTCTTCGCGGCATCGAAGAACTTTCCACATTACCCTGGAGTTGCCTCCGGTGCAAGCATGGCGCTCTTTGGCCTTTCTCCCCTTTTCCTCTCCCTTATTGCCTCCGAGGGTTTCACTTCCCCAGAAACTGGTCTTGATGTCACACGTTTTCTCAATTTCATGGCCATATTTGTTGGATCTATTCATTTAATCGGTGTATTTAATTTGAGGACGCCCACCCTCGCAAGAGATCTTCCTGTATTGTCTCATATGGATGTTGAACAAGTCACTGAAGTGAATGAACGCAGCCGCTTATTACCTGGAAGGCAGGCCAAAGGCTCCACCGTCGAACTCCTCTGTGATCCCTATTTCTGGGCCCTTGCTGTAATTCTTATAATCACACTTGGATCCGTAAGTGTAGTTGTTGATTCCATGTAACAATATGAAAATTTTCTTTTGTTTTTACAGTGCGAGATGGTCATATCTAACATGGGAACCATTATACTTTCACTTCCGCCGTCTTCACCTCTGTCCCCTAAACCACCGTCAATCGACACCACCACTTCGACCCAAGTTAGAATTTTCTCACTCGCAAACACCTTGTCACGCCTTCTGGTCGGGCCTTTAGCTGATTTCATTTCTCCTGTTGCGCCACGTCTCCGTACCGGTGACGCCTCGTGTAAACAACCTATCAGCCGGGTCTCATTTTTCTCCGCTGCAACTCTGTTGCTTTGCTTTGTATTCCTGTGGACAGACGTTGAAATTCGATCGCAAGAGGCTGTCTGGGTTCTGAGGTGTGTGCACTCCCGGCCCCATAAAACCTCTAATTTTTGTCATGAAGCATGGGGACAGGTATCGTCTACGGTGTAACGTTCACCGTTTTGTAAGGGTCTATTGCGGTATCTCGTTTGTAACGCTCGCTGATCAGTATCGTAGACCCAGCGTTCTGTCTTCTATTTGGGGTTCACCAAATTTAGGACGTAACTTTGGGATTCTCTCATACGCTCCCGTCATAGGGACGCCTATTTTTTCATACCTCTACGCATTCGTATCTGCACACCGTGATCAAGATGAAGGGGTGTGCAAAGGCGTTGCTTGCTGGCATTTGACGTTTTTGCTGACATCCGGTGCTGCATTACTGGCGTTTGGTTGCTCCCTGGTCTTATGGAGAAGCTGGAAGGGAAGAACTTGAGATCATACTACTCTTGGCGATAGAAATAGAAGTCGTTAAATAATACCAGACTTTCCCTTTTTTGTTGTATTCAGATCACCAGACGGGGACATACGTATACGTCTTTTTTCGGCTCGTGAAATCAAACACGTTGAAGCTCACTCTCCAGATGACCTTTCGACCAGCAATGGCCCTCCTGCATGCGTGTGCGGCAGGCATTATGGCGTATGGGTACGAGGGTCTGGAATCCCTACCCATCGACAAATGGATACGAAGTCAGAAAGGAGGACATTTTCAATTCTTGACCATCCAAGGGTGCGTTTGAAAGTGGTGTATGACGATGGTTTGAATCCGACATTTCCCTCTGTTACTTTTGGCCAGACTGGCTATAGCATGGCTTACGATGGTGTTTGGGCTTGCAGCAGATTTATTTCCATCAGTCTCATGTTAGGACTAACCACTTCGACTTTCGATTTCGCCTGATCTATATTTGCAGTGTTCAGGTCAACAAAAAGGGCTCTTTTCATGGTTTCTATGCCGGTAGGCCTTCTTTTATTGCCTGTCAGCCCCACGACTGAATGCGTAATTCTAGGTTGCAGTTGTGGTCTCGTCGTTCTACTGGTCCTTGATGCTATTCTCCCCGGAGTTGATTCTCATACCGGAACCAGGCGATTTATCTTCTACTTCACCTGTTCTTTCCCGCCTACCCTTCTCGCTCGATTTTGCTTTGCACGTCACCCCTTTGCTCTCTCTGATCGCGGACTTCACACTCCTAGATCATAAGTACACGAAGAGGGAAGCAATATATGGTGCACCGCTGATAATATCCTTATCGACGATTTGGTACTCATTATGGGTGGAGTATTGCGCGAAATACAATGGCGTCTGTAGGTATCTATTCCCTATCAAGTTGTGTTGGTCTGAAACTTTTCAGTTCCCTATCCATTTCTTACGAATAACACATTCAATATTCGACTGGTTATCTACGCTCTGGCAGCTGGGTTGGCGTTGGTTTCTTTCTGGTCGGTCAATGCCTGTCACCCCGAAAGCGTTCACACACCTGGAATTACGCTTGTACAAGTGAAAGAAGAACATTAGTAGAAATAGAGGCAATGCATATACTATAGAAGATCGATCGACATACGCATCAGTCTTGCGCGGGCTTGGTGGCAAAAAAGTTCAGCTCGAATTGCACAATTTATTGCAAAAAAAGTAAATCAATTATTCCGATACGGGGAATCGAACCCCGAGCTGCCGCGCAACGATGCACTGTGAAAGGCGGCAATGTTAGCCGTTACACCATATCGGATCGTGGTACAAGGCTTTCCAATTAACTGTACCGAAGGTCACTTGTGGTCAAGTCATGTGACAGACGATGAAGGCCATTATTACAGTAACGGCCTTGAACCTTAAATATTTTCAGACGTCAATGACTGTGGCGGGCCAACCCACCAAGCAGAAGCTATGGGGTGGCAGATTCACCGGAAAAACAGATCCACTGTAGGTCTCATTGAATATTTATGGTGAAATCCCAAAATCAATTCTTGCCAGCATGCACGAGTTCAACCAGTCGTTAAAATACGACCAGCGGATGTACGCAGCAGACATCCGAGGTTCAATTGCCTACGCAAGGGCCTTGAATTTGGCTGGAATCTTGACCAAGGCAGAAGAGGCCACGATTACACAAGGTCTGGAGGTTGTCGGGCGAGAGTGGGATAACAGTGTGGTATGTATGATTTTTTTAGATTACTTTTTGTCGACTCAACAGCAGTCGGGAAGCGATGCTCAGTTTCAGATTCAAGCGGATGACGAAGATATCCATACCGCAAATGAACGACGATTGAGTGAGCTCATTGGGCCACTCGGTGGGAAGCTGCACACAGGGCGCTCTCGCAACGACCAAGTTGCAACTGATGTGCGATTATGGCTCTTTGAACAGGTCAAGCACGTCCATGATGGGCTGAAAGGACTCATTCGCATCATGATGGAGAGAGCCGATCAAGAAAAAGAAATATTAATGCCAGGATATACTCATTTACAAGTACGCGACATGAGGTGACTGGGGATTATTGCTCATTGCGTTTACTCCTCGTAGCGGGGCCAACCCATTCGATGGTCGCATCTGCTATTATCTCATGCATTCTCATTTCGTTCCGATCTTGAACGTCTCAAGCAACTTATGCCCCGCATCTCTGTTCTCCCTCTCGGCTGCGGTGCTCTCGCAGGGAACCCATTTGCCATTGATCGTGAATTTCTTGCCAAAGAACTAGGTTTCGAATCCGTTGCAGAGAATAGCTTGTTGGGTGTTGGTGATCGTGATTTCATCGTCGAGTTCTTGATGTGGTCAAGTTTAGCAATGACCCACATGAGTCAATTGGCGGAAGATTTGATAATTTATTCGACCGCCGAATTCGGGTTTATTACCTTGAGCGATGCCTACAGGTGAGTACAAGTACATTCACTTGAACACGCAACCTCTGAATGTGAACTTCCGCAGCACTGGTTCCAGCATCATGCCACAGAAGAAAAATCCTGACTCCCTTGAACTTTTGCGTGGAAAATCCGGACGTGTCTTTGGAAATGTACCGTGAACAACTATTACAAAAACAACGAAAATGTTGAATCTGACAACGGTGGCCCACAGATGGCTGGCTTTTTGATGACTCTCAAGGGGTTACCATCCACATATAACAAAGACTTACAGGAGGACAAGGAGCCTTTATTTGATGCTGTCGACAATGTTTCTGCGTCTTTCAAGATCGCTGAGGGTGTTGTCGCGACAATGGAAGTGAGTTGTAGTGTTTCAAGCTTACGTGGTTTATAAAAAAAGAATTCCGACAGGTTCATGCAGAAAAGATGCGCCAAGCGTTAACAATGGACATGCTAGCCACGGACCTGGCTGATTATCTCGTTCGCAAGGGGGTGAGTCTGCTTGTTTAACTCATCATGTGTCTTTTCGGACGATCGTTTTCAGATACCCTTCCGTGAGACTCATCACATCTCTGGCCGTGCTGTTGCACTTGCGGAATCCCGAAGATGTCAACTCAACGAGCTGACCCTCCAAGACTTGATGAATCTGAGCGAGAAATTTACTGACGACGTTCACGAGGTGTTCGATTTTGAGGCAAGCGTGGAAAGGCGTCAATCGATTGGAGGGACGAGTCTGAAGATGGTTGAGAGACAGATTTCGGTCTTGCGAGCAGATTTAACTTGACGATGTAAAAAGTGGTCACGTCACGTCACGATGAGTGACTGGCCAAGTTCCCATCAGTGTGTGAGCTTTGTCTGTTACAATTTCAGCGACACAGCCCAGTACCCCTTGAACCTCGCCGAACTTTACAAAAGGAAACAATCAGAGTCTTGTCTGCTGTTGCTCGATTGCAGCCACTTGCCGACCTACTTACGATCAACAAACTAAATACTCATATTGCCTAATGGCCAGAGACAGACTGGCTGCAAAGAGAGTGCGTTCCGCAGCATGCGTCACATCCCAATGAAGCTGACCGCCAATTGGTACATTTCCTCAGGCTCAGCAAGGTGCTGGGGCCTATACCAGCACGTAAGTCAAGGAGATTTTTTTTATTGCAGCGTCATTTTCTCAAATAATGTAACGCGTTACAGCAACTCCTATCCGACGCAGGCGTCGAGTGGAGATGCTGCAGGAGGATACCAAGGTCGCAGGGGTAACCCATACGCCCAGCAAGAGGACAGAGGATACGAGATGGCAGAAGTCAGAGACAGTAGAACCAACCTGACGACTGGCGCCGATGACATGTCGGCATTCTACAGTGAAGTCCGTGTTCCGGCTCTCCCATTCCATTTTACGTTATTTTTTGCTGTAGATTTCATCCATTCAAGACAGCCTGCGAACGTTCAACGACAATGTCGCACGAATTGGCGACCTTCACTCGCGATCTCTCAATAATATGGACGATGCCGCCGCCCAGCGGAACGCATCTCAGTTTGACGAACTGGTGACGAATACGAGTGCACTGAGTGGGTCCTTGAAACGACGTATCAAGGCGCTCGAGAAGCAGGGCGGGTCGGGGCGCGATGGCCAGATTCGCAAGCAGCAGACTGCGCTGGTCAAGTCCAAATTTGTTGAGGCCATTCAAAATTATCAGACGGTGGAGCAGCAGTACCGGGCGAAGTACAGGCAGAGATTGGAGAGACAGTTCAAAATTGGTGCGAATCTTTTCGCGGCAGGGCCCTATGCTAGACTCACGTATGATATTAGTGAAACCCGACGCATCGCCAGAGGAAATTCGGGCGGTTGTAAATGACGACAGTGGCAACCAGATCTTTAGTCAAGCGGTGTGTTTTTCCTGAATTATTTGCGTGGGGGAGAGTAATTCTGAATGGGTATAACGCAGCTCATGAACACCAACCGATTTGGCGAATCTAGAGTGGCATATCGCGAAGTCCAAGAACGTCATGAAGACATCAAGCGCATTGAGAAAACCCTCAGCGAGCTTGCACAGTTGTTCAACGATGTGAGTTTGTTAGAGGATGTCAGTGAGCCATGTCAACCCACATCGGTGAATGCAGATGAGCGTGCTGGTGGAGCAACAGGACGATGCCATCAATGTAATTGAGACGCAAGCTGCCGGTGTAGAAAGGGACACGGAAGCTGGGTACGTTTTACAATCCTGCTGTGCTGACTTTCCTGGACTCAATATATTGTGCAGTCTTGCATTAACACACAAAGCAGTTGATTCCGCCCGTGCCGCTCGCAAAAAGAGATGGATTTGCTTCTTCATCATTGTCATTCTGCTGATCATTGTCGCTGTTGTTGTCGCGGTGGTGATTGTGAATCAGAGGAAGTGAGACTCAACGGCCAACTCTTATTATGTGCTATACTCATTCAAAGTTTTAGGAAATGACGCGACGTCTCACTTTCTATTTTCAAGGACTTTATTTGCAAGCTATTTCACCACAACGTTTTCCTAATAAGTAGCCTCTAGCTGTGCAGCAGCAGCACACCACATCTTTTTTTACCATGTCTACCACGTTTTCCGGACGTTCCCCGCCCCTTATGCATATTGGATAGAACTTTTTTCAGAATACTTTTCAAAGAAACGCAGGAGACATGATTCGAATGAGAAATGTTCCCCTCCAACGTTTCAGGTATTCAGGGCCAAGAAATGTCGGGATACAAAGTCGAGGCTATACTGTACAGCCTGCACCGTGGGCCCGCAGCATGATTAAAATGATATCGGAATGAACAGCAGATTAGACTCGAGAAGTTACGGTGGCAGTGCCTGTCTGGGAAGTTGCAGAGAGTTGCGCAGTCAGAGGTAAGTGACAGTTGGCGGCAACGAATAATTATTCTAGCGGGTGAACTGAGGGCAACCGAGTTACATCCCACAGGGTGCATAATTAAGGATGGTCCATTCGGGTCCATCGCTTTGGGCAAGGTTATCGGGGGAATTACCGGGATTGGATTGGATTGGTTGTTCGGTTGGATTGTGGGCCGGGGCAATCGTTGCACGTCTTGCGCCGTAGTAGAGTAGGTTTCGGATGTGGCGTGTACAGGTACTGACAGTACCCGGAAGTCGTGCACGTGACCGGTAGTATCGAAGATCTGTGCAAAAAGCTGACGCGTCCCTGTGTTATAAAAGGTATTGCCTTGTCTGCCCCCTCTCCTCCTCTTCCCCTCTTCCAAGTCACTTTCTTTTTTCCTATTCTCCCCCCAATCAACCAAAGTGCGTGCGCTATTCGCAGCCATCGTTATTGTTCCTGATGAGTTCGTTGTTTCGCAGCACCGACCATATTGCTTCAGGGCTTCGCTCAAGAGAATCATATCAGACGAACAAAACAGGATTACAAACGAACGTTATGCCCGCCAAGAAGCGTTGTCAGCTCCAAGCTGAGATCCCGTGTAACTCTGCCGTCCTCCGTATCGTTGGACAATGTCCACACTGCCGGGCACAATTCTGTGGAACTGTGAGTTGCCAGTTCGTCCCTCCATCCTTGGTTCTGTGCGGTTGTTTATTGTTCTTGTTGACTGACCTGCACTGTTCCTGTCCCGCAGCACCGCCTGCCCGAACATCACAACTGCAACAACCTGGAAGACTGCCGGCAGCAAGCCTTTGATAGGAACAAAGCGAAATTGGAGAGCGAGCGGACGGTAGCGTCCAAGATGGCGACTGCCTAATTAACCGCGGCGTATTATCATTACCCTATCCCCGGTTACTACCTCCGACATCCGGTATCACCGTCCCTTCCGCTCTCCAGCGCCCTCACTATCCGCTGCGCTCTCCCACTACCCGGATCCCGTTACCCGGGGCCACAATATTTGCTCCGTACAATTTTGCTATACGACCGCCACGAATAATCCCTGTCCGCCTTCCCTCTCCCCATACACACCAGGTGTATCCATTTTCACGCACCTCGCCGACGGGACTGACGTAGGTTTTCGTGACACACCACGGACACTTCTCACCTCCTCCCCATCCATAATCTACCGTCGTTTGTATAGAATATTATAATCCTTATAGGCCCCGCCGGTGTCGGCCCTGTGATCTCTCTCGCTCTCTGCTGTGTGATTGATTGATTGATTGAGCGTGTAGAACCGAAGCTATCATGAGCGGGTGATGTACCAGGGGCTGGTGTGATACCCGAAATGATCGATCTTTCCCTCTGCCCCTGCTGTTACCAAGCTGCCTGACATCTGTCGAAAAGAAAATTATGGCATAGGAAGAGAAGAAAGTTGAGACGGTTTTCCGTGTCGCTTCGTCTTTTCCGTGTCGCTTCGTCTGTGTACCTCCGCGTTGACCGGCGAGCCGGTGTTTCGGCCCTCCGTTTTGCCGGGGCGCCTTTTGAATCCAGTCCTAGCACGTGAAGCCACAAGCTTTAGGCTCGTACTACTTCAGCTTGGTACATCGATTGAGCGTGTTCTTGCCTCCATCTGTTTACAGGGTCTTTCTTTTGGAGTTAAAAGACAAGGTCAGTCATGGATATTCGGACGGGTGTTGATGCTTGCCGATGTGGTTCTTTCTGACTGCCCGGATTTCAAGTGATTTTTGTGGGGGAACTTTGCTACACGTGATAATCGATAATTCAACGACCAAGGTGTGCCATTTGCTCGTTCCGCTGTATTTATGAACATCCCTTCATTATTATTCAAATCTTCTCCATACTCTCCAAACTCACCCTCACCACTGCGACATGGCGACCAGAGTCCGACAGTTATTCAACCACATTTCAGGAAAGGAAATGAATGCAGGTAAGAGTATGGCTATCTATACAATGCCGCCAACTTTTTGATTTGTTTGTAGAGTCTTGGAACAGCGTCCCACTTGCGCCGCCCGACACGTAAGACCTTGCCCCCTTTCCTTGACAGATCTGCGTACTGAGAGTGGAACGTGGAACAGCATATTCAAGATCACGGCGGCGTACAAGGCGGATCCGTCTCCGCAAAAGGTGAATTTGGGCGTCGGCGCATACAGGGATGACGAGAACCGACCGTGGGTGCTGCCGTCTGTGAAAAAGGTGGGTTAGTGGGCCAGCGCAGTCCAGCCCCGCCCCTACCGTGATTTATTTATTTATTGATCACTGGGCAGGCGACGACTATGTTGCTGAATGATCCTGGGTTTGACCACGAGTACCTCCCGATCACGGGGTTGCCGGAATTCACTACTGCTGCTGCGAAGCTTATACTGGGACCGGGTTCTACTGTGTTGAAGGAGGGCCGGGTTGCGAGTGTGCAGACGATATCGGGTACGGGAGCGAACCACCTCGGTGCGCTGTTTCTGAGCCGATTTTACGGATGGAATGGGGAAAAGAAGATGTGGGTGAGCAATCCGACGTGGCGTATGTGTTCTATCCGTCTGTGCCGGTGGGTTTTGTATTGACAACAAGGACAGCGAACCACCAGCCGATTTTCCGAAACGTGTCGATTGCCCCAGTGGAGTACCCGTACCTCGCGGCGAAGACGGTATCGCTGGACATTGAAGGGATGTTGGGTGCGATTACGGGTGCGCCTACGCAATCTGTGTTTGTTCTGCACGGGTGTGCGCACAACCCGACTGGGGTAGACCCCACGGAGGCGCAATGGCAGGCGATTGCGGATGTGATGCTTGCGAGGAAGCACTATGCGTTCTTTGACTGTGCGTACCAGGGATTCGCGAGCGGGGATCTGGACCGAGATGCATGGGCTGTGCGCTACTTTTCGGAGCGGGGAGTGCCGATGCTTGTGTGCCAGGTGGGTTGTGTGTATGTGCACGTGAAGATATGCTGAGAGTGATGATGACGCAGAGCTTTGCGAAGAACGCAGGGTTGTATGGGGAACGTGTCGGTGCACTGCACGTTGTTGCTGGGACGAAAGAGGCAGCGGATCGGGTTCGGAGTCAGTTGTCTGTGCTGCAGCGAAGCGAGATCAGCAACCCGCCGTCGCACGGAGCGCGTATTGTGAGTGTACGATTGACAGGTGACACGAGGATGGTGACTGATGAGGGGCAGATGTCGCTGATACTGAACGATGAGGTTCTGTTTTCGGAGTGGAAGCGGGATATCAGGACGATGGCGGAACGGATTATTGCGATGCGAAAGAAGATTGTGGAGTTGCTGGAGGCGAAGGGGACGCCTGGTAGCTGGAAACATATAACGGAGCAGATCGGGATGTTCAGGTGAGTGATGGTGACGACAGTAATGACTTTTATTTTTATTTTTATTTTTATTTTCAACGATTAGTTTCACTGGGATCAGTCCGAAGCAGTGCCAGGAACTTGCCGATAAATCCCACATTTACATGACTGGGAACGGGAGGATCTCCATGCCAGGTACGTGCTTGAGATCCGGGACCGTAGTCCGTAGTCTATCTCAGTATCTGATGCACGTACACGCACAGGACTCAACAGTCGCAACATCGACTACGTCGCCACCCAATTCGATCTCGCAGTCCGCGATCAGTTGTAAATGACATCATCTGTACCTGTATGCTACATGACGTCACAGTCTAGACTTCGGGGCAATTCCATTTACTTTTTCCTCTTTTTTCTCGCTCTTCTTGTCCAAAGTCTCTGTCAAATGTCCACAACAGAGTCCCCCGACAACTTCTTTATATACTCTCAAAACAGTTCCCTCTTCAGAAATTCCCTTTCTTCGTCCCCTTCTCCATCCCCCTCACAATCCCCCTCACAGTCAACATCGCCCGTCGACTCCGTCCTCATCCCCCCTTCATCTCTAGTAACCCCCTACGATCCTCCACCAGAAGATCCGTTCCCTCCAGTTAGCCCCCCCCTTGACCTCGCCCTCGACGATGAAGGTCTCACCGCACTCGAAAAAATATATCTCTTCTCCCGCAGCAAGTCTATTTTCCATCGCGTTTTCATCGCTCACGCTATCCCTTCTTTCCTGGACCAAGTCACTCCCCCAGAAGCAATCGAGTACGTTCTTCCGCTTCTCAGCGGCCTTGCCATCGACCAAGGTCCGTCCAATTCGCTCTTTCTTCATCTCAATTCGCTCATCATTTTCTTACAGACGAATCGGTCAAGGAAGCACTCGCCGCCGAGCTCATTCCAATCATATGGTGGTTCTTTACCGTACGCCTTTCCCCCCCTTCCGTCATTTCTCGTGTACTGATATCCCTAATCTTCGACAGCACTGCCAGCTAACCTGTGGCGATGACATGCAGCGCCCACAACCTCAGCCCCCAACTCTCGTATCAGTGCAGGCATTCACTCCCATCCTCGGAACCCTGCTCCTCAGTCCCAACGCCCTCGTCGGTGCTGCGGCACGCTACGCCGTCGTCAATCTCCTCGCACGCATTCGCCGCGCAGATATACGTGAAGGCATCGTCGCCAGTACGGATATAGCCCAGCAAGAGGCCGAACGCGAAATGGACGAGCATGAGCGCCAGCGGGATGCCTGGGACGCTCGCGTGGGCGTCGGTCTTTTTGGCCGTGCAGAACGCCGGCTCTTCCAGCACGAGGTATTCCAGCACGTCGTCATCGGCATGGGCCGTCTTGACGACGAGGCATATGAGGCGGTATTTGCAGGCGAGTACTGGCATGACACCGATGCCAATACCGAGGGCGGCTGGGACGAGGACACACACATGAGCAGCACGCCCCTGCCTTCAAATGAATCTTTAAACCAGGTATCTCACTTGTTGACTGTTGGCACTAATGTGGATCTCAACGACGAAGGTTACCCCGATACCGAACAAGCTGCAGTCGGAAGATTATCCAGTATGAGCCTGATGGCTGCCGTCACCGCAAGTGGTATGTTTCTCAATCCCCCCCACCCACTCAATGCCGTCCCCGCCAACGATATTTCAGGTTCGTTGACGGAAGATACACAGCGCTCCTTTGTCACAGAGGTAGAGCGGGTGGGCCGCGATCCAGTTTACTTTGTGCGCCGAGAGGCCGCCTTTGCCCTTGGTGCTCTCGCAAAGGTCGTCCCAAACGAAATCGTGCTATCTTCCTTGGCAAGCTTCCCAGTTTATTTTGTCCTAAACCAACACTAATGCATTCAACCAACCACTGTAGTTACCACTTTTCGAGTCCCTTCGCGATGACACCGTCTGGCATGTCCGTCACTCTGCTCTTTTTGCTCTCCCAGCCATCCTGGCGCGTCTCCCACCAAAGCACCGTCGCACACTGGCTCTGGACTCCATCGTCGCACTGGCCACGGACAAGTCACCCATGGTACGCACTGGCGTGCTCGAGGCCTTGGGCGAGGTCGTCTACACCTTCCACCGCGATCACGACGGCCCGCCCCAGGAGCTTGTGCGGCTGTTTCTGGATCGTGGGGCAAGTCGCCGGCTACGGGGAAGAAATGGGGACTGCGATGGAGATGGAAAGGCACGGTTACGGGAGGAGAGTTTGCGGTCGATGTTCGGGCAGGGGGAGACGTGTAGTCCGAATTCAGAGGTTTCGTCGCCCTTACCACCGAGGGACGACTCGTCGATGATCGAGTTCTACGATGACCCTGAGCGCACGCTCGTGTGCGCTTTCAACTACCCGGCGGTAGCGTTGACTCTAGGGCGCGCGCGGTGGTGCGAGTTGCGGGGTGTATACCTGGAGCTGGCGGTGAGTCGTAACCTGAGAGTGCGGCAGACGCTAGCAGCGAGTCTAGGTGAGCTCGCACGAATCGTGGGGCCTCGGAATGCGCGAATGGACCTGGTGGGGGTGTGGTGGGATGCCGTGCGGTGCGAAGAAGGGGGGGTGCGAATGCGTGCGGTGGGTTGTATGGAGGTGTTTGTCAGCGCATTGCGCAGCGGAGGGGTGGGCACCGAAGAGGACGAGGAAGAAGAGGACGAGGATTGCGTGAGTGCGCGAGTGGAAGTGGTAGAGGGGGTATTGGCAGTGTGGGAAGAGGGGGTGTTTCGCGGGTGGAGGGAACGAGAGAGCATTGCAAAGGCGGTAGCGGGGCTTGCTGAGCTGGTGGGGCGGCAGCGGCCCGCGCTTATTCGTAGATTGCTGAAGACCGCCTTGCAGGACGGCGTGGCCGCTGTCAGAGAAGCCGCCGTGTGCTCTGTGGGTAGCATTTATTTTAGTGTTGCTTGAATACTCATGTTGAAGCGTAGGTTTCTCGCATCTGGAAACTATTTGCAGACCGAATAGATGTGTTGGATGATCTGTGCGAGGACCTTCGTACTCTAGCAAATTCGAGTTCATTCCGTCGACGAATGACGTGAGTAATTCCGAGTCGTCTCCAGGTTGATATTTACTAAGAACTTTGGGGTAGATTCGTTGCTTGCCAATATGCGCTCGTCGTCCCAGGGGAGGACGAGCGGGCGGTTAGTGTAGACGATGACACTTTTTGGCGAACAGTCACTCCTTTGGCGGATGACGGCATCATAGATGTCCGGATAGGCGTTGCTAGGCTTGTTGGCATTATTTGTGGTATCTGCGGTGCTTTTATGTGACGGTGTCTGTGCTCATCTTACTCGTTCAGATGTGAGATTGCGGCGGTCTCAGCGGGTAACGGGCGTGCTGCTTGATCTAATCCGTCATATGTCGCTGGACCCTGCGCAAGAGGTGCGATCATATGTCCCGGCGCTTTTGGAGCGAAATCAGTTGGGGGCAGTACTGAGTGGCCATGGGAAGTACACATCGAGTTATACAGTTTCACGTCCGCCCCCATTGTCGCCGAGAGACAGTTCAGGAAATACAGTCGGAGCTACGCAGGCTGTTCTTCCTGATGCAAACCCTTTTGTCAGCCATTTGGTGGAGGCAGGGCTGTCATCGTTTGACCGGGACTCCGTTGCTCCCGCCATACTTGGGGAGGCTGTGGTGTCTTCGGAGCACATCTTTCGGCCCGAGACTGACGGAGTCCAAATGGATCCTGGCGGAGAGAGGGTGCGGGTGCCAGCTTGACACCGATTGCATATAGATATTTTCATATATTATTTGTTACGCACTTTTTTATTTGCATTTCGGTATTTGAATTGGTTGCAATTGCGTTGTCAGTTGTCAAGCCGATGACTGCCAAGTCACGTGTCGAATCCACACACAGCGCATTCGACCGCCGCATTGTGCCTCAGTCTGAAGCTCAAGAGCTGGCCTCTCCCCTCATTCCAGTCAAGCCCGTCGAACGGCTCATTCACTCTCCTTGCTGAAATAGAAACATGACGAACTTCATCTGGACTTGCAGGTATCTGTTGTTTGGTACGAATCACTGTTGCCTTTTCAACGTTGTCATCTGTTTTTGATGGTGTCCTCGTCGTCGACCTAGGGGTGTTCATCGTCTCGAATGCCATCACATGTAGTGTCGCCGTATGGAACTTTTTTATTGCCGCAGCAATTGACCACAATCGCAAGTCGATTGAGACACTGGAAGTGGTTGCTGACCTCGCTGATTCAACTCCTCCCACAGTGCAAATCGATGCTTTCATCATCGCCGTTGCCGCTCTCAGTCTAGTATTCATTCTTTTCATGTATGCGATCGACGATGTTGTGTTTTCTCCACCGGTCGTGTTGGCTTATACTTTTTTCATTGCACAGAATAGTATGTGGGCTGATACGGAGGAACTCTGTTGTTGCCCGTGTGTGGTTCGAGTGTGTGTGGGTTGGAGTGTTTTTTTCAATGCAATTTTGTACGTTTACGGGTGGTAGGGACAGATGTGGCATTTCTGATTGTTATTTGGCTGCCGCATTTTAATAGCGGGTGCTGTTGCGATAACGTCGATTGTGCCGAGCCTGATGTGCCCTGCTACAGGTGTGTATATGTCCGACGATGCTTTGTCTCTTTATTGATTGGGTTGCCATTAGTGGTGTTTCAGCTTTCTGGTTCGTGCGCCTCCACTCAGGTTCTAATGGCATTCACTTGGATCTGTGCCATCGTCCGTGCGTACTCGATTTTATCACTTCCACTTTCTAATTTGCTCACGCAACCATCACCTAGTCCTGGCCTACTTCCTGCTCTTGTTCATTTCTGCCTTCGTGTACGCCAAGACAGACCCACGTATCTGGAATCGTGCTGTTCGGCATTTCAATCTATTCGATGTACCCGACAGTGCACCACCTCTCGCAACCGAAACCCACAAGCGCTGGTCTTTAAAGAGTATCATCGCACCACGCCCGCGCCGCCTTGCACCCTCCGCTCTATATGCTTTCAGTTCTGGCTTCGGCAGCCACCCTGAACATGATACCGAAGCCTCGCATTCACCGCGCAACTCCTCCCACCGCCCAGTTCCACCCACCCCCGCTGCACCGGTCCCACAATACATGGTCCAACGGGCCCGCAGCGCCAAGGTCACTCAGGTTTCCTCATTCTACCCACAGCACGTGCAAACGGCCGTGGAAGGGGCATCCACCATGCAGCCACTCGCGCGGGCTTCGCCACCACCACTTGGGGACTGGCCCCGTGTAGATGCACTCTCGCAGCCCGTGCGGGGCAAAGCCCGCAGGTCATCGCGGGACAGGAACACGACGACCACACCACGCGTGGCGCAAAAGTCGCGGACTGTGCCCACCACCAGTGTGAGGACTACCCCGACGACAGCGCCTTCAGTTCCACCAATTGCGTTGACTGTTCCTGTGCGTTCACGGCCGTCGGGTCCACGCACTCGCGGAGATTCACGGGGTTGGAGTCGACCGCCACCATTGGATCTGTCGAATATCAGTTCATACGGGGAGAGACGTGGACGTGGATCATAGGGTTTGAAGGTTGCTCGATAGCGCGCTGTGCGCCTATTGTTCCCCGGCCTGTCTGTACTTCGGATTAGACATTGCACCGTGTACACTACAAGATGTATGATTAGCTAGACTGTTTTTATGGAACCTACTGCGCAATAACCTAACGCTTACTAATAATAAAAAGGCTGTTCGGTTACCCAAATCAGATCAATGGTTCTTGAGGTAAGTTTTCTTCCCCTACGTGGTCTGTGTATAATAAGTATGCCATTCAGACCGTCCAGTTTTCTGACAGTCCTCCTCCTATCGGAGCTAGCAGCGGGTATACCCAAGTCGCAGGTAATCGCTGACCCAGTGTGTGGTTTTAGAGGCGATGACAATACCTACGGTCTCGGTATCCGCATTGGCATCTATGTGCAATGGGTCACGTCCGCTGTTGCTTACATGTTCCTACCAGAGGAAGCGGCGACGATGCGCGGTGTCAACTTGTGTTTCCTTCTGTCAAATTTCGCGGGTGAAGTCATTTCCTCACTTCTTCATATGTGTGGGGGAACCAATAGCGCGCAGGTCTCCTTTATATCACTTTTGTTCGTGGCATCGGCCAACCGAGTGGTACGCTCTATGCTGTCGAATGTTGGATCGTGTTATCATTCTGTTTGGGAGGCGTCTGCTCTGGTGCGGATTCGAGGTTCGCTGCGTACAGGGCTTCGACCATTGGTGGGATGATCCAGTTTGTGATGGCAGGGGCGATGCTGTACTACACAATCTGGTTTCTGTATATCGGGATGGATACGATGGCAGCACCAACATGTAGCAGATCTGCGTTCTTCTTCGCCAAAGTTGTATGTACGCTGGTCTCTTTTCACTTATGACTGCTAACCCGAAATATTCTCATCCAGGATCTTTTCCACTGGTTCCGAATATTCAACAAGGTGTTATTCACCGTGTCGGTGCCAATCTACAGCGTGGCACTGATTACGAGCATTCTCTACTTCATCACCTCGAAGAAACGACTCGCGATGCTCTTCAGGTCTGCACTGTCCGCGGATCCTACAGACTATCCATTTAGCTTCAGTTTATCATTCGCGATGATCTTCTTCATCATCTCGACGGAGCTTATCATCAAGTGGAACCACATCCAGGGGGTCAATTCTGTCCAAGGCACAGGGCAAATACTCCCCGTTGTCGTGGGTGTGGCAAGTTTGGTGCGGATAATATGGAAATTGCTGGTATTATTCACTAGTAGTGGTGATGAGACTTCTCAGCACGAGCTTCAACCGCACACAAGTGCCTGAAGACTTTCCGAGTTTTATATCTGAGTGAATGCTATCTGAGTACAATATGCTACGACTCCTAATATATCCAGGGAATTTCCGAGAATTTGAGTCTCCGCAGACACCATTTTAAAACTCAGAACTATGTAATAGCTTGGTAACCTTGTAATTTGCTGCAATTGTGTGGCGAAAGTGTCGCCCTGCCAAATTTGACCATTGTTCCTGCCTCCGGTATTGTTCCCAACCTAGTCGCCACGGCCAACAATGAAAATTCGAGAGCACAAAGAGCGGAATGTCCTGCGTTCTTCTCTCAAAGAACTCGGACATCGCGCGCTCTACTTCAACGACTTTTCTACGACGAGCTGGTTCTCGAACACCATTCTTTGGAGACTCAAAACTCAACTCATCTCTGATCTCGATAGACGTCTTAAAATTCACATAATTCGCCCATCTCGCAGCAATTATGCGAAACTCATTCATAGTCGTCCGATTTGTGTTATTCTGTAAGGTGGTTTCTCCTCCTGTGGTGCGAGGAAACCTCACGAAGAGCATGCTTGCAGCACTTTTGTTGTATCTGAATATCGTCGCTCTCATTTTCGCATCTTGGGATATCCATGTCACAACGTCTTCTGGATTAGCTGGTGAGCTACCCCCGTTCCAGTCGAACCTTTGTGCCCATTACCTACCATGGCCGGTCTGAACAGTGCCTGGGATGGCGGTGTTTGTCATATTCAACGCTTGTGCTGTGTTCGCCTTTGTCGTCTGGTAGGTGTTCTGTTGGTTTCATTAGGTTTCATCGGTTTCTCACGAATTCTGCTCAAGGGGACTCTTCGAGTTGATCAAGCCAACAGCAAGAATCGCACTAGTGAAGTTTGAGTGCGGTTGGTCGGCGATCGTGGGCGTGCTCCAGATAGGTATGTCCGTCTACGGATGGCCGTGAACGGGCACTGAATGTTATTAAAGGTGCCGCCGTGGGTCTGACGGCAAACAGTCCTGTTTTCATGTGCCAGGCCCGTGGTTCGTCAATCGTCATTAAGCATACGGCAATGGACTGACACCATCTTTCCAGCAGATTGGGAAGTTTGCGTATCGGCATTTCTCGTCATTCTCACCACTTGGCTGAGCACCTTCACCAGTGAGTACCAGCCTTTCTTCTATTTCCAAGATCTATTGTCGGCTGATGCACTATCATAAAGTACTCGTGTACTTCCTCCTCCTCTTCATCACATCGGTGGCACACATGAACGCATATCCAACCATTTGGTCAACCACGGTATACGCCGTCCCTTGGTTCCCCCGCAGCTCGAGTGAGCATGCAACGAAAGCATCCCAAACCGAACCAGTCGAATCTAATGGCGATGTGGCAGGATACCGAGATTCGTGGGGCCGGTTCTGGCCCTCTCCGAAACCAGATCTAGAGGCTGGCAAGAACGCCGATCAGCACAGTACACGGGCGCCATGGTCGAAAGGACTCTCAGTTCGGCGCGGTATCGATCAACCATTCACAAAGAAGGGCGATTCCACGTCAAGTCGGAGTTCGCCAACAGGCAGTCTTCTCCCGCCCCCCGACGCCCGCACGAAGGATGTCGCGCTTGGACGACCGGAAGGTTCTCGTTACGTTGAAGTTTTCAGAGAATCTTTCCTCCCTCCGATTACCTCCAGCCAACCAGAAACACTTTCCTATTACGGATTGACTCTGGATGGTGTACCTCCTGTGAACGATACTTTCCCACTCAAAGTGGCTAATCATGACTTGCCAATTCCGCTCCCCCGTCTCTCAGAATGGATTAGGGCCGATGCTGCAAAGGGTATCAATGTTCACACCATCCCGCCCATTTCACCATGCTAAACGTTTCCGCTCCCATTCTCCATTGTATTACCATAGCGTGACTCATGATTACATCTGTAGCAAATACTATGCAACACGAAATATTTCCTGCATTTATGACGGATGTGCTGGCGACGACGCTACAATTTCGGGTCCCTTCATCTTCTTTTTCAGTTCTTCGTTCTCTTTGAGAGCTTGCGAAAGCGCGGTCTGACTTTCTTGCAGTTTCTTATGCGTTGCTTCAAGTTCTTTGGCAGTTTCCGCCTCGAGTTCCCCGGCACCCACGGCGATACCTTGGGGAGGACATGTCATCAAGACATATATAGCAGGATGAAGCAAGAAGACAAAACATACCTCCGACAAGTTTAACCAGTCGCCACAAACGAAACAAGACCAGCAACGATGCTAGTTCTCTTTCTCGGCCACGGAGGAACACCTCGAGGGTGAATGTGGACAAGATGATAAAAGCATCGAAAAGGTGCAGGGATGCATGGTGGACATGCCCAAACGGGTTGTAGAATTGTAACCCGATTGCCCACATGGTCAAGGGTATCTCGAGTAAAAACATTGTCGTGATAACGAGGGATATTCTAGCTAAGACCTCTAACCATTCGGGTGATTCGGTACCTTCTGAAGGTGAGCAAGTTTCGGTCAGAAAGGCATAACCGACATCCGTCACGACGCAAGCAGCGTCTATTGTGATCTGAGTGTGGAAAAATAAATAAATTTGTTTTGGCGTTAAGAGTCGGATTTTAGCATGGGAGAACAGAAACTTGCCAAGGCAATGACCAACTTATGCAAGGCTCGCGACTCGAGGGCCTGTGCAGTGCGTTCTCGATAGAAACTCATGGTGCTTTCAGGATGATCAGAGGAATTCAAAGCTGCCTCAGAGCCGTGGTGGGAGGGGAGGAGTGGTTGGTGTTCGGCCATGTCGAATGGAGGTTGTGACCTTTGAGATCTTCACTTTACCGGGTGAGTGTAGTGCGCATAGGGGGACCGTCAACTAGAGTTCGCGTATAGGCACCTCGTCTATTAGTAGCACACTATTATTAGTACCCACGTGCACAATCACAGCGTGCCGCTCAGAAGTTTTACCGCAAAATCTTTACCATGGGTCGGCGGGCAAAGAACAAGCAAGGGGCTCCGGAACCGCTTACACCCAAGGCTTGGCCCTCGAGCAAGCCATCAGGCAAGCGGAAACACGATGGGAAGGAGGACGTTGGTATCGCAGCGAAGAAAGTGAAGAAGGACAACGTTATTCCTACCCCACCAAACATCTTTTCCGACGAAGATGATAGCGAAAACGATGCCGACGACGACGAAGACGACGACGACGACGGCGACGACGAACAAGGAGATTCTGTCGAAAACGATACAGACGACGACGACGAGCCTGTGACAATGGCGAACATGGAAGCACGCTCCCGTGCACTAGACGCAGAAGCTCTGGCGGAAGCTGAGCTCGACGTGGAGGAGCAGCAGCAGGCAGCAGTGAGAGAAGGGGGAGAGGAAGTTGGAGATGAAGACGATGATTTCGAGGAAGAGGAGGATGAAACTGGCAATGACGTGCACGCTATGCAAAGACGGATGCGGGAGTGCGTGAGGATGTTGGGCAAGTCCAAAAAATTGGCGGCAAAAGGACGACGGTAAGTGAATTCTTAATTCTTGTCGCGTCTGTTTGACTATTGTCTCCCGAAAGCTCGCGGTCAGAGTATGTTGAGCAGTTGATTTCGGATATCGCTAGTTATTACGGTTACAACCAATACCTGGCCGAAAAGCTTTTTTTGCTGTTCCCAGTTGCTGAGGTGTGTGGGGTTTCTTTTTCTCCGCATAGCTGTTTTCTGTACGTTTACAATAAACACATGAACAAGGCAGTTGAGTTTTTCGAAGCGAATGAAGTCGCCCGACCAGTGACAATCCGCACCAACACTCTTCGTACGAGGCGGCGAGATCTTGCGCAAACGCTCGTGAACAGAGGCGTAAACTTGGAGCCCATCGGCAAGTGGACAAACGTCGGGCTGCAAGTATTTGAAAGTAGTGTTCCAATAGGTAATGCAGTCTCGTACATGACCATCATGAGCCTAGTGTATTTAATCAGATCAGGTGCGACCCCGGAATACCTTGCGGGCCATTACATGCTCCAAGCAGCGTCATCATTCCTCCCCGTCATTGCCCTCGCCCCCCAGCCGAATGAGCGTGTTTTGGACATGGCATCTGCTCCTGGGGGCAAAACGACGCACATTGCTGCACTGCTCCAAAACACTGGTGTGGTATTCGCAAACGATGCCAACAAGGAACGTACGAAAAGTCTCACTGCGAATGTGCACAGATTAGGGTGCAAAAACGTCGTGGTATGCTCTTACGATGGGAGGGAATTCCCAAAGGTGATGGGCGGGTTCGATAGGGTGTTACTAGATGCCCCTTGCAGCGGAACGGGGGTCATCAGTAAGGATGCCAGCGTAAAGATTAACAAGGTTTTTTTTTCTCCCCCCAACCTTGACATGTATGCACACGGACTGACCACGCTCTCGGCCCAGTCGGAACGCGATTTCACGCTTCTTTCGCACCTGCAAAAGCAGCTCATTTTATGCGCCATCGACAGCGTCAGCCCCGAGTCCAAAACGGGAGGCTATGCCGTGTACTCGACGTGTTCCGTGATGGTGGACGAAAATGAGGCGGTGGTGGACTATGCGCTGCGGAAGCGCCCGAATGCGAAGCTCGTGGATACAGGGCTCGAGTTTGGCCGGGAGGGATACAGCAAGTACCGCGGGAAGACGTTCGACACCAGTTTAGGATTAACGAGGCGATTCTACCCGCATGTGCACAACATGGACGGGTTCTACGTGGCGAAGTTTAAGGTGGAACGACGGAGAACCAAGGCGCAGTCCGCGGAGGAGAAGGAAAAGGTAGAGATGGGTGGGAATGTGCCTGCGGAGGAGAAAGGGGATGACGTTGGGTTCGATTCGGAGGAGGATAGGCCGTATCTGGAAGGTTTGTCGATTGAGTTTTACGGAGAATATGGAATACTGATATACTTGCGTTACGCAGATGCGAAGCGTAGGCGGATGAGGGCCAAGGGCTTGCGACCGCCACCCAGAAAGTATCAAGATTCAAAAAATGCCAATATGACATGAAGTTACAATAGCATTCATGCAATATTCATGGCCACAACATACTCTCGGAAATTTCCAAATTGGATTTAGACTGCATTATAAGGATATAGTCAGTCTTATGACTGCATTCCTGAGACCAGCACATCATAATACAAGATTCCAATGGGAACAACCCATCCAGCCATTCAACCCTGCTGGAAATAGTTTGTTATGCAAGTTGTAGGCATTTTTCTCATAAATTCACAAATTATTAATTTAATTAATTTAAGGCTAGATGACTTTCCCAGTTTATTTTGATATTATGACTGGTTTGATGCAAAGCAGTCAAAGTCCTACTTATCAGACCTACCATTCAACATACATTCAACAAATTGGAAATGAAATTTGATAACAGTAAGCAGAATAAACCTATTCTTCCTGTTAATAGTAAAAAGCTGCAAGAGAGTTGCAGTAGCTGCCCAGAGACCAAGGACCGCTCCCAAAGTCATCCATACCTAGAGAAGAAAGTGAATTGTGAATACATGGCATTGAGGGCGAGGTGATTGGTCTCGTTGTGCAACTTGTGCCAGACGACCGCAACGAAGACGGATGGCGGCGAAGAAAGCAACGGAGAAAGCAAGGGCTAGAGTAAGACGGGTTTCATCGTAGCGAAGTGGACAGTATTTGCAATGACGTATGCACTCGCACGGATCATCCGCAGAGGGTGAGACAATGTGATCGGGCGGGACTCGGAATTGACACGAGTGTTTCTGACTCCATTCAATAGAGAGCACTGAGCGCTGCGCTGAGCCGTGAGGCCATGCAGTGAACAGCACAGTGAATCACAGTGTATCATCAGATTCTTCCCAGGCCTGGACCCGTAATAGATCACGACAAATATTTCCACATGGAGCGTAGCGCAAACTCACATGATCACGCGAGCTTCCTGATTCATCGATGGCATGGGAACCGGATTAACGTGCATGAATGTCTGCCCCCGCCATGGCGGTTGCGCTGGCGGTTGCGGGTGTCGTCTGCACCACCGAGCAGCACCGGACGCCATCAACTCTACGGACAGCCTATGATAAAGGTCCGTGCGAGAGCATTGTCGGAGTGTGTAAAAAATGGACCCTGAAAAGCAATAAGTGGAATAGGGTTCTATCCTTTGTTTGTTCAGGTAAACGAGCGCCAAATACGGATAAGAAGGCTGCGAAAACAGTTTCATCCCTATCTGCTCCCTCTTTCTATTCTCCCCATTGGCGTAGCACGTCCCTCTTCTCTCCTTCCACGTACGTCCCTTCCCCCTCTCCCCCTTCGCTCAACGTCTCACATCTTCGTCCAGCCCACGCAGTACATTTTTTTTAAAAATAATGTCCTCAACTGACACCGTACCCGCTCCCCCACCCGCCATCGAAGAGGTTAAATCCGAGACTCCCGCAGTCTCAGAGGCTCCTGTGGTCGAGACCCCTGCCGCTGTTCCCGTATGCTACTGACTTCACTTCCTTACATTTCCTCATTTTTTATATATTTATTTTTTCACTAGGAGCCCGTCAAGGAAGAAGCCAAGGTCGAGGTACCTGCCACCACGTTTTTTTTTTTGTATTTTTCCCCTCATTCAATTCTCCCAGGAAACTCCCGTAGTTGCAGAACCCGCTGCTGCCGAACCTGCCCCCCAAGCTGAACCAGCAGCAACAGAGCCAATCAAGGTGGACACGACTGTTGGTCACTTGTTCTTGAATCCATCTCCTTGTATTTATCCCACCTTTCAGCCCGCGTCCGACGCCGAGGCAGCGAAGAAGGAGGATAGGCCCAGGAGTCCTGGTGCCTTCCTCGCAAAACTTCTTGCTCCCTTCAAGACTGACAAGGACAAGGACAAGACCAAGTCGGACAAGAAGGTCAAGGTCCCAAAGAGCCCCAAGAAAAAGGACGACAAGAAGGAGGCTGTATGACTACTTCCTTCCCACGCTATATCTCACTTCATTAACCTAAAACGTAGTCCGCATCATCTGACGAGCCCGTCAAAGAGGCTGCTCCTGAAGAGACTCCCGCTCCCGAGGTTCCCGCTGAGCCCGTGACGTCGGTGTCTTTCGTGCATCAAATCTAGTCTCTGCTAATGTGTAAACTTCAGTGAGACCGCCGTCGCCGAAACCCCCGCCGAGCCAAAGCCCGAAGAGGCGAAGGCGGTCGAGGAGGTCAAGGATTCGAAAGAACCAAAGGTCATTCCATCTTCTCAATCTCGTCGGTGATACCTCCTTCCTTACCTGTCACCATCAGCAGGACGAAAAGAAGGAGAAGGAGGAAATATCGCTCAAGGCCAAGCTTGGTCGTCGACTCTCTGGACGGTTTACCAATTTGTTCCAATCAAAGCCGAAGCAAGAGGTCGCAACCCCTGCCAAGGTTGATGAAAATCCACCTGTGATCGACGAACCCACTCCTGTCGCTCCTCTCGAGAACCCTGCATCCCAGTCCAACGCTGACGCTCAACCGGCTGCCCCAGCCGCAGAGGAAGTTGCCGCAAATCCCATCGAGGCTGCTGCTCCCGTCGTAGCGGCCGCGGCATAATATCCTTGTCTCTGGACTATTCAAACTAACGAATGAATGTTATGATCTTCTCACCTCCCCCCTCGTCATTTTTTCCAGCTTGATCTTTATCACACATCACCGCTTATCTCAATCATGATAATGTTTCGTGGATTGCTCGTCCTTGCTTTTCTTTCCTAAACTACGCATTGGGTCCAGTTTTTTGTTTGACGTTACCGTTTTTTTTTTCTTCTTTCTTTTACTTCACATCCTCCATGATCTCACGAACCCATTCCCCCGATCCGTATTCCATCTAATAGCGATCCCTTGGTCCGCACTCATACCCCCTATTTTCTTTATCAAATCGTGCTCCCTTATGTCCTCAGCGCACCACGTAGTCACTTGCAGTCATTATGAACATCTGCATCTCGTTTTTACTTGAATAATTTTGGGTGATGATTCGGACTTGTCAAATCAAACTATTTTTTTATCGATCACGAGTCAATTTGAGACAACATGGCACCAAAACATTTGGGTAAAGGAAAGGAAAGACTTATTGCTGAAGACGAGGAAGTCCTACAAGCCGTCGTCCTTGCTGATAGTTTCAACAAGAGATTCAAACCATTGACCACGGAAAAGCCGAGAGTAAGTCTTTCTCGCGAAGCACTCGAACGACATCATATTGATGATTCTTTCAGTGTCTACTTCCGATCTGTAATGCACCGCTGCTGGATTGGACCTTTGAGAGTCTCGCTCTAGCAGGCGTGCAGGAGATCTTTGTCATTTGTCGATCCCACGCCGAGCTCGTTAAAGCTGCCATAAGGTACGTGCGGGCTTGCATTGCTGCTTTCTCGCCAATCTAACCCACCAACAGAGAATCGAAATGGTCCGACCCCAGCTCGGGCCTCAAGATCGTACCAATCATGACAGCCAAGGAGACGTTCTCGATGGGTGACGCGATGCGCGACATCTACATGCGCGGGATCGTCACATCGGACTTTGTCCTCGTCGCCGGCGACCTGGTGAGCAATGTACGCATCGACGACGTAGTGCGCGTACACAAGGAGCGGCGCCGTACCAATAAGGACGCGATCATGACCATGGTCGTCAAGGAAAGCGGCGCCCGCCACCGCACACGGTGCGTGTCCCTACCTCCGTTATTTCACGCATGTGTGTGTGTGTGTGTAAGACTGAATGGCATGGCATGGCATGGGGAACAGGTCTCGGGGCGACTCGTCCGTGTTTGTGCTCGACAGGGAGACCTCCGAGTGCCTGCATTATATCCCTGTTCTAGGGTACCCTCCAACGATGGTTGCGCGGATCCCTCGCGGGATCCTGGAGACACACCCCGAGGTCGTGATCCGCAATGACCTCGTTGACTGTTGCGTCGACGTATGCTCTGCCGAGGTGAGTGCTCGCCATCACAGTTGCCGTAAGCGTGGTCGTTGATTTTTTTTTGGTTTTTGTCATCAGGTCCCATCCTTGTTCCAGGACAACTTCGATTACTCAGACATTAGGAGAGATTTTGTTCACGGGGTGCTTACGTCCGACTTGCTCATGAAGAACATATATTGCTATATCGTCAAGGAGGGATACGCCGCACGTGTCAAAGACACTAAAAGCTACGAGTCTGTCAGGTAAAATTTGAACTGCTGCAGACGGCGATCCCCTCCTGACACTACAACTTGTTTTTTTTTCTTTCGTTAGCAAGGACATTCTCTCGCGGTGGACATTCCCACTAGTACCAGACGACAACCATCCCGGGGGCCATCTCTATGAGCACATCCGCGGCAACAAGTACATCGCAAAAGACAACTCCGTTGTTCTATCTCGGTACATATATGCGCTTTCTTTCCATCTCCCCCTCTGCATATGGGCTCACATTGGCATTTCTCTCTCTCTTGATGTACAGAACTAGTAAAATCGGAAACAACTCCCTCATTGGATCATCCACCAAAATCTCCGACCATGCCCAAATTATCGCCTCTGTGATAGGCAAGAATTGTACGATTGGGGCCGGTAGTATCATCCAGGACTCTTATCTCTTTGATGGCACAACCGTTGGCCCAGCATGCGTCATCGAGCGCAGTATCATTGGCACAGGGGTCGTCATCAAAGAAAAAAGCAAAGTAGACAGAGGGTGCTTGATTGGCGATGGCGTCGTGATAGGTCCTGAAGCACACCTTCTGCCGTTCGAGAGATTGTCGAAGAAAAGGAATACTTCGGAGACAGTCGAACTGGAAGACGAGGATTCAGACTTGGAAGAGGTTGAAGCTAGTAAGCCAAAAAAAAAAACCCCCCCCTCTCGTAATTCATGATCTGTGTGCTCAACTCTTTTTGTAAGACCAACACTCGGTCTCTGTGACGCTAGGGCGAGACTCGAATGCACTTGTATGGCCAAGACACACAGGTGATGACGAAGACGACCCTGAGAGTCCAGAGAATCACAAGAACCAGCGATTTATGCGCATAGGTTCCTCTCTATTCAATTTTTTTTTTCACTCCTCCGTGTCCTTCTAAACTCTCTTTGTTTTGTAATAGGTGACGATGCGTCCGACTTGGAATGGCAAGACGATGGTTCTGTAACTTCTTCGGAAGAGTCTGAATCGTCTTCTGAAGACGGGGAATCTTCGTCGAGCTTCAATGTCGGCTTGCTCACGTCCTCCTCAGAAACTTCTCTTCCGCTCTCGCTCACCACTACCATGGCCGAGTCTGAATTCCAAACGGAAGTGAAGCAATCTCTCGATCGTGCGTTCGCCGAGGACCATTCCTTGGATAATGCGGCCGTGGAGCTCAAGACACTGCGAATGGCGAGTAATGTGCCGTTGATACGCGTTCGTGAGGCTGTGATCGCGGCCATTGTAGAACGGATCAGAGTCGTGCGAGGCGATGTTGCAGCACAACGAAAGGAGATCGCCGCGGTTGTCAGTAGGTGGGGGGAACTCATCAACAAAATTGGTGGGGTGGATGGGGTGGAGACGGTTACTGTTCTTCAGGTACGCATTTTGCCTTGACCGATATGAATATGCGGTGCTGAATGATCCGTATTGATAGGTTCATTGTGCATCCTCTGAACGCCTACCTCTTTTTGGACAAGTACTGGCGGCGCTTTACCAGGATGACATTGTGGAGGAGGATAACATTCGAGCGTGGCACGGCCAAGCGATATCCCGTGGTGAGGGCGTAAAGCCAGGTCCGCAGCTGGACAATATGAAGAGATGCTGGGACGTTGGTAAACGTATGATAGAGCAATTTGACGAGCAGGAGAGTGAAGAAGAGAGTGAATAAAATTGTCTTTTTTGGCTTGTAGTACAGATGAGATGCTAACTGTCTACCATGGGATAGAAGAGTCTCTGAGCGGATGAGAAAGTAAAGATCACGTAAAGCTCAGTGCTAGTACTTGAGAATAATGTATAATGCTGTTGGGGAGGTGTCAGCGATTCGTTGCGGCGAATAAATTGAGATGCTCGTGCCATGGATAATCCCAGGGATATATCCGAGCAGTGTCAAACCGATATTGATACTGGATGCAGTGTCAAGTGTCAGAATGGCGACTACAAAATAATTTGTTACGCACAGCAAATCTATCCCGCACCCGCGCTCAAGGAAAACACCCAGAGGGGGCAGCAATATGGCGAAGCTGGTAAGCAGTCAAGGCTGGTAACTTGGATGTGAGTAGACTGCCAAAACATACATGATCTAGAGCATGACAAATGAGTGAATGAAAAAAAAAAGTGTGTTGCCGGAAGACCACACACTTTACAGATGTCTGATCCAGTGAGCATCTTTTAGAGAATAATAGGTGGGTGAACCAATGAGCTCGACGGCTTTTTAAATACGCTGGGGGGTTTGGACGTGACATCATTAACTTCAAGGCGCGTCATTGATCACGTGGTGTGATAATGATGCACCGATTTATTTATTTATTTATTTATTTATGTACTTAATCTTGTTATGGACCGATCCGTGGACATCCCGTACACTTCATTGCCATTTCGTGATCCTTTCAGGGAATTTGACCTTTACTTTCCACTCTCTTCCTCCACTCCCGTACCCGTAATATGCTTTGTGCACGGCGGGGCTTGGAGAGCGTGAGCCTAGCACCACTCTTCACATTCTCAACTCATCACGGCGACAGTGAGGACAAGGCGGATCACAGCATATTAGCTCGACGGCTGGTCTCCTTCACCAGCTTTATCGTCGCTGTACCCAACTATCGGCTCACTCCGATGAATCCAGTACGAGAAGATCATCTCCGTCATCCCTCTCACGCAGAAGACATCTTGCGGTTCCTCGCCTTTCTCGTAACCTGGAATGGTCCGCATGGACAAGGCCCGCCCCCGTATGACCCACGTAAAATTTATCTGATAGGCCACAGCTGCAGCGCACATATGCTGGCCTCCATCTTCCTCGATTCTTCGGACCCGACTCCCTCCCTAACGCCCCCCACGTCTCTCTTTGACAACATCCAGGCAATCGTGATGTCGGAGGGGGTTTATGATCTTGACCTTTTACTCTCAAGTTTTCCCAGCTATCGCGAGTTCTTTGTGGAAGCTGCGTTTGGATCACGGGAGTCCTATACCGAATTCTCAACGACAACCTTCTCGTTGAGAACATCCAGGCCTCAGATGAGATGGCTGGTGATACACTCTAAAGGAGACTCTCTTGTAGATCAAGTACAAAGCGACGCAATTTATAAACACTTGTGTCAGCTGCACGCAGACATTGCTGAGCAGGCGGATAACCTGGTCTTCAGAAATATGGACCAGCTTGATGAAGAACATAATATAGTCCTCCGTGGAGAACCCTATATTCATATTGTTGGAAGTTTCATATTAGAGGACCAACGGCGTCATTCCAATCCATAAATGTATACACGGATGATTGTATATTATAACTTTACTGGCTTTCTGATAGCAATTCGAACCCTCTTTCCAGGGCATTCGCCGCGCGTTGGCAGTCGTCAATGGAATTGAATAATGGAGCGGGCGACAACCGTATCACGTTCGGTTCCCTCTTGTCGCCGACAACGCCGAAGCTCATCAACGTGTCGAAAACTTTCCCCATAATTCCCGTTTCCGTGAGCGGTAGGATAAGCAACGACAACATCGCGCCACGCGCAACTGGGTCGCTCGGAGTGATGATCGTGAAACCGGGTTTTCTAGCGGTAACCCCAGCACCTGTCAGTTCCTTCTCCGGATATCTAGCCGTTATTTCTTTCAGAGGTACGAAGAACCTTGACTGCACGAATAACGTCTCCAACGTGGCCGTCAGCTCGATTGATCGTTTTCTAAGCGGCTGCATCATGCCTGCCTCCTTGAAGACTTGGAGCGACCCCAAGAGGGACACCGTGGCCAAGACGGATGGGTTGGACTGCTGGTAGCCTTGAGCACCCCGGGTGGGCGAGAAAGTGGGCAACATGGCGAATCGCGTGGACGAGAGACTACCCCACCACCCAGCTAACCTGCATCACAAAAATGTGAATAGAACAAGAAGGTGACAGGTGTGCAAAAGATATGCAATGTTAAATAGAGGGGATAACTCGCACTTTGGTTTCTCGCTGTCGTCCCACTTTTCATGGATGAAAAGGGCACCAATACCGCCCGGTCCCGAATTGAGGTATTTGTAAGTGCACCAGACAGCGAAATCGACGTCCCAGTTATGCAAATACAGGGGCACGTTCCCCACCGCGTGCGCGAGATCCCATCCACACATGCATCCCTGGTGCAAAGAACCAATATCAGAAATGAGCGTTACGGCAAAGAACAGACAAATAGGCGGCGAAAAATGAAATGACGTGTCTAGAAGAAGCGTTGCATTGGGATTAAGGGCATACGTAAAGCCCACACGACATGAACTTACTAACCTGTGCTTTAGCCTTACGAGTAATAGACTCGATGGGGAAGTACTGTCCCGTATAGTACTGAACGCCACTCATAAGGACCAGGGCAATCGAGGGGCCATCTTTCGCGATGGTGTCTAAAATGTCTTCTTCTCTCAGGGTGTACTCGCCTTCCCTGGGGGTGAGTTCAACGATAGCAGTCTCAGGATCCAGTCCATGTAAAAGCGCTTGCGAAGTGAGGGCATACTGGGGGTCACCATTATTCAACGAAAAAAGAAGCAATAATTTGAGAGAAGGAGAAGGAGATCGAACTCACTTGGTCCGAGGGAAATGCTTTAGCCTCACATAAGATCTTGTACCGTTCCGCAGTGGGCTTGTAGAACGTGGTCATCATGAGGTGTAAATTTGCGGTCAACGTGCCCATGCATGCGACTTCCTTCTCCTTTGCGCCTACAGAAAACTCCGTCTAAGGGTCGTTGAAGTCTTACTAGTAGTAGTTGTGTATGTGTGAGGATTGTTTATTCCCTCGACTCACCTACGATTTCTGCAAGCAGTGGTGTGACATGATCGGTAAGGTTGGTCCACTCCCTACCATGGGGGTGAGAGAAATGACCCTCGACGGCACTGAGAATGTGACAAGGGTTTACGCTCTGTGCGTTATTACGACAGCACACTCTGAAGATGCTTACCGTGTTTGCCATACACGAAATTCCTCCTGAACTAACACTTCAGACCTCCTTGGTAGCGGTCCCAGGGAGTTTCCGCATAAATAGGTGCATGGTTCGTCCTCTGTGATTAATGGAGTTGTCGGTGAGTTCCCCGGAATTCAACACATCAGTGCAGCATCACGGTGATTTCCCCAGGAACTGACCTCGATCGGCTCCACACCGGCTAGCCCCGATGCTCCTGTTGGTGGGCAAAGCAAAAGCGTCGCCCAAGAGGCCCGTGCGACCTTCATGCGATGAAATATTCGAGGGCAGGGTCATAGATGAGGGCTAGTGAGGTTGGGTTGCGGCTACCACTGCGGCTCACGGCCAACAAAAACGTGCCAACAGGCAAAATCAAGATTAGATCCGATTGCGATGGGTGATCAATCTGCTTACTGACCTCGGTCGCCGATTTCGGTCATGTCCTCCTCCTACAACTGCAACATGCTGGGGCGTAGAAGGAAAACAGTTGTCGTCGGTGCTGGACCCGTGGGCTGCCTTTCTGCCATCGCCTTTGCAAAGAGTGGCTGGGACGTCGAGATGTACGAAAGCCGGCCCGGTATGTTTTTTTAAACTTGGCGTCGTCGTTGCGTTATCTGACGGTGGTCTTGGAGATATTCGGCTACCATCATCGAATGCTGCTGCTGACCAGCGATCCATAAACTTGGCCGTATCTTCCCGCGCGCTAGCCGCTCTCAAGTGCATTGACGCGGCTTCAGCGGCCCGCATATTGCACACCGCCATTCCCTTGCGGGGCAGAATGATTCACAACCTCCAGGGAAAATTGGACAGGCAAATATATGACATAGACGGACAGGCGAGTTCTCACCGCATTGTTTACATAGTACCCATTTCTTCCCAGATATGTAATTCAGGGATAATTGGTTCCATCTTACATACGCGCCCTTTCCCAGTGCATCAATTCTATGGATCGCGCAGTTCTAAACGAAACGCTGGTGGAGGAGGTTTCTAACTTCCCAAATATCCGTTTCTTCTTCGGTCACAAAGTCCAATCCGTCGATTTTCACGCAAGGTCGATGGCCGTTCGCGATTTGAAGGGCAGCAAGGACATTCACGTCGATTTCGACTTTTGCATCGGTGCTGATGGCAGCTACTCAGTGGTCAGGAGCCAGCTGATGAGAGTTGTTCGGTTTGTACCTTTTTTATTTTATTTTTGGCCGCAGCTGCGTTTAATTTCAGTTCTCCTTCCAACATCACCAAACACCAGAATGGATTACCAGCAAGCATACATTCCCCACGAGTACATTGAACTCAAAATGCCGGCAGGCCAAGATCAAGATGGCAACCCCAGTTTCGTCCTTGATCCGAGTTATCTCCACATATGGCCTCGCAACTCTTTCATGCTCGTAGCTTTCCCAAACAAGGTAGCTGCACTCGTCCCTCGTCACCTGTTTCTCCTTTTGCTGGTGAATTTAATCCATTTAACGTTAAACTTCAGGATAAAACATTCACTTCCACTTTGTTCGCGCCAAAGGCCGAGTTCGACCGCGTGGACACTCCGGAAATGACCTTGACATGGTTCAAATCTTATTTCTCTGACGCCCTGTCTATAATCGGCGAGGAGACCCTGCTCAAGGACTTTAAGCGGAACCCTCGTAGCCCACTTATTTCCACCAAAGTACGTTTTGCTTTGTGATGTTGTAGGGTCCATTGTGACGTCCTCTCCACGCTTCTGTCCAGAATAGATGAAACCCTATCACTACGAGGACCGTGCTATTATTCTGGGTGATGCCGCTCACTCTATGGTTCCTTTCTACGGTCAAGGGTTGAACTGTGGTCTCGAAGACGTCAGAGTCCTCCAAACACTGTTCCGTGAAGAGGGCGTTGAGCCTACCACGGATTCTTCGGAGACAAGATCCGAATATTTTGTCGACCGACGATTAGCTCGCGCCCTGCAGCGCTACACTGACGGTCGACACCAAGACTTGTTGGCCATCTGTGATCTGGCCATGGACAACTTGTAAGCTTCAATCTGCCCACCCGTCCCTAATCAGACTGCCATCTGTTTTGACATGTGGACATGATCTCAGCGTTGAGATGCGCCATTCAGTAACGACACCGGGTTATTTATTCAGGAAGGCGCTTGACAACTTTCTATTTTCACTTAGCTCAAGGGCAAACGTTTCTCTGGCTTCTCTTGTCCCTGTGTTGTCCCGTGTGACGTTTCCCCCTGGCGAACCCAGCGGCTGGCTTCCTTTGTACACCATGGTCACGTTCCGTCCTGACATCAGCTACACCACGGCCAAAAAAGTGGCAGCACGGCAGACACAAATTTTAGGGACGGCGGCGACGGGTGTACTTACCGCGGCTGTTCTTGGGGTATGGTGGATGATTTATTCACATCGCACGGAAAGGCGAGGGTGAAGATCAAACCTTGTTTTCCGGAATAATAGCATGCGAAGCTCTTTCCTTCGGGAGATCAAGAGAAAAAGTAGAGCGAAAGTCTAGACTTTTTATTTCGTCTCATGCTATGGTTATTTCCGGAGATTACATCGGATTCTTCCTCGACAAGTGAATGAATTCGATCATCAGTATTTATTATTATTATCGAACAGCAGTACCACCGTAAAATCCTCCAATCATGGAGCTTGTAGAAGAATTTCAGGACTTCAGGTGTGAGAACGTGACACGTTCACTTGGACATAAAATTAATGGAGCACGATGCACGACAAGCAGACCAAAAATTGCAATGGTATGATAGATAGTTCAAGTAAGAAACATGGGCGAGGGTGCGAGAATGGGATCAAACAGGAGGAATACTGAGGGGAGAAATCATACGCTCAGAGGGATACAGGGTAATGGTCATTGCTTCATGAGTGACTGAAAAACAGAGAAGGGAAGGAAGGGGGGAAGCTAAGCGGTCAAAAAAAAACCCGCAAAAAGTTAGACGTTCTTCGGTGGTCTTCCACGCTTCTTCTTGGTGCTTGCCTCTGCGCCATCCCCATTCGCCTCGCCATCCCCACCGGACTCAGGTTTAAGATTTTTGGGAGGACGTCCTCGCTTTCGTTTGGGGGCAGGTTCTGCATCTGTTGCCGAGTCCTCTGCTTTCTTCTCCTGTTTCAGCGCAAGTGATAAGAAAGGCGTTATCGGGGAAGGGGGGACGCGGCGGCCGCGACGGGGGGGCGCGAGGGGAATGGGGGGAGGGGGAAGGGGAGATGTGAATTTAAGAGTACCTTCGGCGGTCTGCCTCGCTTCTTCTTTATTGTCCCCTCTGCAGATGATCCTGCACCCGCAACGCCAGCCGATAACGAGGACTGCGCGCCCGATTTCTTATTCTTGCTACCTTTGGGTCTACCACGCCCCCGCTTTGCGGGGGGACCATCAGTTTCGGCTGGATCTGTTGGGAGCAAGAATAAAATCAGGTAAATTAGAGGATAATTCAAGATCGCGTCTCATCTAGAGAAAGGGAGAAAGGGAGATAAGAACGCAGTACATACGCGCCGCTTGAGCACCTTGTTGATTGTCTTCGAGTTCGTCGTCGATTCTGTTGTCGGCTGCATCATCCTGAGGGGACGACGACATTTGGAGCAAAGGGGCACAGGACGTGCGGGAGGGGATAGAGGAACGCGTTGGTTCGAGGAAGAGAGAGATAGAGGGGAAAAGGTTGTGTGTACTTCGTTTTTAATGAATAAACCACTACCGAATATAGGCACAATTTCGCAAATGGGTACGTATTGTTCTCTCGCGTGCATTTGCGACCCAAACTGGGTATTATTATTATTAAATAACATCAGCCTTGGCCCCTGATATATTCCGGGGTACGTAAATCCCAGTTTCTTGGAGCACACACCCTGGATAATGTATAATGTATAATTATATAATTATTATAATTATTATATATTTATTTCGCTCGGATAATTACGCGGCAATTTGAGGTACAGCCGCCGATCGCCTGCCAATTATTTTCCTGAGGAACAAAAATTCTTCTGTTTTGCCGTCTCCGTTCGCTCACAGAACATTCGAACTCGGAGATGCGCGCGCCGCGGAGTCGGAGTCGGCTTCGGCTGTCGGTGGCATTTCCCGTGACTGAACTTTTTTTTTTTACAATGCTCGCCATCTTCCTCCTCATCCCGCTCGTCACTCCCCGTCTCCTCCATCTCCCCCTCGACACCTACGCCTTTCCAAAGTACAGGGTAAACTTCCTCAACGCTCTCCCCGTCCGCAACGACACCGCACAGCGATGGCTTCAGGACGGCTTGCGCGGTGGCGAGCCTGAGTTTCTCGACCAGCCGTGGAAGGGAGGAGAGGATTGGATGACCATGAAAATTGGCAGCGCCGATACCCAAGCCCTCGTCTGTGTTCTTCTGGCCCCATTTTGCTTGATTCGCGACAACTCATGCCTCGCAGCCAGATCCCCCACGTCACTCCCTGCAGCACATGAAAATAGGTCCACAACATTCCTATCTGTGTCTCATTCCTCAACCAGCCAGCCCTCAGCCACCAATGGATGATGTCTCTGACTCCGAGATCACACCTGTCCGAAGTTGGTCTCTACTCCAGCCGCTGTCCGGAACTTGTCTCTATGTCCGTTTTTCTCCTCTTTGTTCTCTCATGGGTGCTTTTGCGCTAATTAGGACTAACCTACAGCATCGGCAAGGCTGGTTCACGTACTCGTACTGTCACAACGAAGAAATCCGCCAATTCAAGGAGCTCCCTCATTCACACCCTCATCCACCCGGTATTTCCCGCCGATCTCTATATTCCGGGCCGTGATTGATTTTCCTTTCCCTGCAGGCGGATTTAAGCCTGAGGAAGACCCTGATGTGAACTAATAAGTTGATCACACGCCCCACTGATACTGACGATCCCTCCTTTCGTTTAGTGGGAGGCTTACACTCTTGGGCGTGCTCCCCCAAATCCAGGCCGAGATGCAGACCTCTCGGTCGCCGAGCAATCGGCACTCGCGACGAACCTCGAGCTCGCTCGCGAGGCTGGCTCTCGGTATCTCGTTCAAAGATGGGGTGACGGCACCGTCTGCGACAAGACAGGCAGGAACAGAGAAGTTGAAGTTCAGGTACGTTTTTCCCAGCGCCCCCAGCGATGCGAACCGATAACATCGATCTTCCCCCGATCCAGTTTCACTGCTCGATGACGACGACCGATTCGATCCTCTTCGTCAAGGAAGCCAAGACGTGCTCATATGTCCTCGTGATCCACACCCCACGCTTATGCGGCGAACCGGGATTCAAATCTCCCCTTGACTCACGCGAGGAGGCGATCATCCGGTGCCGCGAAATCGTAGATTCGTCCACCAACGCCCATGCAGATCCAGCAGTCCCACCAGAAGCCGATCGGCCATATCAGATCCCACGCCGCCAACCTATACCTTTGGGCGCTTCTTTGGCGCACAAGGACGACAAGACGGACCCTAGTGACCAGACGGAAGACGCGCTCAACGTCATGATTCAACTGGCGCTGAAAGCCATCATTGGCAACAAAGGGCTGAATCTCCCGGATGGAGACTATCCACAGGTCGTTACCGAATACTCCGGTGAGGATGGTGTCGTGTTGATTGATTTACCCTGGGATGGCGACCAGGAAGGCGCTGGTGGTCATGAAGCTCTTGTCGACGCTCTCCGAGCGGCGGGTTTCGAAGTCAAGGGCGAAAAGGTCAGCTCCAATGACGGTGACCAGGACGCTCGCAAAAATAAGGATAAGCAGGACGAACCCGTCGATCCTAAAGTTCGAGACGAGCTATAACACCGACCTGTATCCCTTGCAATTGTATATGTAAATTTTCTTTGGGGGATGTGGCACGTTGATTTTCAGAGATGGCGAATTGAACACGAACAACCATGATTCTTGCGCCAAGTAATATGTCCGCACCAACATTGGGAAACGTGCATGAGATAAAAGGACAGCATGAGGTGAATATAATAATAAAAAGGAGGGGACGGTAAGGCAAAATACGCTCAATGGTGAGTATCTTACGATCTACGAAGAAATTAAAATATACGAGGGGGGGAGGTGACATGGGAAGATCGAGAAGCGGTAGCAGCGCAATCTAGAAAAACTTCCGCTTACTTTGCTTCTCGTCAACCGTCACCTTGATATGTTGATGTTGAGCTGTCACTCCAGTCCTAGAACACGGCACAATACTCTTCAACCACTCATCCCCGTCGTCTTCCTCCCCGGGTTCGCAGTCATGATCCTCGCAGTGAGCACCTGCAGGTGTATCCACCCCACCGACCGTGCGGCACCCACACAGTAGCCCGCTCGTTTTGCCCCTACCTTTGAGCAGATCAGTCAGCGTGCACCGTGCGGCGGGTTCGACAAAGAGCATCCGGCGTAGTGCCGGCCGCGTTTCCCTGGGAAGTAGCCGGAAGATAGACTCGGCACCTCCACCGCTGAACGTCACTGCACTGTCGCTGCGCTCCCGCTTCCCCTGCTCCGGGCTGGCATGCGTCTTGTATACGGCGGCTGTGCCACTGTTGCTCTCCCTCGTGGCACCAGCCGCCGATTCCTCAACCTTCGGAGTCGACACGTTCTGCAATCTCGGTGTCATGTCCTGCGTATCTGTCTGCGGCTTCGGTGTCTGCATGCTATCAGGTGCGCACGAATTGATGGGCAGCGATTCGGTCGAGTTACCGGGCCGTGCGAACGTGAGGACTGACGGGTCCCGGGACGGATGGGCATCTACACCGTCGTCGCCCCCTCCGTGTATCAGGGTGGGCAGCGTCGCAGTGCTGTGAGAGGTTCGTTGGAAATCCTCAGCCAGTTTCTTCCGGCACCGGTCTTCCGGGCTCAGGGCCGACTCTAACTCCGCTGGGGCCGCCGAGTCGTTCGAGCTACGAGATATACTCAATGGCGAGTCGTTGAGAGTGGAGTGATCGGGTGAGGAGGTGAAGATAGATGTCGTCTCGGACAATGTGCTAGAGACATCGGTATCGGAGACCACCGCCTTCGGCTCTTTTTCCTTGTGGGCTTTGGGTGGGGGCTTCTGCGAGAGGTCAGGGTGAGCATGCACGAACGCCTTGAAGCTAGGGTCCGTCTTCGCATCAGGGATCTTCCACGGGAATCGCCTGAGCACCATGCACATGAATATGATGGCCACGCTCCACACGTCCGTCTTGCGGGGGTCGTAAGAGTCCTTGGTCAGGACTTCGGGTGCGAGGTACGGATCGGAGCCGACGATGCCCGAGGCAGAGATTTGGGCCTTACCAGGATAGTGAAAAACAGTGGCAGTGCCAAAATCGATGAGCTTAACAACGTTGTCTGTGGTCATGACGCAGTTGTCCAACTTGAGGTCGCGGTGTGCAAGGCCCATTTCGTGGAGGTACTCAACGCCATCGCATATTTGGCGGAACACGCAGTAAATCTCGGAGCGGCACATCTTGCTTGACATGACCACACTGAAGAGGTCAAAAGGAGCGTACTCCATGACCTGCACAGGTGATGGGGTCACACTGCCGCCCAGGATTGTATAGCCCATAGACTCACCTCGTAATAATGACCATGGTCTGAGACGATATCTACCGTCTCAATGATGTTGCAGTGCTTCAACGTGGAACCAACGCAAAACTCCGCTGTGACTTTCTTCTGGTATTCCTTCTCGCTCTCTCCCGGACGCTTTGGTCTGAATTCCTTGACGGCGAATATGTTACCACCTTTTTTTGTGCTTGCCTTGATTAGACGGACAGTACCACCTGCTCCTGAGCCCAGGACTCGTCCCCACTTGCCATACTTTTTCGCCAAGTGGGCCTGTGTTGCCTCTTCGAGAGAGTGGATTGCGTGGCCGTTCTGAGGGGTATGATGACCAGAACTGCGTGAATTGCTGTGGCGAGGATTGGTCGTCGAATGGGCAGAGTCGGCTGTATCAGAGTGAGACGGGGAACTGTGTTTTGAGCTGTGGAGGGAATGGGGGGGTGATGCGTTGTGCGGTTTGGCGGCTGAGGCTTTCTTGGGGTTGCCTCTCTCCTTGTCCTTGCGCATGAATGCGCCTAACCTCGAGTCTCGGTGAACCGGTTTATGGTCGGGGAGTGCTGTGTCCGAGCCGGACGACAGATCAGAACTGGAAGGGGCCGCAGTTGGCTTGGGTGTTGAGAACTTCGGGGTGACCGGCACGGTTTCGACTGTGATTGTGTCAAAGTAAGGACCACGTAGTTGCTCTGAAGGCGGTTGATGGGGTTCGAGGGGTGTGTCCGTGGGGGACGCCGAATGGGAATGGGTAGGGTGTGGGATGTGGTGGTGGATGATGTGGTGGTTGAGGAAACGCTTCAGTTCATGGAGGGGACCATGTTTCGATATGGAGTGAGTGGTCAAGGAGTCGTGAATTGGTATTGCGGAAGGGGTTGCTGGGGCGGTGAGCGGTGCAGAAAATTGGAGAGCAGGAACAGCTGTAGGGGTAAAGCTGGTTTTTCGACCGCCGAATCTGAAACGAGACGACAGGCGTTCGTGATTTTGGGCAGTGCTTTCCGATTTGTAAGAAGAGCCAGATGAAGGTGGTTGGGGAGAAAGTGGAGTCTGCTCAGGAGGCGGACTGTGCTCTCTGGGAAAGGTGACGGTGAGGACGGGCAGCTGCGATGGGTGAAGGAAATCAGCGTGGTTCGACGAGGATGAGAGTTAACAGACCTGCTGGTGCGGTTGAGGGGTTGATGATGGGAAATCAGAGCGGGGGATGATTGGGAGGGCGATGAGGACGTCGTTGCCGTTGACGGGGACGTTGTCGTCGACGTTGAGGAGGGGGGTGAGGGGCAGCATTTGATTAGCGGAAAGCATCGAGGGAGTTGTAGGGAGAGAATGTACTTGCGGGTGAAATGGACATTGTTAACCAATCCGATCTGATCTCGGCCCGATAAATTTCATTCTCCGATTTATTCCGTCGCTCAGACTCGTTGGGGAATCGTAAATGCCATACATGCCACATCATGTGGGTTACTTCTAACAACCCTCTGCCAAGAGCATCGCCAAGCGCACAAGGAAAAGAACCTCGAGCGCACCGAGCCAAAGCGATGCCGAAGACACCTTGTTCGGAGATTATAAAATGATACCCTGCGATGTCGGAGGTCGTCTGAGCTCCGAAAAGTGCCGACACCACTGTCGTCAGCGTTGTTGACTACAGAGTCTGAGCTACATTCACAAGTCCCTGCATACGTACGCTGACGGTATTAGGCCTAGGTCTGTAACTTATACTTGGTAGCTTTGTAACGAACAGTTCCAAGGCTTTTTTGATCCGACTTTCTTCTATCGAATTTTCTTCCCGAAGAAAATCATGCATTAATCATGCCTTGCAACACT
The DNA here is from genome assembly GCA_963556145.1 of Hygrocybe punicea. Lineage (NCBI taxonomy): Eukaryota > Fungi > Basidiomycota > Agaricomycetes > Agaricales > Hygrophoraceae > Hygrocybe > Hygrocybe punicea. The sequence continues at coordinate 5,399,235 of OY744462.1, read as the reverse complement.
GGTACTACTAGTACTGTCGGGAGCTAATAATGGCAAGGGAGGCACAACCAATACAGCTAGCTCGTCCACGTTTATTTGGATCCACTTCACCATTTGCTCAAGCCTTACTGCGATCCACCTACTCCGATCGCATGACACAACTTTATCAGCCAAGGGCTGTGCCATCATCCCCCTGTCACCGCGCCCATTCTTGGCTCTTCATGGACTTATACGGCACTCGTAACCATTACCCGGCTTGCCGCCGACGGGTAAACGGATTCAAGCCAATACTCGTCTATCATCTCTCCTATTTCCCATTTGTGAAATCAAAAACATCTACCCTTGGTCCTCCGCGTCGCGTTTCCGCTTCATCTCTCGCGACACCTTGTGCTGAGCTGCCTCGTGCTTCGCCAACTCCACAGGCACCTTTGACACAGGGCTCTTGGAGATTTCTGCAAACAAGTCATCAGGACCACGTTATTTATAGCAGGCTTAGTCCAGGAACCCTCTCACCTTGCTTGAGGTCATACCTGTTCGGGAAATAAAAGTAACCGGAATATGACAGTTAGACAGTTCAGTTGCGGAGAATTAAACACACATACATTACTTCGTCGTCTTCATTGGTTAGGAAAGTGATAGCTGTACCCTGCTTACCAGCACGTCCAGTGCGACCTGCCATCGAAATATCAGCATCTGTGACCCCGCCTCCCATCAAATCACTTACCAATACGGTGCACGTAGGCTTCAATGGTGCTCGCCATCTGGAAGTTGATAACCAGACTGACATCCTGCACATCGATTCCACGTCCAGCAAGATCTGTCGCCACGAGCACATCCGATTCCCCATTCCGCAGAGATTGAAGCGACGCCTCCCGTTGCTCTTGGTTCTTTCCTGAATGCAACGTTGCCGCGCTCCACTTCAACATGTTTATTCGTCAGTTTGCCAAATAAATATGAAAACCCAAAAATAAAATCGCTTACCCCGGCGCGCGAAAGATCCTTGGCAACCATGTCTGCTGTCTTCTTCTGGTTAACAAACACAATGATCGGTGATGCGTACTGGCCGCTGTTGAGGATCTCCAGAAGCTTTTGCCTAGGACAATCCAATGAGCGCCTATTTCACAGAACAACGACCTACACTCACTTTTTCTTCTCATCCCCACTAACGAACTCGACCCGCTGTTCAACAGTATCCACAGCACGACCTGCCTCACCAATGGTGATCACAGCTGGCTTCTTGAGATACTTTCTCGCAAGCCGCTCAACAGCAGGAGGCATCGTTGCGGAAAACAACGTCGTCACGCGCGTCCGCCCTTTTTTGACCATCGTCTCCGTATCCACATCCATCTGTTCGCCCATCTCCTCGCCTTGCATAGTTTCCGATGGCAGGGCATCCAGGATAAAAGTCAGGTCGACCTCGAATCCCAGATGCACCATACGGTCTGCTTCGTCCATGACCACGTAGCGGCATTGCGAGAGCACCAGGACATGCCGCTCGATGACGTCTTTCAGACGACCTGGTGTCGCAATGATGATTTCTGCACCTTCTCGCAGGTTGAATTGTTGTTCTTCAACCGCTCTCTGTGATCCGCGAGCAATCAGCAATAGCCAGTCTCGTAGATGAATATGCACCTACTCCTCCAACGATGGACACACACTTGAAACCGAGAGGGGCCGCAAACTTCCTCGCCTCGCTCTCGATTTGCTGCGCCAACTCACGTGTTGGTGCCAAGATGAGCGAATAAGGCCCCAAATGTCTATTTTCATCTGTGAACGGCGCCAAGCCCGAGATGAACGACAACATCGGAATCACAAAGGCAGCCGTTTTTCCAGATCCTGGAGGAAGTGTCTCAGTGAACAACGGTCGAGCAGCGACATTCTCAATGGCTTACCAGTCTCAGCAATTCCAATTATGTCTCGGTTTTGTAAACCTATTGGGATCGCTTGCCGTTGGATGGGTGAGGGATCTTTGTAGCCTATCTTCTCAATAATATCCAAAATTTGTTGCGGGATGATAGACTCCGCCCACGATCGTAGCGGATGTGGTATTTGACCTCCTAAATAGAGAAGAATTAACTTGATTAACACAGGTTAGTTGGCAAGTAGACCAGCCTCTTGCGGAAATGCTAAAGTCCTCCCTGAAAATGCGCCAATCTCGTTCCTTCATTTCATCCAGGGGTTTCTCGGTCCAATGCCGGTCATCCAGACCCGTTTTGGCCGCCTTGCGTCGTTCCATAGGGTCGGCAAGGTGAACAGTACTGTCATGTGCAGCATCCCCGGCTACCCGTCTTGACCTTGTCCCGGGGCCATCATCCATTCCAGCGAGGTGACCTCGTCCGAACATAACTTGGGCACCCTGCCGATTGCTACCCGCCGCCACAGGGGAGTCTGCAGTAAAGGTATCGTCCTGCGTATCCCAGTCGAAAACGAATTTTCGGTCGTTCATTTTCCGAATCTTGCGCTTTTTCTTATCGACGCCGAGATATCGGGAACGGATGGCGGTGAGATCGCTGTCGGTCATTGGTGGTACATATGGGGTTGTTGATTCAGGTAATCCTGCTGGTGCTGGTGCTGCCAACGACGTCGGTGCGGGAGGAGTGGAATACGGGAGAGGAGGTGGAGGCATGGAAGACGAGGGTCCTGAGGGTGGAGTAGATGCAGCAGGACCCGTTGGAGCATTCTTGTTACGATCGGCACGAGGACCGGTAGGAACGTTTTGAAATCCTGCTCGAGGTGCACGTCGGTCGCGGTTATCTCGAGCGTCGCGGCGCCCATATCTCTCTCTGTCACGTTCGGGATGGGCGTAGCGTTCTTCATCTATATATGTATATAACAAAGGATGTCATTGGTACAGCAACCTGCACGAGTAAAAAAGATCAATGGACTGACGTCGACTAGACCCGCCGCCGTACCTACTGGACTGATTGCGGTCTCTGTTCCGGATTTCCTCCGCGTCTCTCTCTAGTGCCTCGCGGTCCTTTTTAGCCTGCTGGTCCTTGTCTTTTTGTTGCAGGATTTCTTGGGCCCGTTTCGCTATAGCGAGTTTTGCTCTCTCTTCCTTGGAGAGAAACTTCGGCTGTGGATTTGGAGCTTGAGTGGTGCGTGTGGGTGTTGCTAGTGCCATGCGAAACGTACCTTTGACGCTGCCTCCTTCTCTGCTCTCTGTTTCTGAAGCAGAGATTCAATGGAGAGAGGCTCAGATCTAGCAGTCATGGTGGCAATTGTTCGGAATATTCAATGATAAAAATTTAACGGTTAATTTGTCTTATTTACAGTTGTTAAATTTATGGCTCGTTACTAATAGCAGTGGACGATAGCGATTCTGATACTGAGTTTGAAAAAAATAGCTTACATAAGCTCCCTTTCCGAGCCAAAGCAACAGATTCTCATGAAAAATAATCTGTAGCTCTCTCAGAAGTGATCCCAAAAATATGGTGCTTGAAGGGCGCAATGACAGTGTTGATTAAATGCATTTGTACTTTTCAAAATTCTCATAAATGCAAGGGATTTTAAATAATACAATATTTTGTCCAATCATTAAACATGAAGACTGTTTGTGCAGGCATAAGGCCACAGGGAAGAACATACCATTATTGCATTGGGAGAGCTAACAGGTTAAGTTTGAATAGAATGGGAAGACACAGGAAATTTGCATAGTGTATCACAAAAATATAACTTCTTTTTGTCCACTTTCTCACTAGATTATTTAATTTCTCTTTAGATACATTTGAGAATATTCTGGAAAAATTCTGAGAATAAGATGGCTTTAGAAGGTATTTTCTCCAATTTTCTTTAGTTATAGCATGGGGTATTTATTTGGAAACACTATAACATGCCCTGCAGGGCAGATTTTTTTTGATTCCACTCTCCCAGCTTTCTGTAAATGCTTGCTATTGTAAACAGTCTCTAGTAAATCCCTGACAAATAAACACCTAGACACATTGAATATAACTTATGTTGTTTGTGTTGATATGATTATTTCTTTCCATTCAAAAATATTATTAATTTTTTATTCTACTGTCCACTGATACCGGTATCGGGCCAAATTTATTAATAATAATAAAGACGAACCGTGTTTTCCTGATGACTGAACACCTCTACAGTCGGCATTCGCTGATAACGTATTCGTGCGCCAGCTCAATTTGGATGGGTTGATCTGGACCTCTATGAGAGCGAGGACAGCGAGTGAGGCGATACGGACATTGGGATGGTATAGTTCAGCAACTTCGAACAATGGCGGTTTGGTCGCTGCACGACATGCCGTATCTGCACATTCCTTAGATGCTTCCCCATCCGCTGCTGCCTTGATTGGCCTATGGCTCAGCCACGTTTGCCGCACCACAAGCCACGAGTTGGGTCATTGCTTCGGTATAGATCATTGTGTATACTACGCGTGTGCTATCCGAGGAAGCTCATCACTCTCGGAAGATGGGAGTCAGCCTCCATACCTTGGCCCAGAGGATCTAGCGAAACTTCTGAGGCTCGAGCCCGGAGCAGCATTATAATGCGCTTCTCCGCTTTTGCGAGAAGCATGACGAATTCACTGCGTAGTGCTGCTTGGATTCATGAGAGGCTGAAAGATTTGAAGTATATGGGGAGACGGTGACCAAGGACGGGAATGCTACCTGGTGATATGAGAGTGAGGAATAGTGAGTCTGATTCAAGAACTTGAAGATTGTCCAGTCCTCGAGCAGCGAAAAATTGGCAGGGGTTTGTCAGCGGTGTCACAGTGGAGCAGCGCGGAACTGATGATTTCGAAACAGGGTTTTTTTTGTTTTTAAATAAAATATTTACTATAGTCTAATCACGCTCGAAAGAGCTTCGGAGGGACCCCCCTCAGTCAACCACTGCTTGACTCGGAGCCCATGCGTACTCCCTCTTCATCTTGAGCCCGTGCCCCCTTTTTTCTTTGGCACCTCGAACATTGTCTCACTTAACCCCTTTTATCTTACTTTACCCCTTTCACATTATATAAACACTTCTCGAGGTAGACCCCGGTTCTCAGGACCTCTCAGTCTCACCTCGAGTAAGCTGTCTTTCCTCCGTTTTTCTTTCTCATTCTTATGTCCCATTTTCAGTTGCCTGCCGTTTCACGTTCTACATTGTCGTGCCTCCCATCAATAAATTTCATGACTAATAATGAAGAATCTGTTGAGGTACAGATGCAAACGCAAAGCTCATCTTATAACGGAGGAACCACTACTGCCTCTGCAAAGGTCAGAAATGACTGCAACAGAATTGTGCAGGAATACAGAAGCAGAAGTCAAGACAAAATCTCAGCCATCCTCGAACTCACGCTCATCCTGCCCTTCAATCAAGACGACGACTATGCATCTAGACAAGCCTTTAGATCCTACTGCAGGATGCTCGACGACTTTGACAAATTACGCAGCAAGGGGCAATCCCGAGGTGAAGCCACAAACCCGTTGGCTGAACTTGATGATGAGTTCCAAGAGACTGAAAACTGGGCTTCACGAGCCAACCGAACCATCTCGCTCGGATTATTCGATGACGACAAAGACGAAGAAGACACTCACGCTCCAAAACGGCGAGTCAATGTCTCTCTACTTCTGTGGGTCATCAGGCAATCGATCCATCCTACGGAACTCCCTGTTTCGCTCCAAGAAGCGAGAACCTCCATCGAAAACTTCACAAGAGATGTCAAATTCACCGTCAATTCCATCCTCAACTCCCCGGACTGTCCACAATTTCCAGTCTCGGAATGGACGAACCTCGTTTCAGGCAGATCCGTTGATCTCGACCACGTCATCTCCGGACTCTTCTCAGTTTCAGACCCCAAGCAACACGAACGTATCGGTTCCCTTGAGATCTCCATTGGGAACACGACAGCTGCCAAAAGTGTCGCATCCCATGGGGAGTGGATTACAGCCTGGGAACCCACCGTCGAAGCTACAGTCTACATATTCCCACTGCGACACAGTGAGCTCCGCAAGTATGGAAAGTATATCTCTGGGCTCTTCGCAGCCCTCCCAGTCGACCAGCATCAACGGATCATCCACTTCGATAAAGGAATCCGTGTCAGAGTTGCGCAACGACGGGACCTCATGCTTACCGATGTCCACGAGTTTGCTGACCTTCAACTGCACTGGATCCAGTCCTGGGATGGACTACGAAGCCATTGAGGCGACGCCAGAAGCGAACGGCAATCTTTCCACAAGCGCGACCCATGCCGCCGCTGGAACGACGGAAAATGCCCAAACAATGGGGCCAAATGTAACTACGCGCACGTATGCGCAAAATGTAATAACACCAGCCACCGATCGATGGATTGTCCCTCAACAACCATCCGGAAGGTTTAATCGTTGGGCCAACAAACCTAAACACGCAAGGGATTTCGTATGGGACCCAGTAATCCACCCCACATTGACGACGGGCTTGGCGAGCACGTTGGAATCACCACTCCCCTGCGTGCCCGACAACGAATTACACAACGCTTCCGCCAACGACACCATTCGCCAACATCCTGACCTCTTTCGCATCGTTACCCCAATTAAAGTTGATGTCTTCGAATCATATCTCAGTACTCACCCAAATCGCCCCTTTGTACTCTCCGTGTGCCATGCTTTGCGAGAAGGTTTCTGGCCGTGGGCACAAACTGGCGACCCTTCCTACCCTGTCACTCACGACAATTCCTTCCGCCCTATCAACGACCCCAACCATCGTGCTTTCCTTTTAGTACAACGAGATGCTGAAATCGCGCTGGGACAAGTGTCACCTCCCTTCGGGAAACGTCTTCTACCAGGAATGCACAGCATACCCCTCGGTGTTGTGTTGAAACCACACTCCACCGACTTGCGTCTCGTCATTGACCAAAGCGCTGAACCGTTCGCGCAAAACTCTTTGATCCCAAAGGAGGACCGTTTCGTTCGCATGGACAACCTCCATCATCTCGGCCATGCCCTGCGCAACGCTCACGCCGAGCACCCCAACCGCGAGCTTATCATCTTCAAATCCGATGTTTCTCGAGCTTATCGCCTGATGCCCATGGCACCGCATTGGCAAATCCGGCAAATCATGACTTTCGACGGCGACCGTTGCGTTAATCGTTGCAACCATTTCGGGAATGGTGCTGGTGGTTGTGTCTACGCGAGCTTCGCTTGCTTGGTCACTTGGATCGCGATCTACGTCCTGTTTTTAGCCGATCTCTTTACATACGTTGACGATAACTTCTCTTGGGATTTTGCTGACAATCTCCTTTGGTACGAACCATACCATAAATTTATGCCAAGGAAACAAGCTATTCTCCTTCAGCTCTGGGACGACCTTGGGATACTGCACGCCGAGAGTAAACAGGAATGGGGTGCCACACTCTCCATCATCGGCTTCACCGTCGACCCCAACGCCATGACAATCACTATGGACTCCGACCGCCACAAGAAACTAGTCGCAGCCCTCCATTGCTTCGCATCAGTAGGGCGACGTCGCCCTCTTCGTGACTTTCAGAAGATGGCCGGTTGGGTCAATTGGGCCCTCAATGTCTACCCTTTGTTGCGCCCCGGTCTTTCCATGACTTATTTCAAGATGTCGGGTAAATCTGAACCACATAAACCTATCTGGATTAATAGCACCATGAGTAAGGAGTTATTCTGGATCGCGGATGAAATGGAATGCTCCAACAGCATCTACATCTTGAACTCCACTACCTGGTCTGCAGACGAAGCCAACCTCTCCCTTTACTCCGACGCCTGCCCTACTGGCCTCGGCTTCTGGTCCCCTTTTCTTGGCACTGGGCACAAGTACGCGATCGCCCCCGGCGACACCACAAACATTTTTTACCTCGAAGCACTTGCCGTCCTGTCTGCCTTGATGCACATCGTCTTACATGTTCGTCCTTTGCCGCGACGCATCATGGTGTATTGCGACAACACGAATACTGTCGACATGTTCAACACCCTTCGTGCCATGCCTGAATATAACCCAATCCTTATTGCCGCCGTTCGACTTTGCCTCACACATGACTTCACTTTCCGTGTGCACTTCCTTCCTGGTACCTTTAACGACATTGCCGACGCCCTATCTCGTGATCGCGATGACATTGCACTCTCTCTCGAACCACGTCTGTCCATTGCTCTCTTCGAACCCCCTCATGTGCTGCTGGGGGTGGTCCGATGTTGATGTCAGCAACACAATCGACCAGGCAGCCCTCATGGCAACCCTGGTCAATTGACAGGCTCAGGCATGAGCGCGCTACCGCGATCGGCTGTGCCATTGAGCCCACGACTGCTGCCGCCTACTCCTCTGCTTTACATTCATACATTACCTTTTGCGCTAACCACAACCTCCCCAACACCCCGACACCCGACACCCTCAGTTTCTTCGTCGTCTACATGTCCCACCACATCAAGCCAACCTCCGTCGATAACTACCTCTCCAGAATTTGTAATCAACTCGAAGCCTTCTACCCCGACGTCTGCGCTACTCGTCGCCATCCACTCGTCGTCAAAACCCTCGCCGGCTGCAAGAAACTCCGCGCCGCCAGTACTCACAGGAAACGACCATTGACGCATGGCGAACTCGATTGCATCACTTCTCTGCCCGCTTGCCGTGACGACCTTCTCTTCGGCGCCATTACATGTCAGTTCGAGCTCCGTGCTGACTCAGGGTTTTTTCCCATCGCCCTTAACCCGAGTTGGACAAAGGCTAGTTCCAGGCCATGGACATTATGTTTTTTGGACGTTAGTGTAAATCACTAGTACAACCCTGTGAAACAGTACCCAAAATGCATCAAACCATTGTCAGATCAGCCATCAATAAGCCATCGGCTGTTGCTGGCTGAAAGTCCTGGATAAGGGCTGGATTTTTGTCCCTGTCTGGGTGATGGTTTGGCCCTGGTTCTTGGGTGAGCCAGGCCTGTTCAGTAGATTGTGCCGGGTCCTGGATTGGGGATGTGATCCCAGTGCTGGTTGAGCGATGGTTTATCCCTGATCCTTGGATGAGTCAGGTAAGTTTGGTGGACTGTTTGGGGACCTGTGCTGGGGCTAGCTCGTTGGGTAGCTGATCAGGCCTATTTATTTGCAGACGCAGATAAAGAAACGACATTAGAATTGCTATAAAACGTAGCTACGGACATTGGGATGTACGACAACGGTATGATATTCAAAAGAAAATAAATGAGTGTTGGCATCACCAAGTAAGCTGCTGTTGGACAGTGACCTGCCAATCAACTGATCGCGCTGCTGCTGCTGCTGCTTCTGCTGCTGCTGTTGGCCTGGATCCACCTGAGTATGCCTTGAGATCGTCCTGAAAGGTTTGGTTGAAGAACCTTCAATGGAAATGAGCATACAATGGCGTAAAAGAGAGCAGCGAGTGTACCTTGTCAACCATGCTTCTTGCTCCTCTCTTGTCCTTCTGTCCTTTTGTGCCTCCAGGCGGACCCTGACAAGGGCAGCGTCGAGAAAATTCCAGAATTGAGAAGACACATAAGTAATATTTCCTTCATCATCCTCAGCTGGTTCGGCTCCATTATTTTCCTCCGGTTCATTGACAGTCGAAGAGGCACTTGAAGAGGTTGCAGCTTTATTGGCAATGTAAGCATTGAAATCAATGAGAGTCGACCGCTGTGTACATATTAATACATGGTCAACAAATTACAATAAAAACTTACCATAAAGGCGACACATGCCCACTGCGCAGGAGATATCTCAATACCCTTGGGAGCCATAGACTTGGTCAACTCCCTAACGGACTGGGGATGAAGCCTGCTTTTGGATGGCACCAGGGAGGCTACAAGCTATTTGCGTGCTTTAGCCATCATTCACGGTCGAGAAGTCATGGTTTACCTTGGCCTTCGTAGAACCCCGGCAGTCCATCAAAACACCCTTCAAAAGTTTCATAAGCTGGGCGAGTAGGTCCTGATCCTGGAACACGGCTGGGGATATCTTAAAAAGAGCAGGGTTCCTCATAATGAGACTCTAGTAATTGCTTGCGTCAGTGAGGGTACACATCAGACATGAGATTAAAATACCCGGATGTGGTCATTTATCTCAGTGACATAGGCTGTGATGTCGGGAGACATTAAGCAGGCCGACAATCGGTCTTGAAGAGTTCTCTGAAAGGTAGCATTAGTTATAACCAGACAATCGGCCTATATGTTTTACCCTGAACTCCGGAGATGCAAGCAGCTCGCTCAATTCATTTTGCTGGTTAGTGTCTTGAAGCTTCATAAGATAACCGAGAAGCGTTATCAATTTGCTGTCAGTGTCAAGCTATATTAGACAGGATATTAGTTGGTATGCCACTAGTGGGAGACTCGTTAGATTTTCTTGCCGCTGCAAATTGATCCAGAGCACCGTCGGGCAATCCAAAGGACTCGCAGACAGTCTTTGCATGGGTTTTATGCCTTTTGCTGCGTGGTGTAAGTGCGCCATCCATAGAACCACTGAAGAGGTCATTGTCGTTGTCCCGTTGACGTCGTAGGCTGAGTTGAGAGAGTGGCGATGATATCGGTCTCGAAAGACTCCGCAGTGGACTTGAAGTAGGCAAAGCTGAAGGAGTGACTGTGCCACCATTAGGAACGTAGTTACCAGGCCGCGAGCTGTCACTGCTCACAAGGAACCTGGCAAGTGTGCCGTGGTTTGCCATGGTGATGAGATTGAAAAAAAAAAATATTAAAGGCCAATATTCAGGCTCCGACTGAAGTTGACTTGTTGAAAAAATATTACATTTGCACGATGAGAGCCAACTATTCCTATATAATTAAATCATTCTTGCGACTGATGAGGATGTGCTGAAGCTGAAGAGTCTGAAGGGTGTGATGGTGTGATGAATTGTGAGTAAGACTGAGGTGGGATAAATGCCAGTTGCACACTCGGTGGTGCAGGGCCCGTAGTAAAGAGGCGTTGTGGAAAATTGTGTTGCACTGGGTAGTATGGAGGTTGGGCAGCCAGATTATGTGGGTTCAGTGCTGCATATGGTGTGTATGGGGGATTTGCAAGGGAAGGAAATGATCCATAGTCCGACTGTGGGCCCACTTGAACATTTGGGTGGAGTGAACGTTGAGAATCTGGATGTCTGGCAAGATAAAAAGGTGTTGTCGGGAGGATTATGGACGGAGGGTTTGCAAGGGATGGGATTGGGTGGTCTGATGTTGGGCCTGAGTAGGTTGCTTGAGCGGTTGGGTACGGCAAGTGCCAGTGGTGAGCATCTGGATGTGGCTGGTGTTGGAATGACGGCCCTGGGTATGCAGCTTGAGCTGAAAGGTAGGAACGGTTCTGCTGAGTTTCCTTCCTGGTGCTCGGTGCTGGTTTTTTAGAGGGCTTTCGCTTAGTCTTTGCTGACTTTGGCTGCGACACGCTGTTCTGCTGGAAATCCGGCAAACTTTCAAACAGCGCATCAAAATCTTCGACGCCTTCCTCATCACCAGGTACACCATCATCACCCGTAGCTTTGGCTTTCGTTTTTGTTTGTGCCTTTTTCATTCCACGGATTTGGGTGGCAGCAATCCTTCGCAGATTACTGACATCTGGAATGTCTGGTGCTGGCCGATTTTGAAGATGGGATGGTACGGCAAGTTTGATGTGTTGGTAGTTATGCAGCGAATGCATATTGAGCACATACTTGTTTGCTGGTGTATGGCTGGCGATGTCTCGTGTCCGGGTACTCAATGTCCGCTCTTGTAGCACTGGAATATGTTGGACACCGCTACAACCTGATGAGATACAGTCATGCTGGACGTTGACAGCACAAATGATGTCCTAGAGTGGTTAAGTTAAATAGTAGCATGTCATTGCTACGAATATTTGACATACCTTTGCGGATACAACAACCTCAGTATGTGAGCGTACAAGCATTGGCACATCAAGCTTCGGGTGCAAATTTGCCCCAAAATCTACGATTTGAAGGCATACGTGCGACACCATGTGTGGGCCTGTATCAGGAACAATAATTTCCTTTACTAACGCAACATGATGCTTCGCATCCTGGATAAGATGTTTTGTAAACCATTAAATAATGTCACTCCACACACCTCGTGGTTATTGGGCTGCTTGAATATAGCATATTTACCAATTCGGACGTTATCGCCATGCAAAGCTGTGAGAGAGGTGGCCTTGTAAAAGTGGCCCGATGTTGTCTGTGCTGGAATATGTATTTTTGATGACTGTGTGCATTCCCAGGTCTCAGCCGTGTGGTTCACTGGTCGACCTTCCTCATTTCGCGTCTTGGTTGGTAATGTTGCTTCTCCTTGTCACAAAGTCAAGAAATGTTATCAATCTGAAAAATTTATGCAGCTCACCAGGTACTTTGCCCTTGCCGTCATCTGGAAGGCCAAGCAGTCGGGCATGTTCAGGATGGTCCTGCATGTACACGTGGATAGCACTACCAGCACGTACCCACTTCTTTGTGCTTGATTCAAACCAATAACCCCTGGTTGCGATGTGCTTGATAATATCCTGTGCAGCAAACGTATCGCAAGCATCTCGACTAGGAGATAAACAATTACTAAATATTGTGGCCAGTCGGAAGACATGATTGAAGGATTCATAGCGTTCTGTTGAAAAGATGAGGGCAAGACCGAAACGACGAATATAAGCAACAATATGAAGAAGAAAGTGAAATTTTGGCTTCAAAATCAATATACTCGGTGCACACTGGGTGGTGATATTCAAAAAGTCCTCAACACACCGGGACAGCTCTGCCTGACAATGACAGAGCATTAGAAAATAAATTCACAACTAGAATGACCATACCAAGTATGATTCTATATCATCTACTTCCGTGTGCCAGAGAAGAACAACCAGGTTTCCCATGATATTCCAAGCCTCAAGGACCTTTGGCGGAACCAAATCATAGATTAGGAAGGGCATGATCTGGGCCAGACATTTGAAGTGTTTCCCTATCAGGCCGCCTTTATACCTACACATATACTCGGCATTTATTTTAGGGATATTAAGTCTGTCCCCATCGAATGCCGCAAGCCTTGCTTCAAAAATTGCCATCGTCTTGTTCTTGCCCATAAGGAAAACACTTTGGGCCCAAAAGTACTTCACGATACTGAGGAGGACAGTGTGAAGGACCTCTGTTGGTGTATCCATGTGTATATCGACACCTTCAAATAACATTTAAGAAGAATTGAGGTTAGAGAGTAAATACACACCTCGCATCCCAATCAAGGGATTGATGGGGTCATGAAGCATTTGCTTTGCCAGCTCCTCTTCGAGAATTTTCTGTATTTCGGCTTCGGGTATAACGGCTTTCCCCACCTCACGTTTCCGCAACTGCTTGCCCAATTCAAGTAAGAACTTGATAATGGATGCCGAACTTGCATCATTGATGCCAGTGGCTGCCACCGACTTCTTGACCTTGTCAGAACCGCCAGATTGTGTGGAAAGTCTCATTTGCTCCAATATGATGCTTTTTGTATCTTCAGGTGTTCGCAATTGACCAGACTTCACAGGATTGATGAATATGTATCATTTCACTGCAATGAGTAGGAAAAATGTACCGTGAAAATACTTGAGAATCCTTCATCAGACTGCTTGAACTCCTTTGTGCCGCCAACCTTACATGTTCGGCAAAATAGGTTGCAATTTAATCCACCATGACTACTCTCCTCGGCCTGCATTGGATTATCACCTGCAAAGAAAAGGGCATATGGACAAAGTAAGATTTCTTCACGAGACTTGCAATCCCAAGCGGTAATGCCTGACTCGGCAGCCTTGCTGGTATTAAAACTTAGTGAGAAATGGATACTATGAGTTAACACATACGTTATCAAGTCTTTCATCGCTCGCATTAACTCCATCGGAGAAGCATGTGGCAAAGAAGTGACAAAGCGAAGGCAGAATTCTTTCTCGAGCATTTGTTGTGGCATGTTTGCATTCGACATGTATATAACATGATGTTTGTTCCATTGCTTTGATATATTTGCAGAAACGTCATCCATGAAGATCAGAAGAGGAACTGCATAGACCATACGGTCACCGGCAGTGGCGCGAAGCCAATGAGGCATATGGGCCATAAAGGAAGTGGAGCACTCTGCAACATTTTAGTCCAGCGTAATTGGGTACTGTCGACAAACAAACCTGAAAAACCACACTGGAGCTCCTTCGGATCGTTCACAATGTCAAGGTAATTTCATTTGAATGTATTGATGGGAGAAATAACTCTTTCTGGGTTTACAACGAATCCAGACTAGTTTAGCAATATTAATGAGCAAGTAAGTCATGCTAAAGCACATATACATACCTCTGAGCGTACTGCATCCCATCCCAATGAATATATTGCTTCGGAGTCCTGTCCAGGAACAGCATCTGGCGAACTCCGAATGAAGAACCGTTCAGGGATGAAATATGCACCGGATCGTCATTGTAAAAGTTCACCAACATAATATATGGTGCCGTTGACACGAACCGTTGGGGTTGTGACATCAGAAGGAATATCGAGGAGCATTTTGGTGCTGTTTTGGACTTGCGACATTCTCAGTCCACTGTCCCAGGAGTAATCTGACATTGTAAATCGAGTAATAGGGTTTGCATAATCCTGTCGAGACATCAATAAATTTGGGTTTTGAAAAAGACGAAATACCCACTTTTGCAATAGCTTTTCTGATATCATTGATATAAAAAATGTTCCCCGATGGAGATATTACCTTCTCAGCAGGGTGGCCAACAAGCTCTTCAATCCTTTTCTGGCAGGCCTTCAAGGCATAGAGCGTTGGAACATCTGGTGCCTTGAGTTCGTTTGCCCAACTTAGGACCGCTTTCTTTTGAGTTTCAGAAAACCGAAGACGTGGCGATGTGAACAAGAGACTTGTGATAAACATCTGGATTAAATGACAAAGGTTGAATAATAGAGACGAAACCAAGCCCTCGGACATACTGGCATAGATGGCCATGGATATGTCGGTGAATTGATCGAAACTTTTCGCTGGGATGAATGATGGGACATTTCTGGTAAAGCTATCAGAATAGCGCTGAAATGAGTTGTGAAAAATAGTGCTATGGAACATACTCACCAGTCAGGTCTATTCCGAAGTTATCGAAGCGTGTACCATATCCAAAGGGATCATCATCTACCTCACCAAGTTCCTCTTTATCGTCCGCGAGTCGGCAGGTGAATGGTGGTAAAAGAGAATCAAAATCTTGCCAACAGTTGATAGGAAATGTCGTATCCGTCGAAGTCCAAAGGCTGGAGAAGGGGACGGGGATGTCCTCATCCTCCAAGTCGCCACTATTGTCACCAAGGGCATCAAAAACCTCCTGCATGACGGCAGGAGAATAGCTATCATCATCGCCAAATAGAGCTTCTGGGGGGCAGGAAAGAGAGGATTGAGATCGGATATTAACCAAAGCTCGCTGATGGGATTGGGTTTTCTGGTGGCGCTCTGTATGTCTGGCTTCTATTACCAGATGGCGGCCAGCAACCTTGGGGCATATAAGACAGTTGACAGTGTTACCCGCAGCTTTGCGGAAGACTAATAATAAATGTGGTCATTGTCATTCGATAACACCAAATATATGTGCAACATACCTTCGGGGTCAAGAGTTGAGCTCTTTGGTACCTTGGACATAACACCTTAGCAATTGCAAGACTTGGAGTTGGCAGGAAGATGATCGATTAGAGACACGTGCCCATGCTGAACATTTGAACTCCCACATTGATGGATAATTACCTTGCCTCACTCCAGTTCTCTAACCCTGACATCCTGCAGGATGGAAGAGCTGATGAAGGAACCAATCTACAACCCATCAGGGTTTCCATCTCGTTTGCTGGTACTCTGCCTCACAGTTTGAGGCTTCATCAGATGGTAAGTTGGCCTCGGCCTTGATTACTGACTTTCGCAACTGATTCTGATTCTGATATGATCATTCTCACAGCCCTTCACATTCTCTGTATCTGTAGCTCAGGAGTACGCCTCCATTACCACGTATCTCTCAAAGACCGACAATGTAACCAGTGGATCATCTTTCATGCAATCCGTGAGTGTTGTCATATTCATATATATTAACAATAACTAATTCTGTTTCTAATATCCTAGCAACTTTGCGAAGAATCCGATGTAGAGGGTCGACGTCCCTCTGAGTCCGTATCATCGATATATCACGAATCCGGACCAACCTGATGCCGCCATTCGACTTGCATTCGAACCTGACGTAACCCAACGTGACGTGACGTGGCGTGACCCGATGTGACCAACGTAACCCGACACATGCCGAATTGGAACTCCGCCGCTTTTGGGCTAAATCCGTCAGCCTCAAACGCCTCGGAGTTCCAATTCCAGGAGATGGATCTCTTCGGACTCAATCCCCGACTTCGGATTTACCTTATTTATGCATCCCCTCGTCCTTTCGGAGATATGTAGGACCTTTTAGATCTTTTTCTTGCATATTCATTTTCCCCTCCATATTCCTGTCTTCGTCGCTTTGCAACCCCCCTTTCCACATCCCCATTCCATCTTTTCTTTGTAGTATCTATCGGCCGAAATAGACATGTCCGAAAGTAGCTACACACTCCTGTACTATAAAAACGGTCCCCGACGACCATACAAAAAAAGATACCATTAGTCCCTGTTTCCCTCATAGTCAGAAGCACATTTTAATCCCTTCATATGCTCGTCCTCGTAGACCCTTAGCTTTTTATAGTCCTCTTCGTCGTCTTTATTGTTGTTTCTGTATATTCGTTCATCATTTCTGACCCGACCCGACCCGACCTGCCGTACCCGACATCGTCGGCATCGTCGGGTTCTTTATTATTTGTCCGTTTTCACTCCGTTCATCGCCGGATTCGTCATTATTAGTCCAGTTTTACGCGGCGGCTTTACTTTTACTAACATTCCCTTCTTTTTACTACTATTCCCGACACTGATTTATCCAGTCACTTCTACGCTGACACCCTTCTGGTTAGGATCACTTATTTCTTCTTATATAGTTCCAAAGCCACCAAGAACCCGCATCTACACCGACATACCATTCTTGCCGCTACCTTCTGACTTCAATTTTGAGGATCGCACGCACTGGATGTCCCTGGCCTCTTCCATTCAAAATTGGCTTATCCACGAAGAACATCTTCGCTCAACCTCCAAGTTCACGTGGGAGTGGGGAAAGGAAGCGTTTTGGATGGCTTTCACGGCCGCATATCCAGCATTCCCTTGCGGCGAGTGGCCCCGCTGGAATCCGACTATTCCCATGGATGGTCCATATATTCAGGCCTGGTTTGGCCGCTCTGATGAAGAGGTAGATCTGGCAAGGGTGTCGCCCTACGAGGACCTTCATGGTGTTTGGCGGGATTTTCAACAACTTCTTTCATACCTGCATGTACAAAATGTATAGGCATCCATAAATTAGTGTACAATTTTTTCCCTCATCCGCGCAATAAATAAAGGCAATTGGGAATCATCACACGACGCAGTAAAATTTTCAATGGAAGATAATTTTCTAATAACAAATTCCACAAGACATTTCAAGGCGGCAGAGCCATAGTTAGGTAGTCTTGTACCGATATTGCTCACCAGAGCCGCATCGTTGAAGGCTTCTGCTTCTACCATTATTTTCTCTTCCAGGACCGCCAACCTCCCTTGTGCAACCCTATATAGTTCGGCAAAGTGGTTTTGTAGAAGGCTCCGGGCGACTCTGTGCGAGGACCAGCCACTGATTCATTGATGCGAAGTCAAGCTCTCGTAGTCTAACTTGACCAATTCGAGTTCGTCAAAAGCCTCGGTGATTCGCTTTGCGAGCACCGTCGAGCGAACCTGATATCCGCGAAGAGTGACTGCAGGTTTTTTCTCCGACTTAGACCTTTTGCTTGACTCCCTGGTCATAATATTCCAACTTTCATCCCACAACGTGGTGTAAGTGGCGACACGTTGCTCAGGTACGTCGTGGATTAATTCATGCCCGATATGCGACCAGGACATGGTTTGGTCTAGGTCCAGTTCAACCTTGGACAACGTGGTGATACCGTCTCGTACGTGTTCCTGGTTTGCGTTCAGGAACCCCAATGACTGGGCGAGCTCGAGATGGTTTTCAAGCTGTGCCAATGCCATGTCATTGTCCGTCGGTATCTCACACAACGATTTGGTACCCCCTGGTAGCGATGTGCCAGGAATAGGATGAGCGATAGAATCGTGCTGGAGTAGCTCTACCAATTCCAGATTGACAAGACGTTGCGCTCAGTCGGGTTGTTCCTCCTCACCCGTATTCAAATCCTGCAACAATCGGCTCGAATCAATGTTAGGCGGTCTGGGAAGTCCGAGCTGAACAACACGAGATCGTCGTGCCAATGCTTTCCTCTCGGCCTCTTTCTTCAATCTCAACAACTTATCATCTCGTTCAGCGGCGTCTTCCTCCGACAGACCTACATCATCTGCAAGGTCCGTTTCCTCTTCGTCTTCAGGTACCAGGAGTTCAAAGTTGTTTTCGGGCTTTGGCAAGTTCATGAATCCAGCCCTCAACGCACTCTGGACCAAATTATCACACCGACGCTGCTCACGGGGGGTGCTACCAATCACGAACATTTCATCGGCAGGGTTGATACTCAGATTATCCCGCATAGGAGTATGCAAAGGTGTTGCACTGACGCCAGATTTGGAGTCCGTTCGAGGTGTAATGGGAATATTAGTAGCACTGCTGTATAATGGGGTCGCCAGTGGATTCTGAGTGAATGCAGCTTGGTGACAGGGCATAGCACCTCCAAAGCCAGTTCCACCGTCATGCCCAACATGTAGGGGGGCATTTTCGTCGCCGAGTAAAGGTGTCTGAGCCATGGTCATGTTTTGGAGGTTGCGTGCTACGGTCAATACATTATCCTCTAAAGAAGACAATATAACAATTTAAGGAGGCAAAATGGTAATGCCACTATCGACTCATGTTGAGGAGTTGTCCAAGGTGTCTGTGCCATTTGAGCATTTCCCAACCCCTCGTAGTCACTTAAAAATTTTCCACTTGCTGACACACCCCCTACCGAAGCCTTCATATTTTCGCCAGCCTGGCCAATTTCAACAATATCCTCGAGTTTGGCCTTGCCAACTTGTATACCTGGAAGGAGTTTTCTTCTTCTGCCCATAGACTCCGCTTCGTTGAATTTCTGGATTTGTGCATTGCGGGCAGCCACAAAATAACGTTGTACGGATTCACTGCCTTCATCAGCTGTATGTTGACGTTTCTGCCTCTTCTTCCTCTGGTTTATGCTCTTTCTCCAGTCTCCGATGGGACCGACCGACGGGAGCAGAAGTGACATGCGTGTATTCTTCGGAGATGTCGTAGAAACTGGTGGCTGGCTGTTTCTCGACAGCAGTGACAGTGTTGCGCTATACAAAAATGAGTGGCAGGCCTGAAAAGGGTACGGAGTCACATACGTCCACTCTCTGCTGACGCAGTATTTAGCCTTCTTGCCTTGTGTGTTTGCAAGGCGAGCGCGAGCTTCGAAAAACATTTCTATCTCTGTAGATGGTGATTACGAGTAATAAGAGAGAGATGAATAAAATTACCATCCTCGTCCATACCAATAGAGTCAGGGGAAGCCGGCTTCGTTTCTGGGTCAGGATCAATCTCTTCTGGCACCGAACGTCGGCACTGAGAACCAACTTGGGAGCCCGAGGTCCAGCCAACTCTTCCTTCTCTTCGACTTCTACCCCATCTGACAGCTTCTGATATCGTCCGAGGCATTGGGTGGCAGGACAACCACCGATCGGAGTAATTGTTTGCCATTGAGCAAGCATTGATTGTGCAAGAAACCCCACCACTTGTGCGTTGCTTGGAAGATTTTTGTATCAGTAAGGAGGATATGCAAGCAGATGAAATTAGATCAAGAGAGGATGTAACAAGGAGGCGTTGAAGTATAGAGGGAATATAACTTGTAGATCAGGTGCCGAGACACCATACCAAAAGTTGGGATGTGACGGCGGTGACTGGTGGTGACCCATCCAGCCCTGAAACAGGGATTTCTGAGTGCTGGAATTACCCTTGGTAAATCCGCCTGACTCAGGGTCTGGACAAGGGCGCTGGTACAATATTTTGTATTATTGTTGGAATTGTGACCGAACAGCCCTCCAAAAGGACCAGGTCGCTACTTGCATCACCCTGGGAAATATCAGCTGAATAACCCTTGACATTTCCAGCCAAAACTAATGATTTGTGAAAGCCTGGGCCCTGTGATGGCTAGGTACCGAAGTAGGGCTATTACAACTCCGTCCAAACATAACGTCCATGGCTTGGATCAAGGGCTTTTCCCGTTTGGGCGTGTACCACCGTTGCCTTCCACGGCCTGCTTCGTCTCGGTGAACTCGTGTGGCCTGACTCTGCCGCGTTACAAGACTACCATAAGGTCATCCTTCACCACACCATTCATCACAACGTGACTTCCTTCGACTTCTACTTGCCTGGACACAAAGCCGACCGCTTTTTTGAAGGCAGCAAAATACTGATACATGCTTGCGACTGCCAACACGACCCCCTCTCTCTTTTTCTCAACTACCTCGACTCTCGCGACCATCTCTTCCCAACTCATCCCGAACTTTACCTGCGTGCGGACGGCAGTATCCCCACTCGTTTGTGGTTCCTGCGGCGTTTCCACGAATACTTCGTCGACCCTTCGTTAGGTGGTCAGTCACTTCGTTCTGGCGGCGCCACCAACCTCGCAAATGCCGGTGTCCCTCCTTATTTAATCCAAAGCATCGGCCGCTGGGCCTCCGACGCCTGGCAGGTGTACATACGTCGACACCCCGCGCTTCAGGCTGCCCTCCTTTTCGGACGACGTTGATTATTCCACTGCTTCCCATCGCGTTTCCCGCTCACTTTACCTTTCCTACCTTCGTTCCGCTTCCTTTCACTCGAGAGACAAACAATCCCACACAAATACAATAAATAAATAAATAAAAACCCAATAGCCTCTTACGGTTCCGCAGCTCCTTTATGTTACTTCCGTTCTTATGACTGTGTATTACTTCTCAGTCTTATATTATTTCTACTTCGGCCTGGATCCAGCTTCTGAATTCAGAGCTGGATCACAGACACCTTACTCCACTCAAAGGACAAACTGAGTAAGAGTTTTTTTACTGATCTAATAACCACCGACTCCAAAGATAACGAACACTGGCTATGCTCTATTTAAACGCGCGTGACCTCATGAGCGCTGAATTTGAGCCATGGCCACCCCAGCGTTATACGACTTCTCGACGCGACTCGGCCTGATTTTCATTGTCCTATCAGCCAGCATATCTGTAGTCGCAGTGACTGGGCTGCTGCTTTACATCGTGGTGCGTATGTCCGTTTATGGGAGATTATCGCCTGTTCCAATATTTTGGCCTTCGGGTTAGTATAACGTAGTGGTGCTTCGCAAATGGTCGATGGAAACTCATGCCCACTATTACTTCCTGAACCTCCTGGTCTCCGACTTGGTGGAAGTGCTTGGTGAGTGAGAAGTATGGTATGATCTCACAGAAATCTAACACCAAGGTAGGCGGGATTCTCACTGTTAAATGGGCTGCTGAAGCAGTAAGTACTTCTCATAATTTGCACAGTCTGCTGCCAATCTTTCGCAATAGCAAGTCATTAAGGGACCTGTCTGCACCGCCCAAGGTAGTTATTCCCTCGTCCCCTGCATTCGCATCCTTGTTTATCCCATGGGTCGCAGGGATGATCAAACAGATTGGGGCTGTAGCCGTTTCCCTGATGTGAGTTGCTTTTGTTCCTGGACATCACGATCATGCCTGACGTTGGAACTTCTCCCCAGGACTCTTGTAAGCACAAATCATCATCAAAAACATCCAACAGAATTTCATTACCCATATATACTAGGCCATTGCTGTACACACACTCCTTGTACTGGCGTTCCATTTGCACACCCGTCCTCAAACGGCATTGATTGTGATTTCCCTTATCTGGTTGTTCATTATCCTTGTCGTCGGCATCTGCTTTGCAACACATAAAGGTTTTTATGGCGTGACCCCTTACTGTCTGTTGTGTTTACTCTCACTACTCAATGATGCTCAACCCGATCATTGTCAGGGTGCTGGATCACGGTGGACTTTCGCCTTCAACGGATTCTCTTGGAATATATGTGCTTATGGGTGACTAGCCTGTGCAATACTATCATTTATGGTGTGGCCATTCGTTTCTTTCAACACATGCTTCAAATTTACTTTCCCTTATACGCTAGTCTTTCTAGCACTCATAATAAAGGGAGTAGTAACTGTAGAACAAAACAAGATACAGTTTCGCAAGGCCGAGGGACAAGTAACTGCCCAATTCGCACGCATCAACAGTGACCAAAAGAATTCAAACGATGTTGCTAGACAGCTGCTTTTGTATGTTGTCGTTTTCTCTTTATCTGACCACATCTGAACATTTGACATTTCAAAGCTACCCAGCCACGTACATTGTCATGGTATGTTTTACTATACCCTTTTTGCTGCAATTCACTGCAGCAAGAAACTGAAACTGCTTTGTAGACTGTACCTTATTCTACCATCCGTTGGATGTTGTTTGATCATGAAACGGTCCCGTTCCCAGCTGTAGCTGTCGCAGGCGTCCTCTTTTCGTCATCTGGTGTGCTAAACGACATCCTTTACACGTTAACAAGGCCAAGATTGCTTCCTAATCGTGGTCATTCCAATTCAGTCAGCACATCTGACAGGCGGAACTTGATGGGGCATGGACACGTTCGATTGAAATCCCGTGACACATTCTCATCTGAACTTGAAAGTGGTGAACATTTTCCCAACACAGCAGCCACTGGCACCCACACCAAATCCATTTCTCTACCCTCTAAAGGACTGATGATATAGGTGTTATCTCACTCTCACCAAAGGTTATTTCTTTTCCGTATTTATTAACTTGGGAGGATTGATTGATGTAGGTGCCATCACATGAAATTCTCGTTCATCACGTCAACGGATATTGACATTGTATTGACATCGGCAACTTACGAGGCATAAATGGCATCAGGAGACCGATGGATGCCATCAAATAATATTGAGATATCCACTCAAATATTAAAATCATTTTTGTTGTTATCATAAGTCTGAAAATGTTCTAATCAAGCTCCTGAAGTTTTTTGGGGTCCAGTATAAGTGAATGTGGTGTAGAGACTTGACGTCCCCCTGAGTCTGTATCATTGATATATGATGAACCTGATGCCTCCAAATGACTCGCATTCCAACCCAACATGACCTGATGTATGCCACTTTGTCATGGCCACTTTTGGACCAAATCCGGCAGCCTCATAAGCCCCAGAGTTCCAATTATAGGAGACAGATCTCATTGGACTTGATTCCCAACTTTGGACTTGCCCAATATATGCATCCCCTCTTCCTTATGGAGATATGTAGGATTTTTAGATCATTTTTATGGATATTTGCTTTCCCCTCCATTTTCCTGTCACTGTTGCATTGCAACACCCCTCTTCAGATCCCCTTTCCAACTTTTCTTTGTAGTTACCATCGGCCAAAATAGACATGACCAAAAGTAGACTACCCATACATGTACTATAAAAATGGTCCCCGACGACTGTACAAAAAAAAAAGATACCCTTAGTCCCTGTTTCCTTACAGTCAGAATCATGTTTTAATTCCTTCAATTGCTCGTCCTCATAGACCCTTAGATTTTTATAGTTCACTTCATCGTCTTTATCATTGTTCCATTATTCTTTCATCGTTCCCAACCCAACCCAACCCACTGTACCCAATGTCGTTGGCATCATCAGGTTCATTATTATTTATCCATTTTCAGTTCATTCATCGTTGGGTTTGTTATTATTTGTCCAGTTTTACATGGTGGCTTTATATTTTACTTCCATTTCCACTTTTACTATTATTCCCAACACTGATTATCCACCGTCACTTCTATGCTGACACCCCTAGGTTAGGATTCATGTTCCGAAGCCACCCTGAACCCGCATCTACAGTGGCCCTGCCCTGAAACAGTGGCAAGGCCCAGGAAGAAAATATATTTACACAAGAAAGATAGGTGCGGTGCTAAAAGCTATCGGAAATTGTGAGGGATGGTTAGAAAGAAAAAAAAAGAGTGAAATGTTGGGGGCAAATTGAGAGAGCGGGATACGGAAAAGAAACACATAGTCCAGTAACAAACACTGAAAGGGTGCACCATGGTAATGTGAACGGAATCAAATACCAACTCTACCACAGTGCTGTATGAATCCTGAGGGGTTCAATCTCAATCCAAAAGATTAATAAAAATACTCAGAGGTGCTCTGGATAGCTGTGATGATGTTTCTGATGTGCATGATGTGTGTGATGTGTGTGGTGTGTGCGAAACAGTCGGCGATGTTTTCGGTGTATATGTAGCACTTTGTAGAAGGAACGCAAAGTTTAATAGAGCATAGTGGAGCTATTGCATGGACAGCACAGTAAAGAGGTGATATGATAGACTGGAATCGGGGGTATACAAGACATCTCTTAGTATGTAAACTACAGAGGGTATTTATGTGAAGTTGGTTGTTAGGACAATAAAGGGTGAAGAAGGCAAGACAAATAGATGGCACACGACAGAACTATGGTGCAATAGAGATGAAATGGAACTGAAACAAAGGGTATAGCACCATGCAAAGCAATTTCCAAAATATCTAGAGGATAGGAGCTATAATGTTTGAAATAAGTGAAACATGTCGCATAAAGACTTCCCTGGAACTGGAACGGAATCGGAATGGAATAGGGTGAATGGTATAAGCGTGGGTGATGTCAGAGAGGCTCGAAATATGTTTCTGAAGGGGCTGAAGAGCTCCGAAGAAAATTGCAGTAATGTCGAAGTATCGCCCATATCGTGCGCATATCGCAGTTGCATCGCAATGGAGATACATATAAATTGGGATGTTTCGCTGTGAATTGCAGCATGTCAAGGCTAGAATAGGTCCAATAGAACATTTCCGTGCTTAGGGACGTGCGCTGCGTATCAACGCGTAGTCTGGTAGGAAAGAGGAGATGAAAGTTGAGACTCAGAGGAGGTGTTGTGTAGCACCTGGGTTAGTGGTGGGCAAAAAGGAATGCTGCCTGCAAGCTGGGGTGTGTGCAGACATAAATTTGCCAAGCATCTGAGGCCCACTGGCCAATTGATTGGATGAGGTAAGGTGGAATGCCTGTGGTTGTGAGATCTGTGGCGCCACCAGAATGGAGTGAGTGGCCCCCAACATTCGGATCAGGGAAATGCACATGAAGACGTGAGAGGAACCATTCAAGCATAGAAAAAGTTCGGGATGTAAGGGGAAAAGTCGGTCACAAGAAGTGAGGTAGTGGGTGAAGTTAGCGATGGGGTTGTTGGGCGTTAGTGTGCTATGGAGGAGGATGCAGCTGCCTTCATAGAAGTGGTCTGCCTTGTGACTGGGGAGAAAAAAGTTGAATGAGTTTGTTTCCATGGTGACAGAGCTGTGTAAGAGAACCTTCTGGTAGTCCTGGAGTGCAGGGGAGTCTGGCCAGACAAGTTCACCAAGACATAAGAGGTTGTGGAAAGCCATTGAGATGATAGTTGTGAAAAGGGCATCATCGTGGCGGCAAGTGTCAGGGAAGGAGGAGCAGATGGAGGCTAGTTCAAAGCGCAAGAGTGGACATTTCTGGGAGACCCCTGCCACACATAGTTTTTTGCAGCCAGCAAGGGTTTTGGTGACAAGATGGTGGTGGTGTATCATACAGACGTCAGGGTAGAAAGGTTCAAGTTGGTTGCAGATTCTGGAGAGATAATTGTCAACAGATTGATGTTTAATGTGGTGGCACATGAAGACAACATAGCAGCTGAAGGTGTTGGGGGATGGGGAAATGGGAAGGGAGTGTTCAGTACAAAAATAAATATAGGATTTGAGTGTGGAGGAATGAGCGGCGGCTATGCTTGGTTTGATTGGGCACCCCATGGCAATGGCATGTTCATGGCGCAATTGTTCCAGGGACCAGGGAACCAACCAGGGTGAATGGGGCAGGTGTGTCATTTAAAGGCCGCCCCTAGTGGAAGTCATGGGGGTTCAAAGGAAGTAATCCCCATGAAGGGGGCCATGTAGTGTATCATCTCGTTATGGCCACGGGAGAGGGCATCAGCAAGGATGTTCGCAGAACCAGGGATATGGAAGATGTGGAACTGGAACCTGTAATGCAGGGAAAGGTCAACAGCAGCCATCAGGATGGGGTTATGGGTGGGGAGGGCGTGAAGAGTGTTGAAGATGTTGATGGTGTTGGTGTTGTTGCAAAAGTGGGTGGGGATAGGGCAGATGTTGAGAGACATGAAATGGAGGGTGGAGAGGGCAGCCAAGGCTTCAAGGTAGAAGATCCAGGGTTCTGGGCAAGTTGGGAGGAGGCATTGGTAGCCCTAGTGTTGCCACGACTATAGCCGATGCTTTTCGAAAAATGGCTATATCATTGTCAATAAAATAGTGGAAATTATGAGCATATTGGGGTGCATAGATCACACGAAAGGCCGGAAGGTCCTCTGCCAACATTAGTTGATGCAACAAGTCCCTGGTCCCTTATTGGACTGACTTTAAATTGTACTTGAATCAACTACAATTTAAAGTTGGTCCAATAAGGGACCAGAGACTCATTGCATCAACTAATTTTGGCAGAGGACTCTCTGGCTTTTCGTGTTATCTATGCACCCAAATATTCTCATAAGTTCCACTATTTTATTGACAATGATATAGCCATTTTTCGAATAACATCGGCTATAGTCATGGCAACACTAGGTAGCCCGAGGGATCTTGGGGGACCAGAAACCCATGCCAGTGGGACAAGCATCAGAGTAAAGGGTGAAGTCGGCATCAGGGGTGGACCAGGCAGTGGAGAGGATGATGTGGATGCTGGTGGAGCATTCAATGTGATCAGCAGTGTAGAGGGCTGGGCCCTCTGAGACCGGAAACTCGATATCTTGTGAACCCATTCGAACCCGACGTCCTTAATGATTCACCCTTGAACCCAACATAACCTGACGCATACCGACTAGCATGGCCGCTTGCGTACAGGGTTGGTCCAACTCCTAAATGCATGGAATCCCAAACATTGCAGATGGATCTTATTAGACTGGAATCCTGACATCGGACTTGCCCAATTCACACGTACCATCTCCCTTATGGAGATATATAAAAGTATTTGACATCTTTTCACGGCTTTTCACTTCTCCCACTCATTTTCCTGTCATCGTCGCATTGCAACCTTCTCCTCACTCCCCTATTTCTGTTCTCCTTTGTTCTCCCTCATCGGCCAAGGACTCTCGTCCAAAACTAGATAGACATTTTTGTAGTATAAAAATGGTGCCCAAGCACCGTGTCAAAATAAGAAACCAGTCTCCCCATTTCCCCTCACTCAGAATCAGCTTCTCAGTAAAATCCTTCAGTCGTACAATTCGTCGGTTCTCTCGACACTCTCTCCATCGTTCTACCGTCAATATTCCTATATCACTCATCACCTGACACCCGACCAGCCATATCTGACAATGTCAGCTTTCTCCTCTTTGTCCCTTACCACTTTACTGAAGCTTGCTAACTATTCCACCATCACTTCTACGCTGACAACCCCAGGTTAGGATCATTGTTCCATAGCCACCCCAACCTTGCCACTACATCTGGAGCCCACCATGAGGAATAGTTTAGCATCACCATAGCTTCCTCCTCCCATATCACACCCTCTGACCATTGTCTTTGAGATCTTCCTCAAAGAACCTTTCAACAAGAACTTTCTCTAGCCACCTTCGACCCGACAATCGACGATGACATCTTCCAACTAGTACCCGATCACCTTGCTCAACACAACAATCTTCCCCTCATCTCAGGGTCGAATATGCCCTTATATCTCTCATCTGACAGTCTGAATCGGTTGATATACCAATTATTATGATAACACCTGACTCATCTGATCTTAGTTCTGCACCCGCATTGCCTATGTCCCCAACCTTGACTTTGTTAGAACCTCCATCCACATATTCACTCTCGACATTGAAAACTCCATCTTTGTCCTTGTCCTCATCCTCATCTTTGCCCATGCCATCATCATCCACGTTATCTGACCTGCTCATCATACACCCAACAACCGCTCTATCAACATTTCAGCCTGCTCCTATTCCCACAATGACTTTGACTGCTGGATCTTCAACCACTCCCCATGCTACCGCACCCCATGTCACCCCATGACAAATGCCTGCTCACAGTCATTCCATGGCCCCAACCTTCGATGGGAACCCACTCAACCTAAACCACTTCTTTGAAGAAGTAGAGCTACTTGCTGCCGATGCTGGCCTCAATGATGCAGGCCGCATTAAGCATAGTCTGCGCTATGCGTCCCTTAGTGACTATGAGCTTTGGGCGAGTCTGCCTAGCGCGACCAGCACCAATTATGTGACATTCAAAAGGAGCATACTTGTGCTATACCCAGGCACAGAAGATGATCATCGGTACATGATGGTGGATCCCAACTGTCTTACACATACCAAGACCAGTTACAGCATCTGTACTCGCGCCGAACTTGGCGAATATTACCGCGAGTTCATCCAGATTTCAGGATTCCTCTTAGACAAGGGTTGAATCTCTCCCTGGGAACGCAACATTGCTTATGAGAAGGGCTTCCATGCCAAGCTCAAGAAAGATATGAAGACCTGTCTTCAGTACCAGAAGCCAAACCACTTCCATAGTGACCCCTATGACTTCCAGGACTTCTGTAACTGTGCCCACTTCCTGTTGGCCAGTACTGTGGCCGAACCGTCTACTGTCTCTCATCTTTCATCAATGTTGCCTGCCGCCATCAGGTATTTGACTCCCATAGAACCCACTACCCGCTATCCACCACCCGCTAACTATGACCTGGTCATTCCTAAAGTGGAACCAGTCGAACCCAACGTGTCCGACCTCTTTCATCTAGTTTCACAGCAACTCGCTGTACTCACACAAGCTCTCACTGAATGTAACAATCCTCCAAAGCCTTGTGCAAATATGTTACAGATCGCTTCTGCAGCGGGCTCCGGCAACAATCAACTTAACAGGGGATTGGCTTCCAGAGGGGAGAACAGCAGCTTTTGTTGTTGCTTACAGCTAAGACAACACTGCTAAGAAGGGGGGGGTCAAGGTCTAATGTCATTGCGAGCCGTGGGGATTACCCAAAACAAGATGAGTCTGCGCCAAGAACCAGACTAAACGTAAGGAAAAGAAAGAAGAAAAAGTCCGAACTAACAACAAGGACAGTAGATATAGTGAATGGACTTGAGGGGAGGTAAATTGGAATCCAACCATGAAGCTACAACATGTCCAACTACACCATATGCTCACCATGAGGCATACATGAGGCGTCCTCATGTCGATGTTCTCGCGATCCAACTGGAGGCCCGGGTGTCATTGAGGATAGAAGAGGTCCAGATGACTCGGATGATTTGTCATCAGATCATGTGATGTGCAGAATTGCCTATTCGGGGTCTACACTTGCTGTAATGGGCAAATGCGCAGTCTGGCAAGTGCGATGCATGATTGGGTCAAAGAGGGGTATCGTCCAGTGTGGGATTGGCGAAGGGAGTGTCTTGAGGTAGTGTGGATATAGCGGCAAGGTTGGTGTGAAAGAAAACAAAGGAATGTATGGAAGAAAAACCAACTAAGACAGTGGGCTAGTCGAGGTCAGACATGCGAACAGCATAAGCTGTACCGGATGACGATGTCTGTGTCACTGACGTATCGAGGGGTGATGTCTTGTCCTGTGTGTAGAACAACGTGGTCCACCTGATGTCGCTATTCGTCCAAGAAAGGGGATTGTTGTAAGTGAGTGTGGGAGGTATCAAGGTTATGGATGGAAAAGGAGAAATGAACGTGGGTCCAGGTTTCGAGTCATGGCACAGGTGACAAGCTGTGGGAACAAGTTGTCGGGTACTGCAATGAAGTGATGTCGTGTGAACAATATACGATAGGGGTTGGTTCACTGTTTGGGAAGTCGTATGGTCTGTGGTCGAAGTCCAAAAGAATGTGCTTTGGCGATGGTCGGATTAGAGAGAACAGTGAATTGTCTTGTAATCGGGGATTGTTCAGAGTTCACATGCAGGTGAGGAATGTCGTCGGATCATCAGGGAGGATAATGGTAGGCACAGGGTATGAATATGGAAACCAAATATCCAAGAATGGCAATTGTCAATTACGTGTCGATATATTGTCAAGGTGGAAGTTGGGTGTATCAATGGCAGAAGGGTTTCAGTGCCGATGCCAAAGATAGATCATACCGAAGTAGAAACCGATCAGGAAGGTGATGGCAATGCTGCCAATAACAATTACGGTAATGAGCTGTGTTGGGAGTACAGCCATTGTGAATCGGTTTGTCGTGGGATGAAGTCAACAATATGTCAGGGCGAGGGAAAAGACAAGAGTGATGATGTCCGTCAACAAGGAGACTATTCGGGTACAGCAAGGTGACATGGAGATGTGTCCATGGTTGGTCTGGATTGTTCTAGAGAAGAAAGGATAAAAAGAGAACAAGGACAAGAATAAACAATGATGTCCAAAAGAAGACAAAAGGTAAAAGGAAATGAAAAAGGAAGGTGTGATAAAGCGGAATCGTCATGGAACGGAGTTGGAATCGGAGTTGCGGAGTGTAAAATGTAACAAAATAGGGCCGAGCCAACCAC
Organism: Hygrocybe punicea; assembly: GCA_963556145.1. Taxonomy (NCBI): domain Eukaryota; kingdom Fungi; phylum Basidiomycota; class Agaricomycetes; order Agaricales; family Hygrophoraceae; genus Hygrocybe; species Hygrocybe punicea. The sequence goes on along the minus strand of OY744462.1, from coordinate 5,368,720 downwards.
CTCGGGACAAGGGTTTACCAACTTTAATTGCCTCTTTTGCGATGACCTGTTCCATCATATACATGATTGTCCAATCTCCAAGCAGTACACTCAGGATGGAATATGCCATAAGAATGAGCACAGCCACATCGTGTTGCCCAATGGAATGTATCTTCCAAAGGCTATTGTCGGCAAAAACATGAAGGATCACTTCGATGTGTTGATATGCAAGTTGAGGTGCTGTGCACTAAAAACAACACTCTACAACTGGTGTGATTGCGAGCAAGTGAGGTAATTAGCTTCTACGAGTATTGTGATGATTGCGATTGATAGTGCGACTTAGCAATTAAAGTTGTGACAATGATAGAGGGTCGAGGTATTGAACTTAAGTCGGTGATGGTTGAGCTTGAAGAAAGTAATGTTGTAATGATTTTGAGAGAGATACAATGAAGTGGGAAATGGGGGAACGATGTGCTCTCTGGTGCTTAAGCGTAATCTACATAGCTATTTTATATGACGACGGTTGGAGATCGGAGGCAAAGTAAAAAGTCGTGGAAAGAAAGAAACTTACTCTAATAGGGGTTGAAAGAAAGGAATATGTATGAATCACATGAAAATGTAGCCAAAAATGGTGCTGAAAGGAGGATGAAGATGGTCTTGTAACAAAGGAAGAACAAAGGAGTCTGGTGGGAGAAAGGGAATAAGTGTTCTAAACGAGTTAGTCTATCTAAGATAAAATGGGGCATTGCTGTATGAAAGACGAACGATTATGCGAGAGTCTGGGGCTCAATCCGATTTGAATGTTTTCTATTTTGGTCCGCGACTTCATTGGAGATGTTCACGATACAATCGAGAGGTCATATGAGTGGTCACAAGCCATCATGAAGTTGCAACCTGTTGGGCTCATTTCGAAGGATAGCTAGAACCTGTTTGATTCATTGATTCAGTGGTCAGCGTGGGTGAGTACGTATCAGCGTGGCAGGCACAGAACCCCGGCAACCATGCTCCCCCTGCCTGTAACCCTACAGAACCTTTCCAATGTGACCCCCCACCTCACATCAAAACCAACTTTGTCTCTGCTGTCGAAGTACCGACCTACGAGCCTGAAGTCACTACCGAGTATGCCAACATCTTTCAGTCCACGATGTCTGACATCGACATTGACAACGAGCAGATCAAGGTCTTGGAAGCCGAAGTGCAGCAGCTTCATAAACAGGTTAGATTCAATGGCATAGAGATCCCCTCAAAAGTTAAAGGCAAATCTAGAGAATTGTATCCCAATCCACCCGCCACATCCATGTCCGTTCTCACCACAAAACCCGCTGAGAAAACATCCAGACCTATCAACAAGCAGCCAATCACTATAGTCCCACCTTCAAATACACGGCCGACCAAGCCAACTGCCTTTGTGCCTTGCACTCCCCAGAACCCTCCCACATCACATCCTCAATACCGCTACCAGGCCCCTATCGAAGATCCTGGTATCGCTAAATCCATCATTGACTGCGTGCTCGATTCTCAAGTTTGCATTTCGCAATGAGAACTCTTAGCCATGTCGTCCAACGCTTGCCATCACATGAAGGATCTCACCACTTTGAAAAAGGTCACCACCGAGACCAACAATGTAGAGGTCTTCCATTTCCATGCACCCAAAATCCCCACCCGCACCTGCCAACACTGTCAGAAAAACATCCTGCTCATCCTTGGGCAAGACTCAGTCCCTCTCCATGCTGTCTACCCACTCATCAATGGCAAATTCATATTCGAGTGCATCCTCAACAACAGCTCCATGATCATCAGCATGCGACATGACATTTGGGAAAAACTTGGTTACAGCCTCCAAAACATGAAGATGCGGATGCAATCGGCAAACAAAAGCAACAACGACACCCTCAGCCAGATCACTAACCTTAAATTCACCTTTGGCGACGTCGATCTATTCCTTCAGGTCCAAGTCGTCGATGATGCCCCCTACAGGATTCTCATCAGCCACCCCTTCTTCATGCTTTCCGAGGCACTCACAAAGGATTACAAAAACAGAGAACAACAAGTCACAATCACAGATCCAAACACTGGTGCCGTTGTCACCTTGCCCACCATCGAGCACAACCAGAAGAACTGATGAGAGCAGTCCGACACTGGAAAGCCGGATTTTTAGAAGTCAAGGACCTGGAGATACCTCTCAGGAAGGACGCACCAGGAGATGAGAAGCCACCACTCGAAAGCAACCACATATACCATGAACTTTTCTTCTCTTTTGCCGTTTTTCTTAGAAGAGGACTTATGTTTTTCTATCAATTTAGATTTCTCCTCATCTCAGCTCAGACCGCCACCCAGTATATCTCATTGTTGACCGATATACAAAATCAGATATGTACTACCGATACCCTTCCTTCCTTCCTCTTGTTCCATCTCTGCTCCCATGTCATCTGTTTCCCCTTCGAATGTTTGTAACAGCACCCCTACTGAACACGCTGTTTATATCTTGTATACAACCCCCCCTACCAGGGACCTAAAAGGTGTCATCACCAAGAAAAAGTATAAAAAGGTAGCCGATCGCATCCACCCAATCTCTACCACTCTTCCCAACGAATACCGGATCATATGTGAGATCACCAGCAAGCTGCTAGCCAATTTACCCATGCTCCCGACACATCCACCCGACTTTACACCTGGCACCTGCTACACCCAGGAATGACACAATGTGATGCCGATGAACCCAGATGGATTCCTTTGGCCTGAGGAAGAAAAACTCGGCCACCATATCATTAAAACTCAAGAAGCTGCTTTCACTTGGAATGAATCTGAAAAAGGGCAATTCAACACAGACTATTTCCCACCAATCCACATTCCAACCATACCACATGACCCATGAGTCCATAGAAATATCCCGATCCCACCTGGCATCCTCAATGAAGTCATCGGTATCATAGACAAAATTAATGCCGGTACCTACAAACCATTGAACTCGTCATACCACTCCCGCTGGTTTTGCATCTTGAAAAAGGATGGGAAGTCCCTTTGTATTGTTCACGATCTACAGCCCCTTAATGCCATCACAATCTGTGATCCCACTGTACCACCTATGACTGAGCACTTGGCCAAGGCCTTCGGAGGCCACTCTTGCTATGCCTCTTTTGATCTTTTTGTCTCTTTTGACCAACGCCTCATCCATCCCTCCTCTCGAGACTATATGACTTTTCAATCCCCACTCAGAACACTCTGACTCATGCAGATCACTATGGGATACACCAATTCTCCTCAGATCTTACATGGTGACTCCACGTACATCCTCTGTGACAAGATCCCACACCTTGCCGTTCCATACATGGACAATATTCCCGTCAAAGGGCCTCCAACCCGCAATGAACAACCTGATGGTACCTACAAGACCATACCCGAGAACCCGGCAATCCGATGTTTCATCTGGGAACACTTCCAAGGTGTCAACTGTGTCATTCAGCATTTCCGCTATGTTGGTGGTACCTTCAATGGCAAGAAACTTGAACTCTGTCGACCCTCAGTCATCATTGTTGGCCACTGATGCACATATGAAGGACAAGTAGCTGACAAGTCCAAAGTGCAGAAGATTCGTGATTGGCCGATGCTGACCAACCTCACTGAAGTCCATGCCTTCCTTGGTATCTGCGGCATCTTGCACATCTTTATCAAAGACTTCTCACTCCACTCCTGACCCCTCGTCCATCTTACCTACAAAGGAATACCCTTCGAATTTGGCAAAGAAGAAGAGACCGCTGTAGACTACCTCAAGAATGCCATCATTACATCACCAGCACTGTGCGCTATTGACTACACATGTGAATGGGAAGTCATACTCACCGTTGATTCCTCCATCCTTGGAGTTGGTTTTGTTCTCATGCAAATCTGCACTGACGGAAAATGTTACCCCAATCGCTTTGGTTCAATATCATGGAACGAATGCAAAGCCTGATACTCCCAGTCTAAGCTCGAGCTCTATGGCCTTCTCAGGGCCCTCTGTGCCTACTGGATCTTTATTATTGGTGTCCACAACCTCACCATTGAAGTTGACACAAAGTATATAAAAGGGATGCTCAACAATCCCGACATCCAACCCAATGCGATGGTCAACCGATGGATAGCTGGCATCGTCCTATTCAATTTCAGACTTGTTCATGTACCTGCTTCCACACATGGTGCACCTGATGGACTCTCCAGATGCCCCTGCCCTGCAGAAGACCCCGAGGAAATTGATGACTCCGACGATTGGCTCAACCACTCCTACGGTTTCTTTATGGAAGTCATTAACTACCGACCCGTCCCCATGCCATCTAAACCGATTGCCGTATGTGGCCGTTGCCATACCACCGCAGACCGGCTGCAAGAGTTACCAGCTGTCCTCGTCTATATGAACCAGGAAACAGTTTTCGACATACCGTGATCTGATAAAGCACATGTGGCCCATGCTCATCTTGCCCTTGTCGAGACCTGGTTATAAGATCTAACTTGACCCGCGAACCTCATGGATGAAGAATACCATCTCTTTCTACAATACTCCCTTGAGTTCTACATCACCGATAACAAACTTTGGCGTAAAGACCGTCACAGGAAACACAAGCTCATCATACCACCCGACCAACGGCTTCAATTACTCAAAGACACTCACAACTCTCTCGGCCATAAAGGTATATTCTCCATCCACACCTGGCTACTTGACCATTTCTGGTGGCCGCACCTCGATCACAATGTTAAATGGTACGTCCAGTCTTGCCATCAGTGCCAAGTACATTATCACCACATTCTGCCGACTGTTGCTACACCAGCCTTGCTCTTCCACAAAGCATACGTCGACACGATGTTTATGCCCTGATCCGGCAGCTATCGATACATTGTCCAAGCCCATTGCTCCCTGTCCACTTACCCTGAGTTTTGAATGCTATGCCATGAGACCGGTTCGACCATTGGCACATTCCTGTTCGAGGATATCTTATGCCATTGGGGCACTCTTGAAGAAATTGTTACCAACAATGGCAAACCCTTCATAGAAGCACTCAACTACCTCGCATCCCACTATGGTATCCGACACATCTGCATTTCGCCTTATAACTCCCAAGCAAACGGACCCATCGAGCGTCGTCACCTAGATGTCTGGGAGGCCATTATGAAAAGTTGTGATGGGGATGAAAAGAAATGGCATACTGTAACTCATTCCATATTATGGGCCAAACGGGTCACCACACGCAAAAACCTTGGGTACTCATCCTACTACATCACACATGGAATAGAGCCGCTTTTTCTGTTTGACTTTGCTGAAGCTACGTACATGGCTCCAACACAAGATGCGATGTCAATGACTGACCTCATAGTCATCTGCTGTAGATGCGGGTTCTTGGTGGCTTCAGAAGATTAGATTCTAACCTAGGGGTGTCAGCATAGAAGTGACGGTGGATAATCAGTGTTGGGATTAGTAGTAAAAGTGGAAATGGAAGTAAAATATCAAGCCACCGTGTAAAACTGGACAAATAATAACAAACCCGGCGATGAACAGACTGAAAATGGATAAACAATAATGAACCTGATGATGCCAACGATGTCGGGTATGGCAGGTCAGGTCAAGTCGGGTCGGAAACGATGAATGAATAATGCAACAATGATAAAGACGATGAAGTGAACTATAAAAATCTAAGGGTTTATGAGGACAAGCATTTGAAGGAATTAAAACATGATTCTGATTATAGGGAAACGGGGACTAAGGGTATCTTTTTTTGTATGGTCATCGAGGACCATTTTTTATAGTACATGTATGGGTAGTCTACTTTTGGTCGTGTCTATTCCGGCTGATGGTAAACTACAAAGAAAAGTTGGAAAGGGGATGAGAAGAGGGGTGTTGCGATGTGACAAAGACAGGAAAATGGAGGGGAAAGCAAATATCCAAGAAAAAGATCTAAAGATTCATACATATCTCCAAAAGGATGAGGGGATGCATATATAAGGCAAGTCTGAAGTCAGGAATCGAGTCCAATGAGATCTGTCTCCTATAATTGGAACTCCAGGGCTTATGAGGCTGCCGGATTTGGTCCAAAAGCAGCTGTGACAAAGCGGCATACGTCGGGTCATGTCACATCACATCACATCGGGTTATGTCGGGTTGGAATGGGAGTTGTTTGGAGGCATTGGGTTCATCCGGATTCGTGATATATCAATGGTACAGACTCAGAGGGATGTCGAGTCTCTGCAACGGACATGTTTTTTTTACATTTTAGAGGTGGCTGGTCTCGAAATCATGTTTCATCACCACCAGCATTGCTGATACCCGCTTGTGATCCATGCAAAGCCTATTGAACTGCTGGCTGAACTGGCTTAGATGCTTATTTACCTCAACACCCAGGGTCCCCAACTCCTCTGTCAGCACCACCAGTCATGCAGAAACGCTCCTGAAACTTTCTATTGCCCTGTCGAATGGGTTAGTGTTGCCGAAGTTCAGTTCGGTCCGGTTCTGACCCTTTTTGGCGGAACCGCAAACTGAACTTCGGGTCCAGTTTGGCGCATGGCCAAACCCGGACCCAGACGGCGTCGAACCGTCTCTTCGCGTTCGGTCTGGGTTCAGACGCGGTCTGAAACCCAGACCGAGGTGGGCTCACCCCGTCCATTCTCCTCGCGAATGGCAGGCGCGTATCAATAGATACGGCGCTGCACTTCGCGAGGTAGATGGGTGCGGGGGAGCCCTCCGGTATCCCCAAGGGATGTGGAGGGATGGGGGGTCTTGTCCCGTGGTCCCTGCGTGGCATTGCCGGCACTGCTGCTGCCAACCGTTGTCCTCGTCGGGGCGGTGGTATGGTTGTGGTGGTGTTGCTGCCACGGCTGCTGCTGCTGCTGCTGCTGCTGTTGCCGCCGTTGCTGCTGTTGCCGCCATTGCTGCTGATACTGCTGCTGCCGTTGTTGCTGCCGTTGTTGCTGCCGTTGTTGCTGCCGTTGTTGCTGCCGTTGTTGCTGCCGCTGCCGGCGCTGCTCCTGCTGCCGTCGCCGTTGCTGCTGCCACTGCTGCTGCTGTCGCCGTTGCTGCTGCCGCTGCTGCTGCTGTCGCCGTTGCCGCTGCCGCTGTTGCTGCTGCTGCTGCTGCTGCTGTTGCCGCCGCTGGTGGTGGTGGTGGTGGTGGTGGTGTTGCAGCTGTCGCGCGTCCGTTGGCATTGGGTTGGCGTTGGGTGGTCATCTCGTGGCCGTGGGTGTGGTCACACTGCGGTCGCGGTCGAGCTTCCTGTAGCAGGCAACATTAGTAAAGTTCAGGAAAGTAAAATACGTACCTGTGTTCATGAACGCGACATTGTGTCGCGTTCATTGGCCTTGCGTTGTTGCGTGTTGGTGAAGAAAGCTACCTGTAACGGTCACATGATACCGTTTAACACGAAAAAGTAAGTAAAGGAATGCGAAAAATAAATGAAATAAATACCTTAAAAATATCCGTGTTCGCGGTTTGGACGCGGTTTGGAGCCGTTCAGGAAATCCGGCAGGCCTCGAAACCCGGAACTGAACCTGCGGTCCGGTTCAGCACTTGGCTGAACTTAGACTGAACCTAGGGTTCGGTTCGGGGTTTGAACCGGGTTCGGCTAGGTTCGGAACCAAACTACGGCAACACTAGAATGGGTTGGTTCCGGAATCCGCCCTAAGCCTTTTCGTTGGCCGCTCCGCATCCATCTCCTCCTCCTCTTCATCTGATTCCGACTCCACCTCTTCGACCTGCCGCTTACTCATCAATGCCCAAACGGGCCTTGTCTGGATCGGTTTAGTGGTAAACACGAGTGGTTTCCTCATACCACCCACTACCTCTTTTCCCTTACTGGTGTCCATCTTGCATCATCCCCCACCTGTCCGATGTGTCGCATTGGTACACCTCTTTTTCAGCTTGCGGCATTGTTCACATATGTATCCCATAACACCTCGACACATCTCTTGTGCCTTGATGCAATTTGTGCATGCTTGCAGAGGAAACGGCCTGGTGACCTGTTATGAAGCTCAGTGATTAAGAACAAATAACCGACAAGAGAACTCACCATTGTACCTGCCAAATCCTCAATCTCTACTCCCGTCATCTCCTCATCACCTAGATCAGCCGGTTGCTCTGGTTCTGGGACGATGGGGCCTTCTTCTGATCTGACTGCAACTTTGCCCTCCAGAATCGGCCTGGTCTCCTGCTCACCCGTGACCAATGTGTTTGTGAGATTTGCACGTGCTCGCTGCTCCTCACTGACATGCCGCCGATACATGGCTGCCTCCCTCTCAACTCAGTCCATCTCCTGAGTCCACTGCTGCATTTCCTTCTCTATCCTAAGCCTCTCCCGCCTTTCCTCTGCAGCCACTCGTCATATCTCCACCTCTGCCTGTGCCTGTGTCTCCACCAACCATCTTGCCTCCTCTTTCCATGCAGCCGCCTCCTCATTCGCCTGCCACTTAGCCTCTTCCTCCTCCTGCCTCTCTCATTCCATTGCCTCTTTCAGCCACTCTTCGACCTCGCTTGCATACGATTGACAGTCGGCCCATAGCGGCGGCGTTACTGGCCTGATACCCACAGCTCAGAGCTCCATGACAATCCCGTGGTAAGCACACTAGTGGGATGACATTAGCTATCCTAGGACATGCATCATCGGCCGGGGAACTTACCATTGCCCTTTTATGACCACTTATCCATTGCCTGGCCAGCCCTTCATTGCTGTCTATCATTGTGACGAAGTCGTAGTTGTGAAAAATGGTGACCGCATTGACGGCCTCTTCGTAGTCTGCCTGGACCTTGGGTTCAATGCTTTTGAAAAATGCGAGGAAGGTGTCATAGGTTTCAGACATGGTGGGCATGTGATGGTGTAGAGGAAGAGACGGATCAATGAAGACATTTTTTTTAATTTTTTTTACTTTGCTGTTGTTTGGCCGCTCATGTGATTAGCCACACTCACGCCCTGTGTTTGAAGACACCATATTGTCAACCACGGATGGTCTCTATTAGAAGACCCAAGAAGATGTAGAGGGCTCTGGGCCCTCTGAGACAGAAAACTCAATATCTCGCGAACCCGTTCGAACCCAACGTCCTTAACGATTCACCCTTGAACCTGAAGTAACCCAACACATACCGACTAGCATGGCCACTCGTGTACAGGGTCAGTCCAACTCCTAAATGCACAGAATCCCAAACATTGCAGATGGATCTTATCGGACTGGAATCCCAACATCGGACTTGCCCAATTCATGCATACCATCTCCCTTATGGAGATATATAAAAGTATTTGACATCTTTTCACGGCTTTTCACTTCTCCCACTCATTTTCCTGTCATCATCGCATTGCAACCTTCTCCTCACTCCCCTATTTCTGTTCTCCTTTGTTCTCCCTCATCGGCCGAGGACTCTCATCCAAAACTAGATAGACATTTTTGTAGTATAAAAATGGCAGTAGACCCAGTCGTTTTGGTTAACCCAATCGCAGATATAGTTGCAAAAGGTAGGTACACATAGCGCAGTTGCTTGCTGGGGGGGTAGGTTAACCCAAGAGACAGCTCTTGCTGGGGAAATGTGGGGTGGTAGGTTGACCCAGGTACAGCTCTTGCTGGTCAAGGGTGGCAGGGTGGGTCAACCCAGTGTCAGCTCTGCCATGGGGTAGGTTAACCCAGGACAGCTATTCTGTGAAGGTTGGGTTGACCCAGGTCCAGCTGTGCAAGCAACGTGGGTTGACCTGGGTTGACCATGGACCAGCTCTTGCTGCAGGCTTGGGTTGACCTGGGTCCAGCTATTGCTGCAGCACTGGGTTGACCTGGGTCCAGCACTTGCTGCAGCACTGGGTTGACCAGGGTCCAGCACTTGCTGAAGCACAGGGTTGACCTGGGTCCAGCTATTGCTGCTGCACCGGGTTGACCGGGGTCCAGATATTGCTGCAGCACTGGGTTGACCCAGATCCAGCACTCGCTGCCGGGCTGGGGTTGACCAGGGTCTAGATATTGCTGCAGCACCAGGTTGACCGGGGTCCAGCACTTGCTGCGGGGCTTGGGTTGACCCAGGCCCCACTCTCCCTGCAGGCTTGGGTTGACCGGGCCCCAGCTATTGCTGCAGCACTGGGTTGACCTGGGTCCAGCACTTGCTGCAGGGCTTGTGTTGACCAGGGTCCAGCTCTTGCTGCAGCACTTTGTTGACCCACATCCAGCACTCACTGTAGGGTAGGTTGATTGGGGTCCAGCCTGTCCTGTAGCATTGCATTGACCCCAGACCCACCCATGTCGCAGGTTTGGATTCATGAGGGTCTGGCCATTGCTCCAGCATTGGGTTGACATGGCCCTGCTCTTGCTGCAGATGAAGGTTGACCCTGGCCCAGCTCTCACTGCAGGATTAGGTTGACCAGGAGCCCGCTTTTGCTTTGACATGGGCCCAGCCACATCCCACTCTGCCTGCATGTATTTAATGTTGACAACATTGACAGAGCTCACAACAGCTCAAACCAATATTTATTCAGAACCTGCCATATATATAAAGTAATCAAAATGTTTCAATCTGTACTTCACATAAATGTACGATGTAATATAATTTGAATGCAATTATTAACAGCACAGGGAATAGCAAAATTACACAATTATTATTTTGACACTGCACAATATCTTACCTTTACTATCAGCCATCAGCCATTACAGGAGCTACTTATCCCCAATGCCAATCTATGGCAAAACCAGAAATTACCCCACTTGGAATATTGTGCTTTTCTATTTAATATTGCTCAATTCTCTATTGGAATCAATATATATAACCTTACTATTACTTAAAATAGACACATACATTTAATGATTATTAAAATACATAATTAAATAGTAAAGGGCAGGAGGCAGGTGAGAGGAAGGTGGGTGTGGACTGGGAGGAAGGGTGTGGGTGTGGGAGGAAGGTGGGTGTGGGTGTGGGAGGAAGGTGGGTGTGGAGTGGGAGGAAGGTGGGTGTGGGAGTGGGAGGAAGGTGGGTGTGGAGTGGGAGGAAGGTGGGTGTGGAGTGGGAGGAAGGTGGGTGTGGGAGTGGAGGAAGGTGGGAGTGGGAGAAGGGAGTGGGAGTGGGAGAAGTGGGAAGGTGGGAAGGCAGGAGGCAAGGGCAGCAGGGAGAGGGAGAGGGAGAGGGAGAGGGAGAGGGAGAGGGAGGAGGAGAGGGAGGAGGAGAGGGAGGAGGAGTGGGCGGAGAGTGGGATGTACGTACCCGTTGCGTTCCCCTCGTCCTCGTCGTCTTCGTCTACGTCTCCGTCGTCCCCGTCCCCGCCGTCCCCGTCCCCGTCGTCCCCGTCGTCCCCGTCGTCCCCGTCCCCATCGTCCCCGTCTCCGCGTTCCGGTCCCTGTCGTTCCCGTTCCCGTCGTTCCCCTCGTCGTCGTCATCGTCCTCGTTGTCGTCGTCATCCCCCGTAGTCCTCGTCGTCCGCTGGATCGTCGTCGTCGTCTCCCTCGTCCTGTCGTCTCCGTCGTCCTGTTGTCCTCTCGCTGGCCGTCTCCGTCCCGTCGTCGTCCCCTGGCTGGCCGTCTCTGCCCTCGTCGTCTCTGTCCTCGTCGTTGCCGCTGTGGTTGTCTCGGACGTCTGTCTCGGTCGTTGGCGCATCCTCGTACCCGGCCTCGCGGCCTCGTTTCCGTGGCCGTTTTCATCGGCATCCGTTCTGTTTGCTGGGGTGGCCGTGGCGTTGTTTTCTGGGCTGGTGTTGGGTTCGCCTGTGTTTGTCGTGGGTGTAGCTGCAATCATTATAAACATTAGCATACAACTCACAAAAAATTCAAAAAAGACATTACCTTGGGTGCTCTTCTGCACCCGTTTCCTGTTGTTGACGCGTTCCTGTTGTTGACGCGTTGTTGAAAACGAGTCGTTTGAAGTCGCGTGAAAGCCAACCGGCAGTTGCCGATTTCCCAAACGGGTTCGAGTTGCCAAACATGGATGTGTGGCTGAAGCTTTTGAATCTTCTGGCATGCACAACAATGCATGCATACCCAAAGTCAGATCCTCAAAAGATGTAAATATAGTATACCTACCCTCATGTCAAATTTTGTGCGTAAAGAGCTATTCACCATTTATTCCATTCCTCTGCCAGAATTGGACCCTTAATGATCTAACTTTGTCTTAAAAATCTGAAATTAATCTAAGGAGTACTTGAAGAAGTACTCATTGTGGTACACATAAGTGCCTGATTGTTGGTGGACCAGGACCTTTGTTGCAGCCAAGCAAATGCACAGAATTGTGCATTGTGGCTGACCCATCAACCGAGTCCAAACTTCAGCTTTACTCTGAACCTTTCATTTCTTGGCTACAACAGATTTCTGGGACCACCAAGTGCCAGGCACTGATCATCAATACAATAGATACTTTACATAGTAGTTTCACAATTATTTTCATATTTTTCAGAGCAATATTGGTAAAGTTGCACTTTAAGGGTCTGAAATTGGCAGGGAGGTATCAATGAATCATAAATATCTCTCTATGTAGGCCATAATAAAATACAAAATTTGGGGAGGATGTAGTTATAGGCTACTTCTATCCCCTCATGGTCTTAAATGTGTTACAAAGTTGTTGTGCTCTATGCAATAACATTGAGAAAAGTCAGATCATGCTTACATATAAGGCAACTCGCACCCGTTTGGGCAATCGGCAACCTCCGGCGTGCGTCGGCGATTCGTCGCGTACTCCACGATGCGTCCACGAAAACAGCAGCAGCAAAATCAAGTAGAAGGTAAGTAGATTTCTCAAATTTATTATCCATTACTATGCTAGCTAATATTGTTGTTTTTATGTAGAACTTTCTCATTGCCGTGCCGGGAATGGACCGCAACACGCTTGCCCGCGCCACGTCACGTCAACGCCAAACTGAAGGGCCGAAACGGCGGATGGCAGGCAACGACGAGGACAGAGGCGATGAGGGCACAGACGGCCAGCCAGGGAAGACGACGGGGACGGAGACGGCCAGCGAAGAGACGACAGGACGACGGAGACGACGACGACGATCCAGCGGACGACGAGGACTACGGGGGATGACGACGACAACGAGGACGATGACGACAACGAGAGGAACGACGGGAACGGGAACGACAGGGACCAGAACGGCGGGGACGGGGACGACGGGGACGAGGACGGCGGAGACGTAGACGAAGACGACGAGGGCAACGGGAACGCAACAGGTATGTACATCCCACCCCTCCGCCCTCGTCTCCTCCCTCTTCCTCTGCCTCTCCCACTCCCACTCCCTGCTGCCCCTCCCTCCTCCCTTCCATCCTGCCCTTCACCCTCCCTTCTCCCACTCCCACTCCCACTCCGTTCTCCCACACCCACACCCATACCCATACCCACACCCACACCCACACCCACTTCCAGTCCCAGTCCCAGTCCCACTCACACCTACCTTCCTCCCCCCCAACCCCTTTATTATTTAATTATGTATTTGGATAAAATAATAATTAATTTGATATGTCCATTCTAAGTAATAGTGAGTGTTTGTGTACTGATTCCAATTGAGATTTGAGTAATATTAAATAAAAAAGGCACAAAATTCCAAGTGGGGTAATTTCTGGTTGTTATATATATAAATTTTGTTTGGGAATAAGTAGCTCATGTGAGAGATAAAGCTAAGAGTGAGAGATTGTGCATTTTCAAAATAAGAATGTTGTAATTTTGGTATTACCTGTGCTTTGAATTATTGCATTTCAAAATATATTACATTTGAAGAAACTGAGACATTTTCTTTACCGGATATTGCATTTTCTGAATAAATATTGGCTTGAGTTGTTGTGAGCTCTGGCAATGTTGTCAACATTAAATACATGCAGGCAAAGTGGGATGTGGCTGAGCCCGTGTCAAAGCAAAAGCGGGATCCTGGTCAACCTAATCCTGCAGTGAGAGCTGGGCCAGGGTCAACCTTATTCTGCAGCAAGAGCAGGGCCATGTCAACCCAATGCTGGAGCAATGGCCAGACCCTCATGAATCCAAACCTGCGACATGGGTGGGTCTGGGGTCAATGCAATGCTACAGGACAGGCTGGACCCCAATCAACCTACCCTACAGTGAGTGCTGGATGTGGGTCAACAAAGTGCTGCAGCAAGAGCCGGACCCTGGTCAACACAAGCCCTGCAGCAAGTGCTGGACCCCGGTCAACCTGGTGCTGCAGCAATATCTAGACCCTGGTCAACCCCAGCCCGGCAGCGAGTGCTGGATCTGGGTCAACCCAGTGCTGCAGCAATATCTGGACCCCGGTCAACCCGGTGCAGCAGCAATAGCTGGACCCAGGTCAACCCTGTGCTGCAGCAAGTGCTGGACCCTGGTCAACCCAGTGCTGCAGCAAGTGCTGGACCCTGGTCAACCCAGTGCTGCAGCAAGTGCTGGACCCAGGTCAACCCAGTGCTGCAGCAAGTGCTGGACCCAGGTCAACCCAGTGCTGCAGCAATATCTGGACCCCGGTCAACCTGGTGCTGCAGCAATAGCTGGACCCAGGTCAACCCAAGCCTGCAGGAAGAGCTGGACCTGGGTCAACCCCAGCCCTGCAGCGAGTGCTGGATCCAGGTCAACCCGGTGTTGCAGCAATATCTGGACCCCGGTCAACCCAGTGCTGCAGCAATAGCTGGACCCAGGTCAACCCAAGCCTGCAGGAAGAGCTGGACCTGGGTCAACCCCAGCCCTGCAGCGAGTGCTGGATCCAGGTCAACCCGGTGTTGCAGCAATATCTGGACCCCGGTCAACCCAGTGCTGCAGCAATACCTGGACCCAGGTCAACCCAAGCCTGCAGGAAGAGCCAGACCTGGGTCAACCCAACCCCCGCAGCAAGTGCTGGACCCCAGTCAACCTGGTGCTGCAGCAATAGCTGAACCCTGGTCAACCCAGTGTTGCAGCAAGTGCTGGACCCTGGTCAACCCAGTGTTGCAGCAATAGCTGAACCCTGGTCAACCCAGTGCTGCAGCAAGTGCTGGACCAAGGTCAACCCAGTGCTGCAGCAATATCTAGACCCCAGTCAACCCCAGCCCTGCAGCGAGTGCTGGATCTGGGTCAACCCAGTGCTGCAGCAATATCTGGACCCTGGTCAACCCAGTGCTGCAGCAATAGCTGGACCCCGGTCAACCCAAGCCTGCAGGGAGAGCTGGACCTGGGTCAACCCAAGCCCCAAAGCAAGTGCTGGAACCAGATCAACCCAGTGCTGCAGCAATAGCTGGACCCAGGTCAACCCAAGCCCTGCAGCAAGTGCTGGATCTGGGTCAACCTGGTGCCACAGCAATATCTGGACCCCGGTCAACCCAGTGCTGCAGCAATAGCTGAACCCTGGTAAACCCGGTGCTGCAGCAATACCTGGACCCCAGCCACCCCACCCTCCAGAAAGTGCTGGGCCTGGGTCAACCCAGTGCTGCAGCAACAGCTGGACCCAGGTCAACCCAAGCCCGCAGCAAGAGCTGGTCCACGGTCAACCCAGGTCAACCCACGTTGCTTGCACAGCTGGACCTGGGTCAACCCAACCTTCCCAGAATAGCTGTCCTGGGTTAACCTACCCCATGGCAGAGCTGACACTGGGTTGACCCACCCTGCCACCCTTGACCAGCAAGAGCTGTACCTGGGTCAACCTACCACCCCACATTTCCCCAGCAAGAGCTGTCTCTTGGGTTAACCTACCCCCCCAGCAAGCAACTGCGCTATGTGTACCTACCTTTTGCAACTATATCTGCGATTGGGTTAACCAAAACGACTGGGTCTACTGAAAATGGTGCCCAAGCACCGTGTCAAAATAAGAAACCAGTCTCCCCATTTCCCCTCACTCAGAATCAGCTTCTCAGTAAAATCCTTCACTCGTACAATTCATCAGTTCTCTTGACACTCTCCATCATTCTACCATCAATATTCCTATATCACTCGTCACCTGACACCAGACCCGCCATACCTGACAATGTCAGCTTAGACTGGTCTCGATAGATAGTAGTAGTTTTACATGGCGGCTTTCTCCTCTTTGTCCCTTACCACTTTACTGAAGCTTGCTAACTATTCCACCGTCACTTCTACGCTGACAACCCCAGGTTAGGATCATTGTTCCATAGCCACCCCGACCTTGCCAC
This sequence comes from Hygrocybe punicea, assembly GCA_963556145.1. Classification (NCBI taxonomy): domain Eukaryota; kingdom Fungi; phylum Basidiomycota; class Agaricomycetes; order Agaricales; family Hygrophoraceae; genus Hygrocybe; species Hygrocybe punicea. The sequence goes on along the minus strand of OY744462.1, from coordinate 5,352,700 downwards.
TACAGCGGTCCAAGTCAGTTCGTGGGTGAGTGTGGAATTAACCCAGAGCTGTTCATGGGGGATCAATTTCCCATGCATCTTGTGGTAGAGCATGGACAGTCCCAGGCATAAAAGAGGGTAGACATTGAGGGTCCAATTGAGCCAGCCAGCCATACATTGGGAATCTCTGAGGGGGTGGCATTGGCCCATGGCCACAAAGGAACGGAGGGCAAGAAGGAGTTCTGTGCGGTGCTAAGGTGGCACGGCAATGGTGAGGGCATTGGGGTCCACCTCAAAACCGATGATCATGAGAGACTCCCCCCACTCCTGTTTCTGTTCCTCATGCGGTATGCTGAGATCCCAGAGCGTGAGGAGACAGACCTGTTTAGTCAGCATTCATTTGTTGTATAGAGGGTACCATGAAACATTGTCAGCAAACTCCCAGGAAAAGTTGTTGTCGAAATAGGTGAAAAGGTTGTAGAGGAACAGGATGAAGATGGCAATCCAAGTAATGAGGCAAGCAAAGGTACTGAACACACAGCCCCCAGCACCGTTACCAAAATGGTTGCACTGGTTGACAAAGTATTCATGGTCAATGGTTATGACCTGGTGTATTTGCCACAAGGGGGCCATTGGCATCAGCCAGTAGGCACGGGACATGTTGGATTTGAAGACAACAAGTGGTCTAGATGGTTCAGCTGTGTGGGCATGGTGCAGAGCGTTGCCAAGGTGGTGTAAGTTGTCCATTCAGACAAACCGGGCCTCCTTGGGGATGAGCGAGTTCTGGGAGAATGGTTCCATGCTTTGGTTGACCACCATGCAGAGTTTGGTAGCATGGGGTTTGAGGATTACCCCCAGGGGCATACTATACATCCTGGGGAGGAGATCTGGGCCAAAAGATGGTGAAATTGTCCCAGGGAGACCTCAGTGTTGTGTTGTGTGCAGAGGAAGGCATGGTGCTCTGGGTCGGTTATGGGTCTATGGGAATTGTCCCATGTGGTTGGGTAATCTAGACCTTCAGTTCGAATGATTGCACAGATAGATAGTGAAGACAGTAACCTGGATAGGTGTGATGATCTTGAAGAGATCAGGGTGGTTGCGAATGGTGGATGTTGTGGGTCCATTGAGTACTTCATTGGCAGGGACCTCAGGAATGGGCAATTCATAAAGACTGGAGAGGGCGATGGTGAGGAACACCGGGCAATTAACATCCCAGATGAGGTGGCAAGCATACTTAGGGTGCCGTGACCAGAAATCCTCCTCATTTGGCTGGTGTACACTCGGTACCTTTGTGGCCCGGAGAAGGGCATTTGGAACAGATGTGCATGTAATTGCATTTGTTGTTGGAATTCGGGCACTTGTTGTCATTCCAGCAGCAGCAGGGATCGCATTTCCGGGACTGTGAGGCAGTGGAGCCTGAATGCCATGATTCATGTAATTTTTCCCAGGAATGGATCCAATGGAGTTGGAGGTTGGCAAACTCACTTGCATCAGTGAGGAGGAGGTCCCATCATTGGGCGACACAGATCCAGATCCCCTTGTCAAGGGATATGACACGTGGGTGCTGTTCAATCAGGAGTGCTGCGAAAAGTGCAGAGATGTAGCATCTGTACTGTCGTAATTCATGCTTGCATTTTGGAAACACAAATAGGGTCGCTTCAATGGTAGGGTCCTATGCAGTGATCCATTCACCATGGGAGGTAACAGTTTTGGCAGGGGAAGAAGGGCCAAGTGAGATTTCGAAGGAGCAAACCTGTTCCTTTTGTGAGTTGGAGGAGGAAGTGGTAAAGAGTCTGGAGAGGACATGGTCAAGGTCAATGGCCCATCCAGAGATGAGGTTGGTCCATTCTGAAGGAGGGAACTGAGGGCAATCAGTGGCAGGAGAAATTCTCAAGAGAAGATTGGGTTTCCTGTAGAGACATGGGCAGAACTGATGGATGGAGAGATTCCCGAATGATCCACGGGAGAAGAGAGACGTTGACCCGCCATTTGGGAGGATGAGTGTTGTTGTTGTCTTCATTGGTGATAGGTCATTTGGATGGTCACGATAGGTTGGAGTTTGGTCTTGGTAATACAGTGGTGTTGTTGTCGCCAGCTCCAGTATCATGTTTGCCATACTCGAGGTCAACAAGTTGGTTGGTGGCATTTGAACAGGATAAGCCACCTCATCGGATGTGGTTGAAACTGTCCAACATTCAGCAGTAGGCGCTGAAAGCCTGTCTATTAGTCATATCCTCTTCCATTGACCCATGAAACAGGATGGTGCTTGCAAGTTCGAGGATGGCATCTGACTTTTCCTTTCTACCAGCGTGGAATTCCTCAGTAATCTTAAGACATGTATCCCAGACTTCTCTGTCGAGGTCCAGTGTCCCTTGTATTTGATTCTGCATGTCATTGGTGTTCTCATACTTAGGCATAAAGACAATGTAACAGTGTAGAGACCCAACATCTCCCTGAGTCCATATCGTCAATATCTCATGAATCCGGACGAACCCAACACCTCCAAACGACTCCCATTCCAACCCGACGTAACCTGACGTGATGTGACCCAATGTGACCAATGTGACCTGACGTATGCTGCTTTGTCACAGCTGCCTTCAGACCAAATCCAGCAGCCTCAGAAGCCCCAGAGTTCTAATTATAGGAGACAGTTCTCATCGCACTCAATCCCTGACTTCAGACTTGCCTTATATATGCATCCCCTCATCCTTTCAGAGATATGTATGAGATTTTAGATCTTTTTCTTGGACATTCATTTTCCCCTCCATTTTCCTGTCTTTGTTGCATTGCAACTCCCCTCTTCTCATCCCCATTCCAACCTTTCTTTGTAGTTTACCATCGGCCGAAATAGACATGTCTGAAAGTAGACTACTCACTCATGTACTATAAAACGGTCCCCGACGACCGTACAAAAATAAAAGAAGATACCCTTAGTCCCTGTTTCCTCATAGTCAAAATCATGTTTTAGTCCCTTCAAACCCTCGTCCTCGTAGACCCTTAGCTTTTTGTAGTTCACTTCGTTGTCTTTATCCTTGTTAGTGAATGGCACGGGTCACGGGTAAGGGTGGCCACGGGTACGGGTACGGGTACGATTCTCCTACCCGTGAGCTTTATTTTAAGCCCTGGATCGTCCAAAACGGTCAAGTATTGGGTGAGTTATGATCAAAACAATCATTCTTCATTGTTTTGATCATAACTCACTCAATACTTGACCGTTTTAGACGATCCGGGGCTCAAAATGACGGGTAAACTCGCCGGATCACGGGTAGGGGTAGCTGTGGGTACGGGTACGGGTACAGCGCCAATACCCACGGGTTACCCGTGCCATTCACTATGCACAGATGCCTGCACTCGCCCTGGCTGCAATCAAGAGCCCATATGCCTCTCCCTTCATCTCACTCCAGGTTCCACTCCCCGTGTCTCAGTTACACCAAACTTATATACCTTGGAAGGACACCTTCTGTCCTTCCAAGGTATATAAGTTTGGTGTAACTGAGACACGGGGAGTGGAACCTGGAGTGAGATGAAGGGAGAGGCATATGGGCTCTTGATTGCAGCCAGGGTGAGTGCAGGCATCTGTGCGTGGGAAGCCCAGTTGTATTGGACATGATTAGATTATAGTAAAGAAACTTTAAAACCAAGTAAACAATAAGGTTATTGAAAAGTGGTATTCACACCGAAGATAGTGCAGGCAGAATTTTAAACTATTCGGTCTCCAGATATTCAGGCACAAAGCCATGTGCCTGAATATCTGGAGACTGAATAATCTAAAATTTTGCCTGCACTATCTTTGGTGTGAATACTGCATTTGGATAACCTTACTTTTTACAACATTTTTGGACTTATGATAACAACAAAAATAATTTCAATATTTCAGTGGATATCTCAATATTATTTGATGGCAAAAAATCCTCATCTGTCTCCTGTGTTTATCAGAGACTGAAGCTTGCCAGTGATTGGATTCATTACACCTATTGTTGAAAATTTGAAAGAACAACCTATGCCACTACTGACACTGCACTATTTTGCACCTGGAAAAATTGTTGGCAGCTTGTTATAATTTTGTAACCAATTCACCTGTGGGTCCCAACTGCTCTCATGAGTTAGAGGTGGTGACATACCCTGTCACATTCTAGTTAGAGGTAAATTCTCTGATGTAGGGCCTCCTGCAATAAAGGTTAAATAGCTCAGGCACTTGTAGTATACCTACCTATAATGAAATATAAATACAGTGATCAGGCAAAGATCTGACATCAGGAACATGCACCTTGATGCTCAGATCTTCCCATCACTGTTACCATGGCCCTGCCCATCACCACTGGTCATGTGCACTTGTTGTTGTCAACAATGAGCTCAACTTATACACCATCCTGCCTTCTTTTCTTGCAGATCTTCATATATGTCAGTATTGTTCATACTGCATACTAATATACATGAATCTACATGAAATAAAAGAAGGGGAAAAAAGATACATGGGGTGCTGCCACTGAACTGGTGGGTACCCACCTTTGCAGAGGTGTTGCTGGTGGTCTATCCTTAATGGGGGATGGCGCTGGAGGGTGGGTGAGGGGATGGATGGATGCTGGGGGGCAGGGAAGGGTGTATAGGGGGGGGTGCCAATGGGTGGTGAGGAAAGGGTGGGGAAGAGAGGCCAATGGGGGAAAAAGCAAGGGGAGGGTTTGGGGAGGGTTCCTGGGCCCAAAGAGAAGTGGGAAGGGGTTAGTACATGGGGGGGAAAGTTGGAAAGGGTGGGTACTTACCTGTACCATCAAGGGCCCCTGCAGCCCTCCCAATGATCCACCATGAATAAATCCAATGGAGATGTCACCTCTGACATCCCCATTGTCCCTGTCATCATTTTCATGGTCTAGATCAGCACTGCCATCAAGTTGTGCAAGGATTGTGGCACCAGTGGTTGTGGTGGCAATATCTCAATGATGTTCCCACTGGTTACCACACCATTGCTGGTGGTGACCCTTTACATTGCCTTTGTTGTTGTCATCCCTGTCTCATCGCATGGTTGATAGGAACAATTCCAGAGTCAGATCTGGAGCAGAATTGATGAAATAGAGTGGAATCAAGTGGAATCATTAATAATCAAGTGGAAATGGATGGGAACAGAGTGGGATATGGAGAGGATATGGGTCCAGAGGGTCTGGAGCCTCTACAGTGTCTGTGTGTGTTCGTGAGGTGTGGTGGCTTGAGGGCTGATAGGAGGATGGATGGGAACTTCTCATCCTCCTCTCCTTCCCACTGTTTTTGCAGTGTCCATCTTTGTCATCGCCACACTGAATACCTTGCAAACAACGTCTACACATCAGTTGATGCATCAGCCCATGTTTGTGAGGTGGGGTTTTATGGGTGGCAGCAGGAAGGGACAAGAAGTTCTTGTCCTCTCATTCCCCTTGTTAGCTGATGTTGACAGGATGGATTTGGGGTATGCACCTGGGCCGGTAGGTGGGTGCACCACCTTCCCAGCCATTTTCCTTCAAGTTCATCATTGTCATTGTCTTGTTGTTGTGTTGTCGCTGTGTTTATTCTTGTGTCACAGTTGTGATGATACACTAGTAGTTGGTTAGTAGATTATAAGTAGAAAAATAGTGAATAAAAACTTACAATTGGGGCCATTTGGCCCCTCTGTGTGCACCCACATACCTGTAAACTGCAGGTAATGGGTGCAGTTTGGCCACGGTGTCCAAGCTGGGATACCATATCCAAACTCATGTTACCAATTTAGGAAATACCATGGGTTTACCTGTACCCATGTCAGGCCCTAACAATGTGCTGGGTACACATTGTACCCATTGATATGCTAGTTGAGGTGCTGTGCACTAAAACAACACTCTACAACTGGTGTAATTGCAAGTAAGTGAAGTACATAGCTTCAATGAGTCTTGTGATGATTGCGATCGATAGTGTGACTTAGCAATTAAAGTCGCAACAGCGATAGAGGATTGAGGTAATAGAACTTAAGTAGGCGATGGTCAAACTCGAAGAAAGTAATGTCGAAATGACTTCGAGGGAGATATAATGAAGTGGGAGGGAAGGGAACTATGTGCTCAAGTGCTGTCCATAAGCATAATCTACACAGCTATTTTATACGATGAGGGTCAGAGATTGGAGGCAAAGCAAAAGGTTGTGGAAAGAAAGGAAACCTAGTCTAATAGGGGTCAAAAGAGAGGAATAAGTAGGAATCACATGAAAATGTAGCCAAAAAGGGTGCTGAAAGGAGGATGATGATGATCTCATAACAAAGGGAGCACAACGGAGTTTATTGAGAGAAAGGGAACAAGTGTTCTAAATGAGTTGATCTATCTAGGATGAAACAGGGCATTGCTGTATGAAAGGTGAACAATTATGTGAGAGTCAGGGGCTCAATCTGATTTGGGGGCTTCTCTATCATGGCCTGCGATTTCATCAGAGACAATCGCAATATGATCGCGAGGTTGTACTAGTGGTCGTGAGCCATCATGAAGTTGCAGCATGTCGGGCTCAGTTCGAAGGATAGCTAGAACCTGTTCAATTCATTGATTCAGTGGTCAGTGCAGGTGAGTGCATATCACCGTAACCTGCTTGCCCATACCTGTCCCAACACCCATGGATCACAGCTGACCATGCCAGCCACCTCATGGAACATGATGTGACATCAACTGACGTTGGCACTGCAACTGCAAGGTGGCCCCATGGATCACCGGCAACCACACCAAACACTTTGTGGAACACACCATGATGTCTATCGATGTTTGGGCTGCAACTGCAAGGTGGCTGGCCCCATTGGTATGATGCAGTGTAGACAGTCGACATCCCCCTGAGTCCATATTGTCAATATATCATGAATCCAGATGAATCTGACACTCCCAATGACTCACATTCAAACCCGACGTAACCTGACGTGATGTGATGTGACATGACCCGACATATACCGCTTTGTCATGGCCACTCTCAGACCAAATCTGGCAGGCTCATAAGCCATGGAGTCCCAATTATAGGGGACTGATCTCATTGGACGTGATTCCTGACTTTGGACTTGCCCTATATATGAATCCCCTCGTCCTTATGGAGATATGTGAATTTTTTCATGGATATTTGCTTTCCCCTCCATTTCCTGTCTTTGTCGCATTGCAACCTCCCTCTTCACATCCCCATTCCAACTTCTCTTTGTAGTTTCCATCGGCTGAAGTAGACATGAATGAAAGTAGACTACCCACACATATACTATAAAAACAGTCCCCATGACTGTATAAAATCCCTCTTTTTGTTACTACAGGACATTCTTTATACTTTAAAGGGATAGGGGTTTAAGGGTGGATAAGTGAAATAGAAATGTGGTGAGATATCACTGTAGAGGGTCCTCGACCCTCTCAGGCCATAAACTCGATATCTCACAAATCTGCTCGAACCCGACGTCTCTAGCAATCCACGCTCGAACCCGACGCAACCCGATGCATACCGACTAGCACGGCCGCTCACGTACCTGGTTGGCCCACCTCCTAAACTCATGGAACTTCAAATATCAAAGATAGATCTCATCGGATTGGGATCCCGACATCGGACTTGCCTTATTTGCGCCTAGCGTCTCCCTTATGGAGATATAGTAAAGTACATTACATCTTTTATGGGTTTTTATATCTTCCACCCATTTTCCCTGTCATGGTCGCCTCGCAACCCTCTTCCTACTTCTCCATTTATATTCTCCTTTGTTTTCTCTCATCGGCCGAGGACTCTCGTCCGAATTTAGGTACAGAAATTTGTAGTATAAAAATGGTGCCCAAGTGCCGTCTCTGAATAAGAAACCAGTTCCCCTGCTTTCTCCCACTCAGAATCCGTTTCCTACCAAAATCACTTACTCTTTTAACTCGTCGGTTTGCTTGACACTCATCCCGTCCTTCTACCATCTTTGTCGTTATACCACTCGACACCCGACACCCGACCCACCATACCCAACATCATCGGCCTCGTCGGTATACGTCAGTATCATTAGATTTTAGTAGTTTTAGTCGGCGGCTTATTACCACTAGTCCTTTTATTATCTATCTGAAGCTTGCTAACTATTCCCAGTAACTTCTACGCTGACTACCCCAGGCTAGGATTACAGTTCCACAGCCACCCCGACCTTGCCACTACATCTGGAGCCCACCACGAGGAATAGTTTAGCATCACCATAGCTTCCTCCTCCTGTATCCCACCCTCTGACCGACATCTTCGAGATCTTCCTCGAAGAACACTTCAACAAGAACTTTCTCTAGCCGCCTTCAACCCGACAATTGACGACGACCTCTTTCAACTAGTACCCGATCATCTCGCTTGACACAACAATCTTCCGCTCGTCTCAGGGTCTAATACACCCTTATATCTCTCATCCGACAGTTTCGAATCGGTCGATATACCGATCATCACTATAACACCCGACTCATCCGATCTTAGCTCCGCTCCCGCATTGCCTATGTCCCCGACCTCGACCTCGTTAGAACCTCCGTCTACGTCACACTCGCTCTCGACATCGAAAACTCCGTCTTCACCTTCGTCTTCATCCTCGTCCACGTCCTCGTCTTCGCCCACACCTTCATCGTCAACGTTACCCGACCCACTCATCATACACCCGACAACTGCTTCATCGACATCTCAGCTCCTTCCACCCACAATGACTTCAACTGCCAGATCCTCGACTGCTACCATTCCCCATGTTACTCCTCAACAGATGCCTGCTCGCAGTCACTCCACGGCCCCGACCTTCGACAGGAACCCCCTCAATCTAAACCGCTTCTTCGAAGAAGTCGAGATACTTGCTGCCGATGCCACTCTCGACAATGCAGGACGCATCAAGCATAGTCTGCGCTATGCATCGCTTAGCGACTACGAGCTTTGGGCGAGTTTATCTAGCGTGACCGGCGTCGATTATGCCACGTTCAAAAAGAGCGTACTTGTGCTTTACCCAGGCACAGAAGACAATCACCGGTACACTATGGTGGATCTCGACCGTCTTACACACACCCAAAACACTTACAGTATCCGTACCCGTGCCAAACTTGGCAAATATTACTGCGAGTTCATCTGGATCTCAGGGTTTCTCCTAGACAAGGGTCGGATCTCTCCCCGAGAACGCAATATCACATACGAAAATGGCTTTCATGCCGAACTCAAGAGAGATATCAAGACCCGTCTACAATACCAGAAGCCCAATCACTTCCATAGCGACCCGTACAACTTCCAGGACTTTCACAACTGCGCCCACTTCCTGCTGGCCAGTACCACCGCCGAACCATCTATGGTCTCTCGTCTTTTGTCTACTTTGTCTGCCGCCATCAGGTACTCCACCCCCATAGAACCCGCTACCCGTTACCCGCCGCCCGCTCGCTATGACCTGATCATCCCTAAAGTGGAACCGGTCGAACCCAATGTGTCCGACCTCTTTCATCTCGTTTCACAACAGCTCACCATCCTCACACAAGCCCTTACCGAACGTAACAGCCATTTGAGGCCTTGTGCAGACAGGACCGAGCCAACCACGTCGGGACAAGGGGTCACCAATTTCAACTGTCCCTTTTGCAACGATCCGTTCCACCGCATTCGTGATTGTCCTATTTGCGAGCAGTACACTTGAGATGGGATATGCCACAAAAACGAGCACGGCCGCATCGTATTGCCCAATGGGATGTACCTTCCAAAGGCTATCGTCGGCAAAAATATGAGGGAACGCTTTGATGCGTGGCATGCACAGAACCCTGGAAACCGCACTCCCCCTACCCGTAACCCCACAGAGCCCTTCCAACGTGATCTGCCGCCCCACATTAAAACCAACTTCGTCTCCATTGTTGAGGCACCGACCTATGAACCCGAAGTCCTTCCCGAGCATGCAGACATTTTTCAGTCTACGACCTCTGACATAGACGATGACAACGAACAGATCAAAGTCTTAGAAGCCGAGGTACAATGGCTTCGTAAACAGGTTAGATTCGATGGTGTAGAGATCCCATCGAAGGCGAAAGGCAAGTCTAGAGAAACGTTTCCCAACCCGCCTGCGGCCTCCACATCCAGACCCGCCACGAAACCCACTGAGAAGACGTCTGCCTGGCCTATCAGCGAGCACCCAATCACCATAGTTCCTCCCTCAAATACGCGACTGACCAAGCCGACCGCCTTCATGCCACGCACTCCCCAGAACCTTCCCACGTCGCACCCCCAATACCGCTACCAGGCTCCTATCGAAGATCCCGGTATCGCTAAATCCATCATCGATCATGCTCTCGATTCTCAAGTTTGCATTTCGCAATGAGAACTCCTGGCCATGTCGTCCAATGCTCACCGTCACATGAAAAATCTCACCACCTCAAAAAAGGTCACCACTGAGACCAACAATGTGGAAGTCTTTCACTTCCACGCACCCAAAATCCCCACTCGCGCCTGTCAACATTGTCAGGAAAATGTCCCGCTTGTCGTCGGCTGCGACTCAGTCCCTCTCTGTGCGGTCTACCCGCTCATCAACGGCAAATTCGTATTCAAGTGCGTCCTCGACAATGGCTCCATGATCATCGGTATGCGACGCGACATTTGGGAAAAACTCGGTTATGGCCTCCAGAACATGAAGATGCAGATGCAGTCAGCAAACAAGAGCGACAACGATACCCTCGGCCGGATCGCCAACCTTAAATTCACCTTTGGCGACGTCAATCTATTCCTTCAGGTCCAAGTCGTCGATGATGCCCCCTACAGGATTCTCATCGGCTGCCCGTTCTTCACGCTTTCCGAGGCCCTCACGAAGGATTATAAAAATGGAGAGCAACAAGTCACGATCACAGATCCAAACACCGGCGCCATCGTCACCTTGCCAACCATCGAGCATAACCAGAAGAACCGACGAGAGTGGTCCAACACCGGAAAGCTGGATTTTTAAAAGTCGAGGACCTGGAGATACCTCTCGGGAAGGACGCACCAGGAGATGAGAAGCCGCCACTCAAAAGCGACCACACCTATACCACGAACTATGCTTCCCTTTTGCCATTTCCCCTAGAAGAGGACTTATGTTTTTCTATCGATTTAGATTTCTCTTCGTCTCAGCCTCAGACTGCCGCCCAGTACATTTCATTGTTGACCGATGTACAAAATCAGATACGTACTACTGATACCCTTCCTTTGTCTTGTTCCGTCTCCACTCCCGCGTCACCTATTTCTTCTTCGAATATTTGTAACAAAGCCCCTACTGAACACACTACTTATATCTCGTATACCACCCCCCCTACCAGGGACCTAAAAGGAGTCATCACCAAGAAAAAGTATAAGAAGGTAGCCGATCGTATCCACCCAATTTCTACCACTCTTCCCGACGAATACCGGATCATACGCGAGATCACCGGCGACCTGCTAGCCGACTTACCCATGCTCCTGACACACCCGCCCGACTTCACACCCGGCACCCGCTATACCCAGGAACGACATGACGCGATGCCGATGAACCCAGATGGATTCCTTTGGCCTGAGGAAGAGAAACTCGGCCACCATATCATCAAAATGCAAGAAGCCGCTTTCACCTGGAACGAATCCGAGAAAGGGCAATTCAACACGGACTACTTCCCGCCGATCCACATTCCCACCGCACGACCCGTGGGTCCATCGAAATATCCCAATCCCACCCGGCATCCTTAACGAAGTCATCGGCATCATTAAAGACAAAATTAACGCCGGTACCTATGAACCCTCGAATTCGTCATACCGCTCCCACTGGTTTTGCGTTTTGAAAAAGGATGGGAAGTCCCTTCGAATCGTCCACAATCTACAGCCACTTAACGCCGTCACTATCCGCGATCCCGCCGTACCGCCCATGACCGAGCACTTGGCCGAGGCCTTTGGCGGCCACTCTTGCTACGCTTCTTTCGACCTCTTTGTCTCTTTCGACCAACACCTCGTCCACCCCTCATCTCGGGACTATATGACGTTTCAGTCTCCACTCGGAACGCTTCGACTTACACGGATCGCTATGGGATACACAAATTCACCGCAGATCCTACACGGTGACTCCACGTACATCCTCTGTGACGAAATCCCTCATCTTGCCATTCCGTATATGGACGATATTCCCATCAAAGGGCCTCCAACCCACTACGAGCAACCCGACGGTACCTACGAGACCATACCTGAGAACCTGGCAATCCGACGTTTCATTTGGGAGCACTTCCAAGGTGTCAACCACGTCATCCAGTGTTTCCGCTATGTTGGCAGTACCTTCAACGGCAAGAAACTCGAGTTGTGTCGACCCTCAGTCATCGTTGTTGGACACCGATGCACATACGAAGGACGAGTAGCCGATGAGTCCAAAGTGCAGAAGATTCACAATTGGCTGATGCCGACCAACCTCACTGAAGTTCGCGCCTTCCTCAGTATCTGCGGCATCTTGCGTATTTTTATCAAGGACTTCTCACTCCACTCCCGACCTCTCGTCCGCCTTACCTGCAAAGGTATACCCTTCGAATTTGGTGAAGAAGAAGAGACCGCCGTCAACTACCTCAAGACCGCCGTCATTACATTGACAGCGCTGCGCGCTATCGATTACACGCGTGAATGGGAGGTCATTCTCACCGTCAATTCCTCCATTCTTGGAGTCGGCTTTGTTCTTATGCAAATCCGCGCCGACGGAAAACATTACCCGAATCATTTTGGTTCAATATCATGGAACGAGCGCGAAGCCCGATACTCCCAGTCCAAACTCGAACTCTACGGCCTCTTCAGGGCCCTCCGCACCTACCGGATCTTCATCATCGGCATCCGCAACCTCACCATTGAAGTCGACACAAAGTATATAAAGGGCATGCTCAACAACCCTGACATCCAGCCCAATGCAACGATTAACCGATGGATAGCCGGTGTCCTCTTATTCGATTTTAGACTTGTCCATGTACCCGCTTCCGCACATGGTGCACCTGACGGACTCTCCAGACGTCCTCACACTGCAGAAGACCCCGAGGAGATCGACGACTCTGACGATTGGCTCGACCACTCCTACGGTTTCTTTATGGAAGTCGTTAACTACCGACCCGTCTCCATGCCCTCTAAGCCGGTTGACGTATGCGATCATTGCCGTTTCACCGCTGCCCGGCTCCAAGAAATACCAACAGTCCTCATCTATATGAATCAGGAAACCGTTACCGACATACCGCGATCTGATAAAGCACGCGTGGCCGACACTCGTCTTGCCCTTGTCGAGACCTGGTTATGAGATCTAACCCGGCCCGTGAATCTCACAGATGACGAATACCGCCAGTTCCTACGATACACCCTCGAATTCTTCCTTGCCGACAACAAGCTTTGGCGTAAAGACCGTCACGGAAAACACAAACTTGTCATGCCGCCCGACCGTCGGCTTCAATTACTCAAAGATGCTCACGACTCCCTCAGCCATAAAGGCATATTTTTCGTCCACGCCCGACTACTCGATCACTTCTGGTGGCCACACCTCGACCACGACATTAAGTGGTACGTCCAGTCGTGCCATCAGTGCCAAGTACGGCAAATGCGTTATCACCACATCCCGCCGACTGTCGCTACACCGGCCTCGCTATTTCGTAAAGTGTATGTCGACACAATGTTTATGCCACAATCCAGCAGCTATCGATACATTGTCCAAGCCCGTTGCTCCCTGTCCGCCTACCCTGAGTTCTACATGTTATGCCGCGAGACCGGCTCCACCATCGGCACGTTCTTGTTCGAGGATATCTTATGCCGATGGGGCGCTCTCAAGGAAATTGTTACTGACAACAGCAAACCCTTCGTAGAAGCTCTCGACTTTCTCGCATTCCGCTATGGTATCCGGCACATCCGCATCTCGCCCTATAACTCACAAGCGAACGGACCCGTTGAGCGTCGCCACCTAGATGTCCGGGAGGCCATTATGAAAAGTTGTGATGGAGATGAAAAGAAATGGCATACCGTAACCCACTCCGTATTTTGGGCCGAATGGGTCACTACACACAAAAGCCTCGGATACTCGTCCTACAACATCGCACATGGAGTAGAACCACTTTTTCCATTCGATTTTGCCGAAGCTACGTACATGGTTCTGATGCAAGATACAATGTCTACGACTGACCTCATAGTCATCCGCGCCCGACAACTTCGTAAATGAGAAGCCGACCTCGATCGGGTCAAAGAAAAGCTTACCAAATCTCGGCTCGTGTCCACCCAGCAATTCGAGCAGAAATACACCAACACGATCAAAGTTTTCAACTTCGAACCCGGTAACCTCGTTCTCGTCCGAAATTCACATATCAAAATGTCTCTTGATCGTAAAGCAAAGCTGCGGTACTTTGGACCCATGGTTGTTGTCAGGAAAACAGAAGGCGGATCCTACATACTCGCCGAACTCGACGGTGCGGTTTCCAAATCCCGATTTGCCGCTTTCCGAGTCATACCCTACCATGCCCGTTCAAAGATATTGATACCGTTGGACGATTTCTTACAATACCCAGATACCGAAGACTCTGACTCAAGCGATTTAAATGACCCGATGTACCCGCCCTCCATAGACTCGTCACCCGACAATGAGTAGGCATTTCCCTTATCTACTCCGTAACCTCTAGTGTATATTGTCCCTTTATTTTTCTGACGGTGACGAATGATGTGAATAGTCCTATGTCTTTGGGAGCTGATCGGCTTTCCTTAGCTGGGTGAACAAGCTGATACGTCTTTTTATGTACATGATATATATTTTTGTATATACACAGGCTCATTATTTTTTTCTATTTACAGACGGCCGGTCTCGTATTCCCACCTCAACATCGCCAACCTTGAGGTCGACCGTTTGAGATCGACGCGGAGCTGCTGGAATTCTTGACCGAAGTGGACGAGGTGACGGTTGAGGTTGGTGCCCAGGGCTCCCAGCTCCTCCGTAAGGACCGCCAGCCACGCTGACACCTGCTCGTAATTCTCAATCGTCACGACAAACGGGTTTGCTGCTGAGGCCACCCTAGGCCTTTTCGTCGGCCGCTCTTCCTCCGACTCTTCCTCGTCTTCGTCATCGTCCTCAACTGATTCCACATCCTCGACCCGCGGTTTGCTCGTTGAGGCCCGGGCCGGCCTGCTGCGGATCGGCTTTGTCGTGAACGACAACGGCTTCCTCATGCTGACCGTGACCTCTTTGCCCTTTCCGGTATCCACCTTGCACCGACCCCCACCCGTCCGGTGTGTAGTGTTAGTACACCTCTTCTTCAGCCTTCGGCACCGGTCGCAGATGTATCTGGTTACGCCCCGGCAAGCCTCTCCGGCCTTGACGCAGTTGGTGCAAGCCTGCAAAGGAATGGTTTGGTCAGCTATCAAAAGTCTCAGTAATGATGAACCAGTGCTCAAAGGAAAACTCACCGTCATCTCCTCCAACTCCCTGATCACCGCGGTCTCCGGCTGATCCCGCTCTTGCTTGCCCTCACCCTCACCCACTGCAGCCGACCATGGACTGCCCTCTCGACCACCTGCGGCCGGTGGGCCCTCCTTGCTAGCCTTTTCCCTGCATTCCTCGCTAAGTTTGCGCCGATACGCGGCCGACCCCCTCTCGACTCGGTCCGCCTCTTGGTTCCAGTGTTGCGACTCCTTCGCCCTTTCTAGGCTGTCTTGTCGTTCCTCAGACGCCACTCGTCGTCTTTGTTCCTCCTCTTGGTCTTTTAACGCCGCCAGCCGCTTCGCTTCTTTATCTTGGTTAGCCGCCTCCTCCTCGTCTCGCCGTTTCGCGTCGGCCGCGTCCTGCTTCTCTCGTTCTGTCACCTCCTTCAGCCAATCCTCGACGTCCATTGGGTATGACTGCCGGTTGGCCCACAGAGGCGGGGCTACTGGCACAATGCCTGCAGCCCGGAGCTCAGCGACGATCCCATGATGAGCACGCTAGCGGACCAATGTTAGTTGGGCTAGGACACAGGTCATCGATTACATTACTCACCATCGCCCTTTTACGGCCGGTCAACCATTGCCTCGCCAACCCCTCGTTACCCTTGGTCATCGTCACGAACCGGTCATTGTGGAACTCGGCCACCACATTGACGGCCTCTTCATAGTCCGGCCAGATCTCAGGATCGATGCTGTCAACGAAGGAATAATAAGCGTCATAGAGGTCAGACATAGTGGACATGTGATGGTGTAGAGGAAAAGTCGGATCAACGAAGAGATTTTTTTTATTTTTTTTACTTTGCCATTGTTTGGCCGCTCATGTGATAAGCCACATTCGCACCCCGCATTTGAAGAGCTCATACTGTCGACCACGGATGGTCTCTATTAGAAGACCCAAGGAGATGTAGAGGGTCCTCGACCCTCTGAGGCCGTAAACTTGATATCTCACGAATCCGCTTGAACCCAACGTCTCTAGCAATCCACGCTCGAACCCGACGCAACCCGACACAACCTGATGCATACCGACTAGCACAGCCGCTCACGTTGGAGTGGTACCAAGGATGCTCAAGGGATCACAACGGAATCGGGGTCTGGATGGGGTGATGGAATAGGACAAGACTCGCTACAATGGGAAATGACTACATAAGGAGATCCAACCGTGGGACCTGGGTCACGTGACAGCCCAGGTACAACTACTACAAGTACCCCCCTCCTCCTTAGCAATGTCCTCGTTGCTAGGGGACAACCTCCTCATCGCAAGTCATGCCTGGGTCAGCCTCCTGGTCAATCCTCTCTGAATCCAGACTAGGTTCATCGGCGTTGGTGTTGTGTGGTCAAATGCTCTTGGCATGCGCCAACTTGGTGCCCACCCTGGGCTCGAAGGCTCGAAGTCGGCAGGCGTTGAAGGTACCTGGTAGGGCAATGCCCTTCAGAGTTTCCAGGGAGTAGGAATTGCGCATTCGGGCTACAATGCGGCGGGGTATGGACCAGCGTGGTAGTAGTTTGCATTCACTAGAGTAGACATTGATCAGGTCGCTGCGATATACTTGTACTAGCTGGCCAGATTTAAATATAACTTCTCTGGGGGCATGTTGGAGGACCTTGGCATCGAAAATTGCTTTGCGGTTTGCTGCGTGGTCCACGGCACAAGCGTGACCGTCTAACCGCTGTTGTTCCACGTAAGCCAGGTGGATTGCTATTGCGGCGTCTGTGGGTAGTGGGGTCATCTCGGGGTCGTCTGGGGCTCGGGAGTTTACTGCTAAACTGAAGAGCAACTCGTTCTCAGAAAATTTTAGTGATGGAAGGATCCTATCAGATAAAGCTTTCACCGCAGCATCCAAATTGTTACGTTTCCAACTCCGCTTCCAACCCCGATGCCCATTCCGATACCCACCATGACGATTCTGCACTGCACACCTTCCTTTTTCATTTCTTTTTGTCCTTTGTCTTCCTTTCAACGTCATTGTTTCTTCATTCGGACATCCTTGTATTTTCTTATCCTTGTTCTCTTTTTGTCCCTTCTTCTAGAACAATCCAGACCGACCATGGACATATCCCACGTGACCTTGTTGTACCCGAATAGTCTCCTTGCCGACGGACATCATCGCTATTGTCTTTTCCCTCGCCCTGACATATTGTTGACTTCATCCCACGACAAACCGATTCACAATGGCTGTACTCCCGACACAGCTCATTACCGTAATTGTTATTGGCAGCGTTGCCATCACCTTCCTGATCGGTTTCTACTTTGTTATGATCTATCTTTGGCATCGGCATCGAAACCCTTCCACCATTGATACTTCTGACTTCCACCTCAACAATATCTCGACACGTAATTGACAATTGCCATTCCCGGATATATGGTTTCCACTTTCGTACCCTGTGCCTACCATTATCCTCCCTGACGATCCGACGACATTCCTCACCTGCATGCGAACTCTGAACAATCCCCGATCACAAGACATTTCACTGTTCTCTCTAATCCGACCATCGCCGAAGCACATTCTGTTGGACTTCGACCACAGACCATACGACTTCCCAAACAGTGAACCAACCCCTATCACATATTGTTCACACGACATCGCTTCATTGCAGTACCCGACGACTTGTTCCCACAGCTTGTCACCTGTGCCCATGACTCGAAACCTGGACCCACATTCATTTATCCTTTGCCATCTATGATCTTGATACCTCCCACACTCGTTTACAATAATACCCTTTCTTGGACGAATACCGACATCAGGTGGACCTTCTTGTTCCACAGACAGGACAAGACATCGCTCCTCGATATGTCATCAACACAGACATCGTCATCTGGTACAGCTTGTGCTGTTCACATGTCTGACCTTGACTAGCCCACCGTCCTAGTTGGTTTTCCTTCCACACATTCCTTTGTTTTCTTTCATGCCGACCTTGCCACTACATCCACACCACCTCAAGACACTCTCATCACCAACCCCACACTGGACGATACCCATCTTCGACCCGACCGTGCAATGCACTTGCTAGATTGCACACTTGCTTGTTACAGCAAGTGTAGACCCCGAATAGGCAATTCTGCACATCACATGATCCGATGACAAATCATCCGAGTCATCTGGACCTCACCTCTCCCTCAATGACACCCGGGCCTCCAGTTGGATCGCGAGAACATCGACATGAGGACGCCTCATGTACGCCTCATGGTGAACACATGGTAGAGTTGGACATGTTATGGCTTCATGGTTGTATTTCTATTTACCTCCCCTCAAGACCAGTCACTATATATACTGTTCTTGTTGTTGGTTCGGACTTTTTCTTCTTTTCCTTTCTTTACGTTTAGTCTGGTTCTTGGGGCAGACTCATCTTGTTTTGGGTAACCCCCACGGCTCGCAATGACATTAGACCTTGACACCCCCTTTCTTAGCAGTGTTGTCTTAGCTGTAAGCAACAATGAAAGCTGCTGTTCTCCCCTCTGGAAGCCGATCCCCTGTTAAGTTGATTGTTGCCGGAGCCCGCTGCAGAAGCGATCCGTAACACAAATGTTGGGGCCAATTCTTCGGAATGTCGTTGACAGCCATTAGCTCGTATTCATCCTCTCCGAGTCCGGGGGCGCACAGTCGTTTAAGGGTGTTCAGGAGTATTTTGTTTGATCCTTCTATGAGTCCATTGATCCAGGGGGAGTACGCGGCTACGACATGGTGTTTAGTTCGGACACTAGCGCAGTAGTTTCGCACCACGTCGCAGTCGAAGTGGGAGCCTCCATCGGTCATGAATACCGTGGGTGCGACGAATGCGTTGCCAATTCGTTCCAAGCTTTCCACAGTGGCTTTTCCTGTGGCAGACTTGACCTTGAACGCGAATAGTTTTCTAGAGAACACGTCAGCGTAGAGGCCTATCTTTGTGTACCCACCTTTTCCTGTCGGCATTGAGGTGTAGTCGCCCACGAGCAGCTCGAAAGGCTGGCTCCTGACAATTGGTCAGAGTAGGGCATGGATGTGGGTGGTCCCGAAGTTCTTGCACCGTCCGCACTGGCGTATCGCCGTTGTTATTGATGCGTCAAGGAACGGGATGCATATTCTGTCCAATAGTTGCATTTTGATTAGGTCGCGTCCCATGTGGGTTTTGTCGTGTTCCAATTTGCGAGTGCCGTCGCCTCTGCTTTGGTGATGCACTCTCAGCGCGGTGTGGCTCTCGCGGGTGTGGGGTTGCCCAGCTTCCACAGGCATCCCTCCTCAATGAAGAAGTCTCTTGCCCGGTGGGTTGCGCGTTGTTTGTCGCACTCAGATGGGTTGTCGGGGTTGTTGAGTAGGGCATCTATGATCTCGACAAATATGAGTTCGTCCTGGAA
Organism: Hygrocybe punicea; assembly: GCA_963556145.1. Taxonomy (NCBI): domain Eukaryota; kingdom Fungi; phylum Basidiomycota; class Agaricomycetes; order Agaricales; family Hygrophoraceae; genus Hygrocybe; species Hygrocybe punicea. The sequence continues at coordinate 5,333,031 of OY744462.1, read as the reverse complement.
GTGGTCGCGTAGCGATTGGTGGGTGTCTGGGGCGGCATCGGTTAACATGAAGAGGTCATAGGTGAGGCCACGTGAGACCTCCCAGTCTGGTGAAATGGACCAGCTGCTCCCATCCCCTGGTATCCTCGGGAGCTCTTCGTCTTTGCGGCTGAGAGCATCGCCCACGAGGTTCACTCTGCCCGGAATGTGGTGGACATCGGTTATCTGGTGGGCCAGCACCCCGTCTCTCCAGCGTGCATGGGTAGTGTTAAGGTCGATACTGTTTAGAACGTCACGCAGGGCCTGGAAATCCATCTCTAGTTCGATGGGGAACCCCCAAATGATGTTGTCGAATTTGTCCAGTGCGAACTTGAGGGCCGCAAATTCGAGCAGGAATGGTTTGTAGTGTTCTTCGGCGGTGGAGGTGCATTTAGAGGCGTATGCGATGGGGTGCAGGCTTGTTATTACTTTGCCACCGGGTCGTGTTATGCTCATCCTCTGGGAGAGGACTGCTCCGAAGCCCTCCTTGCAGCCGTCCATCGTGACGATGAAGGGCATTCCGTCGAACCGCAGCGCTGAGAAAACTGGGTTAGTGGTGAGGACTGTTTTCAGGTCAAGAAAACACTTCTTGTGTTTTTCGGTCCATATGTTGGTGAGCTTGACGCCTCTCAGCGCTGCGCAATATGCTGATTTCCCGGCGTTTTTCGGTGTGTTGGCAGAGTGTAGGAGGTCGGACAGTGGTTGCACAAGCTTGGCATAGCCCTGAATGAGGTCTCTGAAGTATCCCGTTAAGCCGAGGAAGCTGGAGAGGGCGAGAAGGTCTGGTGGTGCCCTCCAATCGACCACAGCGGTGACCTTGGTCTCGTCGGCTTGGACACCGTCAGGTCCGACTTTGGATCCTGCGAATATAATTTCTGTCATGAAGAATTTTGACTTTTTCACCGACAGGGATAGGCCCGTCTCACGGACCCTTTGAAAGAAGCGCCGTGTACGCTCTAGCATCTCGTCAAAGTCGTCCCCAGCTGTTCTGCCATCATCCACAAAGAGTTCCAGCTGCAAAGTTGTGAGTATGTCTCCGAGGGCCTGGGCCATGGTGTGTGCAAAGGTTGAGGGGGCGCCGGTGAGGCCGAAGGGCATCCGTTTTTGTGTAAAGAAGCCGTGGCCTTTGATGTAGAATGCTAGATACAGCCTGCTTTCCTGTGGGATGATGACTGCGTAGAAGCCCAATGCAAAGTCGAAGCCATGCACCCACCTGTGTCTGCTCAGGTGTTGCTGTTTTGCACAGATGTCGCCCTGCGGCATTGGGAACACTTCCGTTACGTTGTTCAGTGCTTTGTAGTTTTGGCAGAACCGCCACTTCGCGGGTTTTGTGGTTTCCGGGGTTGGTGTCTCAGGTGGCTGTCGTGGTTCTAGGTTGTGTGGTGGTGGGAATCCGTGGGCGGCACATTCCTCGTTGACCCAGTATTGCAGTTCCTCCATTGGGAGTCCTGGGCCATCGTGGGCTTTGTGTCCCAGGGCAATGGGTGAGGCGCATTTCATGTCCTCCAGTCGTATCAGTTCTATGATGTTGGCGGCCAACAGCTCGTCTATGGTTTTGTTGAGGAACTCGTGTTGTGCTACATTGAACTGCTGTTGTCGAGGTACCCGTTTTGGGAACACTGTCTCGGGAGGTATGTGTATTTGGTGTTTGGCGCCAGGGACAGGGCTCACCTCGCTCATGGATAGGGCGAAACAGTCCGCGAACTCGCGAAGCAGGTCTTCCATTTGTGTTCGTTGGTTGGGGGTGAGGTCATGTCCAAGTTTAATGTTGGCCAGTACTGCTTCGATGCGCTCTTTCTTGAATGGGTCAGTTTTCCTGGTGAAGATTGATTTATTGGTGTCCAAGTCGACCTCCGGTTGCATGTCTCCGATGTCGTCGTCATCCTGTTGGCAGTGTTCCTGGGTAGTATAGATTGGTTGGCTTGGTTCTGGCTTGGGTGGACATTTGGGCGCCGTGTGGGTTGTGGGCTGTGCATGGGTAAACAAGGTGGTTCTTCTGCGTCGATCGCGGCGTCCCTTGCGGTGGCTCGTCCACTCCTGGGTTTTCTTAATGCCGTCTATGTCGCATTCGAGCTGTGCGGTTCTCAATGGGCCGGCCAGGTGTCTCGGCATGCGGTATCCTTGGAGTTCAGGTGGTAGGTATGTGGACCTGTTGTTCACCCGATCGAGTGTTTCGCCCAGGATCGTGTCCTTGAGTCCGGTGAGTGGAGCGAAGGCGTTGCGGGAACGGGTATGTGTTTTTCCTTCTTTACCGGGTGGTTCGTCATTCACCAGGCTGGTGGGTATTTGTGGGTATCCGTGCTTGCGGCGCCAAGACAGGCCGACCCCTGCGGCGATTGGTCTTGGTGTTAGAGCCGCTGCCTGAAAGGTGTCGCTTAGTGTCGTTGTAGCTGGGAGGGTTTGGGGTCATTTGGGGTCGTCGTTGGTGTTGTTGTCGTTTAGTATCGTCCTCCAGCCGCCGTTGTATGGTATGCTCAGCGTGTCATCTTCGTAGTTATGGATAGCCTTATATTGTTGGAGCAGCGGCTTCCCAAATAGGAGTGACCAATTGCCTCCGCTTGGGAATACCTTGAACGTAGCGCGTCTGTGCAGTCCGTCAAGGTCTACGTCGCCGGTCCATTGGCCCTGCGATGGTATTTTGGCTCCGTTTGCCATACGAAGCGTCATGCGCGATGGGAACAGTGCGCCAAGCCGATCTCTGTACTTTCTGTATGTTGACATGCACATGGAGTTTACCATGGCCCCGTCGTCGAACAAACTTCTTATTTTGTGGGGAATTCCTTGTGGGCCTCGGAGGCTTATTGGGTGGATGAATGGTTTCACTGGTAGAGCGTCTCTCTCAATCACATATGGGTCAATGGTCTCGTGTTTGGGTATATGGTACACGGTGTTTGTACTGACTATGGGGGCTGTGTCCGTATGCGCAGTTGTATTGAGGGGGCTCATCCGTGTGTCCCCGACCCATCCCGTACTTTGGTTGGGGACCTGTGTGTCCGCCTGGTGATTTTGTTGGGCCGCCCGACTTTCATCTATGCGGATGGCCCTTCGCCATTTCCCTGGCCGTTGTCGAGTTCGTTTGGGTAGTTGTAGGTTCTGTACGGTTGCTCATAATTGTCGTATCCATAGTGGTGATCGTGGTATCCGTGGTCAATGAAGTTTACATTTTGGGTGAGGTAACGTTCCTTTGCTGCTTCACGGCTTATGCGACTGGCGATGCGGCGCCATGTTCGTTCCTGATCAGGGATTGGGGTACAGGGGCAATCAAGGTCTCTGGTTCGGTGACCTGCTCTGCCACAGTCCCAGCACTCACGTGATCCGAGAGGTGCTGTTCCGGGTGTTAGTGGGAATGGGTGGAGCTCGTCGGGATGGCCGTTGGGGTTTGCATGGTTCCATGCGATTATTTGTGTGTTATATGCAGCGTGGCTGGCTTTGGTGTTGGGGTGGTGCGGGAGGTTGATGTTTCGTAAGTCGTGGCGTCTTGTGGTGAAGGGGCGGTCCGCGGTGCTAGTTGTGAACGGAGGGCTGGGCGTTTGTCTTCCCATGCCTAGGCTCCTAGGCCTGTGCCTCTGTAGGGTCGAATGACAGATCCCCTGCCTCCAAACAGATTCCCGCGGCCACCTGCGTCTCCTCCAAAGGGGTCGAACGTGGGGGCTTGTGTAGGCTGTGGTTGGAAGCTTTGGGGGCTGGTGTATGGTCGGGGGCCTGCGTTTGAGTGGATGTGGGTGTTGGCGAACGAGTCATGGAGGGTCTTGGTTGGTGAGTTCCCTACTCGTGCTAGCCTGGCGGTCTCCTCGTTTCTTTTGTGTTTGTTTACCATCTCCTGGAGGTATATGACGTTGATGGTGCATACCGTTTCCATGAGCTCTTTGTAGTCCGCATGGGGTTTGTCTCGAATGAGGTCGCAGATGGGTTCCGGTAGTGCGTCGAACATGTCCTGTAACAAAAGTCCTCCTTTGTCCTCTGCATCGCGTACTTTTGCCGCTAACCCGTTTGCCCATTTTACATGTGTCCATACGTCTTTTGAGCCTGTTTTTTTTTGTTTTTGTACCTAATTCTTCTGCTGTAATGGTCCAATCTTTAAGGGCTTGGACTTGTTCGAGTTTGGAGGGTTTGGGCACGGCGTTTTTGGGCCACTCCTTGTCGAACGCTTCGACGAGTTTGTCCCAGTCTTTTTTGGTGTCATCCGGTAGTTCGTCATACCATAGATCAGCGGTGCCTCCGTAATCGAGATTATTGCAGAAGCATTCGATCTTCTTTTTATCCATGTTGTACTCTTTGTCTTTGATTTTGATATTGATTTCGCGAAGGAACTGGCCCGGTGCCGTTTTTTCATTGGGGCCGCCGTCCCAGCGCAGAGCTCTGGACTCGGTCATGGTGATTCGGTGGTTTTGTACTGGCGTTGGGTTGTTCTGGATGTTGGGTAGTTGTGGTGCTGGTGATGTTGGTGGTGTGTTTGGCTGACTTTGGTCTGGGGTTCTTGGGTTACTGGAGAGATCTGTGACAGACGATTCGGAAGACGCTGTTGTCGATGGTGAGCTTGGTTGGGATGGAGTGTATCGGCCGCAGCTGTCTCTGAGTCGTGTTAACGTTTTTCGTTGGTTTTGTGCGGCGCGGTATGGGTGTAGTGAAGACATCGTGGGGAAATTGGTGGCTGGTGAGAGTGCTTTGTACTGTACTAGTGTCGGTTCTAGTTCCTGGTTCTTTGTTCGTAGTTCTTTGCTCGGGTTCTGAAACGTCTCGTACTGGTACTGGTTTTTGGCTCTGGGTACGTGTTTGGCTAGGGTTCGAATGTCGCTCTCATCACCACGTTGGAGTGGTACCAAGGACACTCAAGGGATCACGACGGAATCAGGGTCTGGATGGGGTGATGGAATAGGACAAGACTCGCTACAACGGGAAATGACTACATAAGGAGATCCAACCGTGGGACCTGGGTCACGTGACAGCCCAGGTACAACTACTACAACGTACCTGGTCGGCCCACCTCCTAAACTCACGGAACTTCAAATATCAAAGATAGATCTCATCGGATTGGGATCCCGACATCGGACTTGCCTTATTCGCGCCTAGCGTCTCCCTTATGGAGATATAGTAAAGTACATTACATCTTTTATGGGTTTTTATATCTTCCACCCATTTTCCCTGTCATGGTCGCCTTGCAACCCTCTTCCTACTTCTCCATTTTTATTCTCCTTTGTTTTCTCTCATCGGCCGAGGACTCTCATCCGAATCTAGGTACAGAAATTTGTAGTATAAAAATGGTGCCCAAGCGCCATCTCTGAATAAGAAACCAGTTCCCCCGCTTTCTCCCATTCAGAATCCATTTCCTACCAAAATCACTTACTCTTTTAACTCGTCGGTTTGCTCGACACTCGTCCCATCCTTCTACCATCTTTGTCATTATACCGCTCGACACCCGACACCCAACCCGCCATACCCGACATCGTTGGCCTCGTCGGTATACGTCGGTATCGTTAGATTTTAGTAGTTTTAGTCGGCAGCTTATTACCACTAGTCCTTTTATTATCTATCTGAAGCTTGCTAACTATTCCCAGTCACTTCTACACTGACTACCCCAGGCTAGGATTACAGTTCCGCAGCCACCCTGACCTCGCCACTACATCGCATGAAAGCAACAAAACAGCAACGGAATAGCAAAGAATTTCAAACAAAGGCAAATATCACATGAAAGTCAGTGAAAGGAAGAGAAGAAACCAGACGAATTACATTTCTGACATCAGACTCAGTGTCTGAACATGTAGGACATGTTTATCAGTAGTGTTTCATCGTGTTGAGACCAGGTTGCATGGTTAAGGTACAATGAGAATGTCAAAGCCACACGTGCATAGATCAGCATAAGTTGTGCAGGTCACATGTGGTGCACAGATGTTTCACATGTACGCTGGATGTGGAAGAGTCGTAGGAAAGATAGGAATGGCCATATGAGAGATTCCATGCCCAAAGGGGGAAGCTGTGTATCACTGGGACCCCCAGATTCAGTTTGGATTGGTTAGACAGCTCTATAGAAAACTAAACTCCTCAGATCACTTATTGGCTGATCATCCATCTTTTAGTAGATTCCATCCGGATCTACACCCACAGTCACTATCACAGTGTGCTATTGTCTCCATCATCATGAACAGATCCTGCAGCATGAAAACAATCAGTAAACCTATTCCACAGAAGAATGAATTCTTACATGGAAGTAGACAGAGAAGTAGAAATAGAACATTTACAAGAAGGGAGGGAGGGGACATCGTGATACAAAGACAGAGTGATTTTGAAACTCTGTCAAATGATTCAGAAATGCCCCAGCATGGTAGAGTGTGTCAAAGAGGTTCCCACAAAGATGTCAGGGAGATATCAAGCTAATGGGTGTCAGTACAATGGCCACAAAATGCCATGTCCCATTTTTTCCTCCTTCCCAATCAGGTAAGATAGGCCTCATTCAAATACGACTAATGTCATGTGATGAAAATTGTCACGCTTGGCAGGTAAAACACAGTTTAACTCACCAAATGCCTATCTCCTCCATCCACATTTCAAAAATAAAATGTATGGCTCCTGAGAACCACACATAATTGTATCCCAAACAACTCCCAGGAAGCAGAATTTTTATTTTTGACCTGAGTAATGAGGAGATGCAAAAGCAAGTTTGATCTATGCCTACAAACAAGGCTATCTTTTCAATCAAAATGTCACATTTGTTTCGAAATGGCTGAGGGCACATGATTTGTCACGAAATGTCACATATGGTCGTATATGAATGAGGCCTATCTTCCTCTTGAGATGAAACGGTCCCGTCACCCGGCAAACGCCGGGAACAGAGTTGCTTCGATCTATTTTCGGCACGGACCGTTTCTCGGCAACCAAATGCCGCCAAGCAAATGTGCAAACATCGGCGACTTTGAGCTCACGGCCGCGATTTTAGGTCCCCTGGCCCCAGCGCGACAACAGATGGCGAGGCGGACCCACGGCACCCATTCGTCCCCACGCCCCAACGCTCCCCCTCGACGCCCTCACACTCACTGGCCACTTGGACAACAACAGTGATCTTGCTGTTGACGATCGCCATCGATCTCATTTCTGGCGGCACCCTTCTCCTCGCGTACCTCGTCGATCGCGTCTTAGCCTCTCGCGATCCCATTGGCCGAGCAATTTCACCCGCTCTCCGTCTCTGGACCTCCCCCGAGACCTCGTTAGCTCGCATGGAGCCGACCCCGACCGCTTCCATTGCCAATGCGAGCTCTGTCAAAGAAAGTGTTCCAACACCTTCGATAGCACCTCAAACTCGCGATAGTGAAGGTTCTCTGCCATTTCCGGGTCAAGTGGGCCCCAATGGCCTGCGTGAAATCTCTCACTTGACGCTGTGAGTGTTTATTTATTCATTTTTGACCCTTTCTATCTATCCAACTGACCTTGCGCGCCATGGCGGCACAGGCGTGGACAAACGAAAGCCACTCTCAAAGAGTGGTGCCGTGGATTTAAGCTTCCCATCTCCGGCAACGTCACGACGCTGCGTGAGCGGTTGGAGGCCTTCAGCGGTGACCAAAAAGCATGGGAAGAGTGAGTGCTTCGGCTGCTTAAACTTTATCTTGTTGCTAAATCATAATTGCCTCTCATATTTCAGTTTACTCCCCAGCACGAGGCGGCCACACCGAGGACCAAGGCCAGGCCCCAAAAAATCAAAAAGCAAGCAATCTGCTCTGCGCCGCGAAGCACTGCTTGGCCGTGGTGTCCCCGACGAGAACGGTGTTATCCATCAAGCACTCCCAACCGAGCGCTCGAAGGATATGCGAACCGCTGAGCAAATTCGGGGGCTGATACCATGGGTACGTGGCTAACCTTTATTCGCCACGCTAGCTTGAGCTGATCCACTTTTGGCTTGATTAGGCTGAAAGTTTTGTTGCCATGTTTCCGTACAAGCCGCCGGCTCTCCGTGGCATCCAACCAGAGGGATTATACCATGTACGTCATTCTTGTCTGGTTTTCTCTCGTTCACATGTGGTAATGGGCTCACGCCACTCCAATTTTTTACAGGCTCAGAACAGTACCTCACAGCAGCCGTTACCAGGCCTGCTACTCGAACGGACACCATCCATTGGATCCTCCTGTGGGACAACTGTCCCACTCACAGTACGTACATTAATGTGGATTCGAGGCAATTTCACTAATGCTGTAGTGGCAGGCTCCGGATGTGAACGCCCTTTATCAACAACTAAGTACCATGATAAGGCAGTTTAATCACACGCAGTCCGATGGGGTTGTGACCCAGGGCCATGACCAGAATGAGGTCAGCACCTCACCGCCAACCTTGGCCCACCACGCCACGCAGTCCAGTCGCCCAACCTCACAGCCATCATCTGGGACCCCAGCTGTGGTGACCGCCATGCAAGGATCCCTGCCTGAGCGTTCATTCAGGCTTGGCAATGGTCAGGTTCTGGAATTCACATTGGAAAGTATACCTGACCCTCCGGCTATCTCCTTTGCTGGTGATATCCCACGACTTAATGGTATGTGGGATGATCAGACTGCACATTGGAGTGGGACATCTCCCCTTGTGGTTAATGGCCAACCTATTGCGGTGGTGCACTGGCCAGAGCTGTACAAGTATGGAAAAAAGGATCAATGGAAGGGGATGAAAGCAAGGTGGTTTGAATGGAAGGTTTGACTTTGATTGTATCTGATGTAATTCAGCTCTCTGACAACATTAACTAGGTTATTGTTGAACGATGGCGTGCTGGCACTCCAGAAGATTTCTGGAAGGAGTTCAGCCATGAAAATGGTAAGGTCATGACATTTACAGCCATCAGCCAACACCTCCGAAAGCAGCGCCTTGCTGAAGACAAGGCTACTGCTGATAAAGCCAAAGCAGAGTATGGAGTATCATTTTCTGAGTTTTTCACTTACCGTCGTGGTAGTCAGATGTTAGTTATGAGTGATCCAACTTCCATTGCTAAACATTACCGTGCATTACAAAATGCTGTGTAGTGTTTCTGTCAATATATTGTCTATTGATCTTTTCTAATGCTTCTTAGGTCAATGAAATGAAATGAAGAGCTACAGTTATGAAAGGATGTAATATTATATCCAATGCATGGGGAAGGAAGCTGGCCATGTGACTTATAAAAGCACTTGAGAAATTCCTCAGTTGATTATCATGATCTTAGCTCAAAGGATGAGTTGGGATGCAGCTTATGAAAGTACTTGAGAACTTCCTCAGTTGATTACCATTATCCTACCTAAACCTGCTGCAGATCTCCATTTGCAGGTCAAGCATTGAGTTAATGTTTAGTTATTCAAATGGTGTTGAAGAGATACAATTACAAAAGATAGTGATAGAATGGACAACATATGAAAAACATGAAGTAAAGCAATAAAACAGAAGATATAATGAATATACCAGTGGTCAAGCACAAGGACAGGTTCTACCACAAGTTGGACATTTGACTGTTGGAGCACGGTTTGGATCAAAAAAGGCCTCCCTTGGCTCAGTGGGATCATCATTCCATGAGATGAGATACTTGACAATTGTCAAGCTTGTGAACTCAGTACTCCATCCTCCCCACTCACAGATTCGACGAATTGGCCACCGACGCTCAGAAGAAAGATACTGGCATCCTCCACGACGGAAAGAGTGAGTTCCATATGGATGAGGATCAATACCAACATCCAAAAGGTTGTTTCTGAACAGTTCCAGGAATTGATCAGAAGTCTGTCCATACCTTTAGCTGGTAATCTGTTATTACATTTAGTAAAAATACATACCATTGGACGGTTGGATTCTGATACACGGTCACCTGAAGCTATCTTCCGAAAGATGTAACCTCCGGATAGCTTTGCTTCTGCAAGCCACTCTGCAAGAGCACGGACAGGGCAGAGGTGAGCTTCATGTTCAGGTAGTGCAAATAGAACAAAAGGTTTGATATCTGGCAATAAATTCAGCCAGATTCTGCTTTGTGGAAAGATGATTTACTTGCCTCCAAATTGACTGGTCTTGCGGAATGGTAGAGTGAGAACAACACAGGTTGAAGATACAATATTAATATCCTGTGCTTGGATCTTCAGGACTTCATCAAATCGCAACAAGCACAGGAATGCAATTGTGTATGCAGCTTGCAATAGACGACGAGAACGACCACCTCCCCACTGATGGAGGCTAGAAGAGTCTTGCTGTTGAGTACGAGATCCTGCAGCATAATCTTGGATGGCCCAAATGTCATCCTGGTGATTATAGTCATACATTTTCATCATGATTGCCTGAAAGGATAAGACTTTCAGTCAATATGTGTTAGTGTTGGTGAAATCTTACAGATGTGATGGCCCGAGCACTCGTTGAAGTCTCTCCTGCACGAACCTAAAGGTCCACTTTAGTTTTTTCTACATTGTCAGTATGGCTAAAGTTGTTACGGATCGCTTCTGCAGCGGGCTCCGGCAACAATCAACTTAACAGGGGATCGGCTTCCAGAGGGGAGAACAGCAGCTTTCATTGTTGCTTACAGCTAAGACAACACTGCTAAGAAGGGGGGGGTCAAGGTCTAATGTTATTGCGAGCCGTGGGGGTTACCCAAAACAAGATGAGTCTGCCCCAAGAACCAGACTAAATGTAAAGAAAGGAAAAGAAGAAAAAGTCCGAACCAACAACAAGAACAGTATATATAGTGACTGGTCTTGAGGGGAGGTAAATAGAAATACAACCATGAAGCTACAACATGTCCAACTCTACCATGTGTTCACCATGAGGCGCACATGAGGCGTCCTCATGTCGATGTTCTCGCGATCCAACTGGAGGCCCGGGTGTCGTTGAGGATAGAAGAGGTCCGGATGACTCGGATGATTTGTCATCGGATCATGTGACATGCAGAATTGCCAATTCGGGGTCTACACTTGCTGTAACGGGCAAGTGTGCAGTTTGGCAAGTGCATTGCACGGTCGGGTTGAAGATGGGTATCGTCCAGTGTGGGGTTGGTGATGAGAGTGTCTTGAGGTAGCGTGGATATAGTGGCAAGGTTGGTATGAAAGAAAATGAAGGAATGTATAGAGGAAAAAACCAACTAGGACAGTGGGCTAGTCGAGGTCAGACATGTGAACAGCACAAGCTGTACCGGATGACGATGTCTGTGTCGATGACGTATCGAGGAGTGATGTCTTGTCCTGTTTGTGGAACAAGAAGGTCCACGTGATGTCGGTATTCGTCCAAGAAAGGGTATCATTGTAAACGAGTGTGGGAGGTATCAAGATGAAAGATGGAAAAGGATAAATGAATGTGGGTCCAGGTTTCGAGTCATGGCATGAGTGACAAGCTGTGGGAACAAGTCGTCGGGTACTGCATTGAAGCGGTGTCGTGCGAACAATATGCGATAGGGGTTGGTTCACTGTTTGGGAAGTCGTATGGTCTGTGGTCGAAGTCCAAAAGAATGTGCTTCGGCAATGGTCGGATTAGAGAGAACAGTGAAATGTCCCGTGATCGGGGATTGTTCAGAGTTCGCATGCAGGTGAGGAATGTCGTCGGATCGTCAGGGAGGATAATGGTGGGCACAGGGTACGAATATGGAAACCAAATATCCGGGAATGGCAATTGTCAATTACGTGTCGATATATTGTTGAGGTGGAAGTCAGAAGTATCAATGGTGGAAGGGTTTCGGTGCCGATGCCAAAGATAGATCATAACAAGGTAGAAACCGATCAGGAAGGTGATGGCAATGCTGCCAATAACAATTACAGTAATGAGCTGTGTCGGGAGTACAGCCATTGTGATCGGTTTGTCGTGGGATAGCGTAAACAAGATATCGAAGGGAAAAGACAATGTCGGTGACGTCCATCGGCAAGGAGACTATTCGGGTACAACAAGGTCACGTGGGAGATGTCCATGGTCGGTCTGGATTGTTCTAGAAGAAGGGGCAAAAAGAGAACAAGAATAAGAAAATACAAGGATGTCCAAATGAAGAAACAATGACGTTGAAAGGAAGACAAAGGACAAAATGAAATGAAAAAGGAAGGTGTGCAATGCAGAATCGTCATGGTGGGTAACGGAATGGGCATCGGGGTTGGAAGCGGAGTTGGAAACGTAACAAAAGTGCACTCACCTTTCGCCTTCGCAGGCTAACCATGTAGCTTGAAACCTCATTAGAGACTGATGGGTTACCAACCATTCTTCCTGTGCTTTCACTAGCATGCCAAGGAAGAGATCCAAGTCCATGAAGTCGTCCAAAGGCATATGTTACAGCAGCACGCATCTTCTGGGCATAAGAATAGGTGCTACGCTCCTCTGAAACAAGTCTCTTGGAGCCATCAAGTAGGATCTCATCACATCTTCAAGTGACCAGTATATAGTCAATTATTAATAATAATGAGAGCAACACTCACTGGTTCATAATCCAAGCTGCAATGCACAATGGAGCATCTTGCCTTGGCTTTGGTGAGAAAAAAGCTTCATTTTCTTGAATGAGTCCTTTGGCCACAAGGAAGGTTTGACACTGTTTCATGAGCCTGTGGTAAGCAATAGTCCCTCAGCATTATGGCAAATTTCATAGCATATATAAAAATGTATCTCACCTCTGATACCCACTGTCAGTGCTCTCCGTCACACCTTTCGAGGCTTGAAGAAGCACATCATGCAAGTCTGACAAATTGGGATCATCAGGAGCCTCTTCAGCAAGTAAGGTCTCCTGCTCTCCCTCTAAATCATCTTGCACTTCTAATGCTTCAGGCCTTTCCTCACCATCCTGGGGATTGATGACTCGAAGAAGACCAGCGAACGGTGAGGATAACTCTGTCGACATCGAAACACAACTTGAAGGTGCGGATTGTGGCTGTGCTCATCACTGGCTGTGCAATTATATGTAATCTCACTTTTTAATTAATTATTATTATTATTATTATTACTGCACATTTTCGGTCTCAAAGGTCTAATGCCTCCTGTGATGTTGAGCGGCAGGCCACCCACCCACCTCCTGGTGACCTTGTGGATGCAGGTGTCTTCGTCGCAACCCACCACAACCTTGCAACCTCGCAAATGCGGCGCCATGTCAATTGACATGGCTGGCGTGGTTCGCGAGGTGGTTTACAGGTGGTGGGTGCTCATTGTGTCCTCTCCTCGTTACCGTCCCTGCATTGGCGCCGTCATGGTCTGCGTCCTGTCCACGCGTCCTGGTGGATGATAAAGGGGGGGTGGTGGTTGGGCAGACGGCCGGAACGCGAGGTCCTGAGACCCCCGACCGCTCGTTTTCAATGGAAACGAAGCGCGGGGGTTGTACATGAGCCGTAGATGGTCAAAGACGGGGCGGGCAGGGGAGTCCTGGTGGTTGAAAAAGGTGGGTGGTGGTGGTTGAGCAGACAGCCGGAACATGGGATCCTGAGACCCCCCGACCGCTCGTTTTCAACGGAAATGGAGCGCGGGGGGTGTACACGAGCCGTAGGTGGTCGAAGACGGGGTGGGGAGGGGAGTCCTGGTGGTTGAAAAAGGTGGGGGGGTGGTGGTTGGGCAGACAGCGGGAACGTGGGATCCTGAGACCCCCCGACCGCTCGTTTTCAACGGAAACAGAGCGTGGGGGGTGTACACGAGCCGTAGGTGGTCAAAAACGGGGCGGGGAGGGGAGTCCTGGTGGTTGAAAAAAGGGGGGGGGGGGGTGGTGGTGGTTGGGTAGACAGCGGGAACGCGAGGTCCTGAGACCCCCCGACCGCTCGTTTTCAACGGAAATGGAGCGTGGGGGGTGTACACGAGCCGTAGGTCATCGAAAACGGGGCAGGGTAGGGCATCCTGGTGGTTGAAAAAGTTGCCGTGGGCCGCTTGACTGTTGTTGCCATCCTCCCCGTTCTTCGCATACGTGTCGGCTCGCGTTTCGATGCCATTAGGCCGCGGCGACATCTTGGCGGCGGCTTTGAGTTGGTGTGGTGTGGTGTTGATTGGCTGGGCGTTGGTGCCGGCGTTGTGTAAGTAAAAATGTTCAGAAAAAAGAAATAAAATATAAAATATGCATGAGTGGTGCCCACGCACCTTAGAGTCAACGGTGAAAATGTCAACGGGGTGCTCACTCATCCACTAGGGACGCCATCACTGGGGTGGGTACCGGTCACGGTGGCGCGGGCATTGACATTTGGCAAGGTCAGTTTAGCGGGGTTAGAAATAGGGACCGTCTTACCGAGATCGTTGGACCGTTTTTTTTGCGCCCTGCGGGGCTTGCGGATGGCTTTTCGCTGAGGAAAATGTAACTGTGAGGCAATGTCAGAACCGCGAAAAGACGTTTCAAAAGACAATCCCTGCTGACAAGCAGGAACGGCCCTGCCGAAATAGACGTACCAACCGAGCCAGGGCCAATCTAATTCGCCTCTGGGCCAATTTGAAACCTCGCAGCCCGGCCCCAACTCTCTGGCTTCTCCCTCTCTCGAGTCTCTCCCGGGATCAGTAACAACCCTCCCCATTACCGCGCTTTGTTTTTCATGCACTAATGGATGGGCCCATGATAACGGTGGTCAGAAAATACATTCGGTGAGTGATTGGCCTCCCAGAACACGTACCATATTGGGTGGGAATTCCCCCCATCCCAGCCGAATTGTTGTTGCCGGCAACGCCATCATTCGGCTTTTGCCAATGCTCCGGTGATTTCTTTTTGGTCCCCCCGTTGCCCCCACTCTTTTGTCATTCTCTTGCCTGCAATGTTGGTGGTTTGGTGCGGTCGCCAAGTTCGAATTTGCGCGCGGAGTGGGGGGGGGCCGCCAGCGTGGAACGCAATGTTTTGTTTTGTTGAGGGGAGATCGATCGAGATTGGGGAAGGCGATGCGTTTCTTGGGGTCCCTGTTTGGCTGCTCGCGTGGGGCCTCTAGGGGCTCGAACGTGACATTCCCGTCACGGTGACCGGACGGTTTTCCAATCGGTTCGCAGCCCGACTTACCCAGAATGGTTGGTCATCGCACCAGTTATCATTCCAACCCTATTCATATCGGTTCATTCACTCAGGTTCAGTCCGGTTCATTACAATTCATGTCAATTTTCACTGAGGTTAAGATCCCATTAGGCATGGGCACTCATGGAGGAAATATTATTAGCACACCTTGCATAAGACTTGGACAATCAGCAGTTTCCCACTTGAGGAGAGTTGCAAAAACTGCTTGATGCGCCCGCCAAATCTTCAATCTTCAATCTCTTCTCCTGACAATTCAGGTGCACCCCCAAGCTCTTGTTGAATATGGTTGAGGATGAGATACCCAAACTTTTCCATTTGTCTGAGGATCCATGAATGGAATATGATTGTCTGCTTCGGGGTAACATGACCACATCAACTGTAACATGTAACCTCCACGGTTCTGTTTTCTTTTGCGATGCCGTATGTCCTGACCACGGTGACCGTCGTTGACATAACTTGAATGTCCCGTTTAGAAAATTTTGGCTCGCTGTTCAACGTTCAAGTTTGGAACACGTGGCTCGTGGTTTTCTTCATTGTCATTCAGGAGGTTTTCAAGTTTCTCTCGCCATTGCTTCTGATCTCTATGGGCGAAGGATTCGACATTGGCATACAATCTCTGCGTCCAGAGACACCTGAACCCGGCTCTCGACAGGGACGACGAAATGCCCAGCCAGGAGTCCAACTGCTAGACGACGACGGTGGCATTTCTGACCAGGTTAAATCTATCTCTCTTCAGCGTGTTCGTGGTCAAAACCATCTGACTACTGTTCAATATTCCATTTTTACCCCAGCTGGAAAGATGCTTGAAGCACATCTTTGGCAAGTATTGTGTGCCTTCACCACCAGTCAACCTCACGCCAGACAAACATCTGGATCTGCTGATCCCACCAGAGGGTGCCTACCTCACCCCGGAGGGCCTAGATGCTTGGGCACGCGATACGAACGGCGCACCATTCTCCAACGAGACTAAGGAGGAGCTGGTCGAGTTCTTGGACGTTACGCCTGCAGGGGAACTAACGTCAGCATGTTTTGCCGCTATCTATGTCCTATAGTGATGTTGATTAAGGAACCGCTGGTAGATTCAAAGGTTTCTTGCAGCTGTACCAACTTCAAACTGAAAACGACGAAGAAGAGACTTGGCGAGACTTGGTTCGTTCGAGTTCATGGCGTGACATGTACGAGGAACATACCCTGACAGTAGTTGACGCAGTCGAGCCATGGATTTGACCGGATGTTAAGAGTTGTTTCTACGCGTCGCGAGGATGAAGCAGAGGACGGCCTCGTGTTCTCTGTTTCGTGAGTGCCTTTTTGTATGTGATGGTCTCTCGAGTGTTTGATGGGCCGGTCACTGCAGTACCATAGAGCCCAGTGGTGTAACCATTGGTGCATGATATCCCCACTCGGTGTCACTCACTACATCACGCTGGGTGACGAACAATCACGACGATTATCTATTCGCAAGCGTATTTAGATTACGACGATATCATGTTGGCTGGAGACACTCTTCTTTTCGTTTTACGAACAAACTAAGGCGAAAATACACTTTGTATAATTGTTTTCTTTTGTCCAGTAATGTTGCTTCAGCTAATTGTTCTTGTGAGATTTCTGAAGGTCCTTATTTGGACGAGGAGACTACGAGTATCGATGCTGTGCTGCTCATTGTATACGCACTATTACACTAATACCGTGTCATTTTATCAGGAAGCCTAAGATTTACTTACCATGTAATAATATCAAGTTCCATATCTCAATGCCTTCCCAATCCGCTTTCGCCCATTTAATTCCACCCTTGCTCATTGCTTTGATCAACTTTCTCGTAGGAATACGATTAACGCTGAATTTCCAGACGTCCCTCGCTTCCTGGAGCGTTTGATCGATCAAGGCAGGGTCACGGCGCTCGATGCAAAGATATATGGGTGGCGGACGTGCAGAGGCGGATAGGGAGGCGATGCTAATAGCGTGAAGAGTGCGAAGAAGCGGCTGAGTAAGGGCAGGGTCATAGAGAGTGTCGGAGGATATGATAAGATCAAAGGGAGGGTGTAATTGTGTTTTGGCAGGTCGAGATGGCGGCACATGTTGAGTGGAAGATGCTATCACCTTGTCGTTGTCCCATATCCATCGATTCGGATGCACCGTCCAGTCTAGTTCCCGGACTTGGATGACAGGATCATCCTTCAGAGACTTATCAACAACACAGTCAACGGTATTGTTCTGAACGTTCTGATGAAGAACAGTGGATATAACATTAGGTATGTCCGTTGCAAGGACGTCCCAGCCTAAAGCACGCAGAACAAGGCTGAAGATGAATCTGAGAACTTATCACTGGTCGCAAACAACTGGACACTACTCACGCAGTAAGCCCGATGCCACTGCCTAGTTCCACGGCCCTCAGACGTTCGCCGCCCGGGTAAGACCGCGATCTGAGCTTGGTGTGAATTTGAGCGAGAAACAAAGCAAGGCATTGAGCACCGAGCCAGAGCGCTGTCCCGTTTGAGTCGCCGTTGTCGAGCTGATGAAGAAGAAAGTGAGAATCAGCAAAAGGATAGTGGAGAACCCGAAGATGTTTGGTCTGGTGAGCTGGAAGGGGTGAGCTGGACATGGAGGTCAACATGAGGCAGAATATGTTTTTGGCAGTTTCTGCTTTTGCCTCCGGCCCATCCTGTACATGTACTGACCGTGACCACCCTTGCACTTTTTATACCCCATCCGCTCCCTGCCACGTTTTCTTTCTCTATCTCCTGCTGCGCAACGTTTTGCTTGAAAATTGGACAGTCCGTCTTCAAAGCTGGGGCGTTCCTCGACGATCCTTCTCTCCATGATGAGGGCTTTATTTCAACGCTTTCATCGAGGTACAAAGGACAAGGACAAGGATTCCATCGTAGACAAAGATGTCACCCCAACGCCGAAGGAGAAGTTCCTCCAGCTTCCCCCTCTTCCCGAATGGCCCCCACCGCAACGCGCAACTTCCACGCCCAGCTCAATTGTACCGTTCAAACCATTGCCCGATCTCTCTTTTCGTCCATTGCCCGTCATCGAAGAGCCTCTTGCACCACTTTTTACGCAGATGACAACACCTCTACGTTTGAATCCCGCTCCGTTAAACACTGAAGACGCTGGTCCTGAAATTATTACGCGCACAGCCTCTGCGCGAACTGAACAAGACTCCACAGGTCAGATATCGCGCAAAACTACCGATGGAAGCGCCAACACCGCCGTGACTGTCAATAGCGATATACAAAAGAAAGTTGCCTTTATTTCCCCTCCGCCCACTCCTGCCATTCTTGATCGCGCCTTGCCTGATGCACCTGGTGTCACTCTTGCCCCTGCACCTGGCGGTCCGGCGAAGACCACGTTGTCCCGGTTCCAGGCCGTTCATGGCAAGGAGCCTCGTGGTTCTACTACTACTGCCGCATCTGCTTCCTCCACCGACGTTGGGTGCGCGGTCAAGACCAGCGTCAAAGCTACATCGACTCGCACAGCCAACTCGCCATACCTTTCAAAGGGCAACGAGGAAAACACTTCCGTTGATCAGTTTCTGCGATCAGGCACTCCATATTCTCAAATGTCGAACAAAAGCAGTCGCATCTTGGCCGCTGCGTCTTGGAGCGAGACTGCGGAAGACGACCTTGTCTCCAACCTTGGATCGCGAGAGCGGACTCGCCAAGAAGTATTGTTCGAAATCTTAGCCAGCGAAGAAAGGTAACCTCCCCACTGTACATCAATCGAATCATTACTTAGCTGGCCAGCACAGATATGTCGCTGAGTTACTCAAAATGAGAGATACTTTCATTGATCCTCTCCTTCATCCTTTTGCCACATCCCCAGTATCTTCCCCTCGAATGTTGGAATACGAAGATTTTCCACGCATGGATTCACCACCATTGGAATCAAATGATTGTCTACCGCCCATCGCAGCTCGCTTCATGTCCCCTAGTCCATTTCGGTCCGACAGTCCAGCTACGATTCACGCAGCTTTGACACCGAAAGGCGATACCTACAAGGATACCCCAAATATAGATGGTGAGTCTTTGGAAACTGATGAAGAAGATGAAGGCGACGGCCACCTTGGGAAAGGATACCCGTCGCACAAGAAGGCGACAACGCCAGCATCAAAACACGATCACCCTCGGTCCCCGTATCGCGGCATTGCCACGAGAGCACCCGAAAAAGCAGCGGTGCCATTCCCTTCCCGCTCGCACCATTCTTTATCCCCCCAGAACCGAACGAACCAGATGTCAGTGTCAACACATTCTCTGGGTCGGCAATCCGCCAATGTTGAGCGAGAGCGGGAGCGAAATCATAGCCAAGGCCACGCTTCCACGCCAGATCCAAAGTCTACGTCTTCACCAGGGTCTCGGGTATTGAGAAAGTTCAAAAAGAGCCAAACGACATCTGACAGTATTTTTGGCGGAGGTATTGCTCCTCATCAGCTGCCGGAAGACTTGCGAATATGTTTAGAAGTCGTGGACAGCGGTGTTTTAGAGGGGCACAGGAAACTCAGTGAGGCTTTGAGAAAGCGGTACGACGAGCAGTATCCCCTTGTGCGCTCTCTCGCCGATGTTTTCGTATCCAATGTCGGTCCCCCAACTCAGAATGCTTATAGTCAGCGTACTGATCGCATGTTTTGCACGCAGTCCGATATTTTCCACGGTTATGCCACCTACGTTCTTCACCTCGAACGTGCCCTCGGACAAGTCGATGAGGCTTTGTCAAAGGTTGACAAAAAGTCAAAAAAGCAGGATCTGGCGGAATGGACGAAAGTTTCTAACGTTCTCCGAAAACTGGAGGAAAGTGCATACGAAAAGGGTGAAACGGGTCTTGCTATCACCCTTTCAAAACCCTTTCAGCGTCTTCTCAAGTACCCCTTGCTGTTCCAAAACTTGCTTTTTCACACAGATCCAAGTACTTTCGAATATGAAAGTACGCTCCAGATGGTGGCTGAGGTGGAGACTATTGTACGGAGTATAGAGGATGAAAAGATACAGAAAGAAGAGCGCGACAAAACGAGGGACGTTTTCGCACGTATTGAAGGGTTGGACAAAGTGAAACAACTTGCGGCTCCCAAACCGTCGAGGGTTCTTATTGAGGAGCGACCGTACCTACCGGGAACGAATGGCGTGACTGGATCCCCGAAACCCTCGAGTTCGCCGCCCGTGGTTAGCTCAAGAGTGAAGGGAAAGTCATCCTTCAAACGCCTTTCCGATGTCCTGTATTCTGGTCATAGCATTGGGGGGAAGAAAGATTTATGGTTGGTGGTTTTCAATGACGTTGTCCTCCAATGTCAAAGAACTGGGACAATATCCTTACCGTTGGTGGCCGCAACAAACTCGAGGACGAACTCGTTGCCTGAGCTACAGGGAAAGGCAAAGTATGCGACCACTGGTAGACGAAATTCACACACAAAGCCTCGGAACTTGTATAAATTTATTAAGGTCGGTGTTGAAGTCCAATATTCCTCATACTGGCTCATTTATTTCATCTTAGATTGAAACTTGGGCAATTGGGGACGTTGTTCAACCACGCGAAGGAGTGGTCTCTATGGAAGAGTATGTAATCTCACTTATACTCCGCTCCTCGCATTTATTAGTCTTCGACAGTGTCGTCCGTTCTCGAGCACAAGTTCACTCGAGCAATCAACCGAAAATTGTCCCACTCCCGGATGAAGATGAAGACGATAACGGAGATTCTGACGATTCTGACAGGAAAAGCAAGATGAGCTTTTCCTACTGGGGCGCGGATAAAATTACCGTTCAGAAGCCGGTGGTGCTCGGTAAACCCAGACCTGGTCTCGGAAATCCTCGAAGAGGCGGAACAGGTGCTCCTTCAGCCTATGCAAGAGAGTCTTCCGCGAACGCCAAGTTTGGCACGCGTCTCGTCTCGGGTGATAATTCATCTCCTTCATCACGCGCCGCCAGCCGTCGCACCCATACGCCGGTGAGCCGTCGACCCCATGCTTCCGACGAAGGTCATAGCATGAAGGCGACAGTGACGAGACCGGCTTGGGATACGAGTACACGCTCACAGATGATTGGTCCTCCCGCTTCTTCCAAACGTACCCGGAATACATCCCAGTCCAGTGCGGCCACTCGCGCAGCAGCGGCTGCTAAAGCGCTCGCCTCCCCTGCTCCATCGGAGGATTCTGGAGTGGGCTTATACCGTCAACTGCTGGCACAGGATCCATCTTTGGATGGAGTTTGATGCTGTTCCGGATATATTCCCCCCTCGGTAGCATATCCAGGCTATTATTAATCTTTCTTCATGTGCCAGTAATTTTTCTTTTTCATTATGGCCACCCGATTCCACCTTCTGCTCTGTCCTTTGGTTATGACATTTTTAGTGCCAGTCCTGCGATAAAAACCACTCTCTTTGCTTTATTTGGGACCTCTTACGTATTACAATCTCATCATCTAACATACCAGATACCAACATTCATTATTACATCGTTTCATCATTCCTTTGTGGATGCAAACTAGAGTTGGGCTGTATCACCTTGAAGTGTCTGAATCAAACGCTTTCGTATGCAGCAGTATGTATGCTGACACTCCTTCCGCTAGGATCAGAGGCACACCCCCAATCACCACGGGGAATCCATCTAGAGCGAGAGTTAGTCATGAGAATACGTCAAAGACGATGTCACATACCGAACAGCAGTTTGAGCAGCAGCCTGACTGGGGAAATGACCTACACATATCATGAGCCTCTTGTGAAGTTGTCAATGTAAATTCTATCACCATCAAAGATTTCGCGGAGGAAGTATGCCTCTTTGGTATCGGGAGTCTCCTCTGGCCATCGTTCACATCGTTTGGCGAACGCTAGGTCAGAGACGACCGCCGCAGCATGGTCTTTTATGCTGAAAGGGATTGTTTTGTTGTCATTTACGCGAAGGAATGAAATGTCATACCCATCTATCCAGGAGTATCCGACTCCATCCGAGAATTGTTCTTTTTGGCGCCAAAGGATCGAGGGCGGGAGGTAAGGCTTGCGGAATATCAAAAAGGGGGTTTTAAAACTTTGTAGGTTTGTCTTACTTTGCCGTCCGCAGAACAATCAAAAGCTTTTCGAAGAATATACTGTAAACCGTTCCGGTTTCAACCATTGCATGACATCGAAGAGAAACACGATCAAACCTTTTCCATTCTGGGGCAACCGTCTTCATCCACCCCCTGGTCTACTCCTTTGCTGAACATCTTTTCCTTTGCGTCTATATTCATGGCAACTTCAAGGAAAGCTTTATCTAGGAAGGGTACACGTGCTTCGAGTCCCCAGGCCATCGTCGATCTGGGAGGGTAAGTTGAATGTTAATAACACCGATAGTACGATTAGCCCACTTGTTAGCCCGAAGGCAGTCGGAGGTATGTAAATTCTTTACACGCCTTACACACTCTTGATGAAACGATTTGCTATCTGGGGCAGCATGGAAATAGAGATATCCTAGATATTTGGTAAGGAATTGTGTGGCAGTTTGAAAGAGAGTTCAGCGCTTGCAGTTACCTCCTAAGATCTCATCGCTGCCCTCTCCGCTGAGGACCATCTTCACACCCGTGGCCTTGATTTTGCGGCTAAGGAGGTACATTGGCGTACTGGCTCGTACGGTTGTGACGTCGTATGTTTCTAGGTGATATATGACATCCGGAATAGCGTCGAGACCTTCTTGTACAGTGAACACAAATTCATGATGCACAGTTCCCAGGTAGTCAGCCACCTTTCTGGCTGCTATGTGATCTGGAGAGTTTGCCAGGCCGATGGAGAAGGAATGGAGTCGAGGCCAAGCCGCATATCCCTCTAGTAACAGGCTTTCTAATGACTGGATGTGGATAGAGTTCATGTGCGTACCTGAGTGAAGTCCTGAAGGTCCATCTGGGGCGCCTGCGGGGTTTCGATTCTGCACGTCAAGCTGCATTTGCACGATCTTTTGGGTCTCTCGTGATGCAATGGCCGCAATCAAGCTACTATCTAGACCGCCACTGAGAAGTACACCGTATGGAACTTCTGACATCAAACGCTTGCGAACTGCAGTTTCGAGCGTTTCGCGCAAGCCAGTGAAGTCCGCAGGGTTGGCGATAATCTCTGTCTTTGGGTCTTCACTATCGCCATCCCACCAAGATGGTTGGAAATAGCGTGTTGTGGAATTGTCATTGCTGTCGTAGACATGACCTGGGGGGAAAGATATGATCCTGTCACATTCATTGACAATAGCCTTGAGTTCGGATGCAAAATAGACACAACCGGGACGTTCAGTTTTCCAGCCTTGATACAATGTGGTTATTCCGACAGGGTCGCGCGCAGCGATTATGCGGGAGGGGGTGACAGATTCGTCCAGCAAAACGAAGGAGAACATTCCGTCAAGCAAATTGCATAGATTTTTGCCGTGTTGTAAATACTGAATGAAGTTGAGACAACTTTTTCAGGCAGTGTCAGAAGGACATACCAGAGGGATGATAACTTCACAGTCAGAGTGAGTCATGAACTTGACATCTGGACCAACACTTGCACGGAGAGCCAAGTGATTGTAGATTTCCCCGTTTACGGTGAGGATAATTTTTCCGTCATCACTCAGTAACGGTTGTGCTCCAGTGTCTGGATGGTCATGAAGGCTGCATCCCAAGGGCCTGAGGAAGAGTGGTACTTGCCGACACCAACGATGGCTAATCGCTCATGAACCAGTATACTGTTCCTACCCGTGAAACATCCGGACCAGTCCGGACCACGATGTCGAAGAAGCTTCGAGAGCGCGATGAACCGGGTTCGTTCACTCGAAGGAGCTTCCAAGCCATGAACTGCCAGTATTCCACACATGGCGGACTTGGCAACGTAAGTTACGTAATTACCTTTTCTTGTGTAACCCTAACCCCAACGTACCGCCCCTCCTATTGGATACTCCAAATGTATGGTCTACTCCAAATGTATGGTCTACTCCAAATGTATGGTCTACTCCACAAATACCGCGTCACCCACTTACCGCTTATTCACTACATCTACACCCTATCCGCAATTCATGGCTCACCCGTACTCCAATGGAGTGATCACCTATAAAGCTCGCTCGACTCGAGGTTGTTTTATCACTTCCCATGTTTTCCGTAGTCTTCCTTTTGTCTTCGCTTTTGTCCGTGGCCAACGCAGCCAAAACCCTTCAACTCTCCACCGGAAGAGCCATGGAATACGGCGTTGTCTCAGATGTTTTGAATTGGCAGTCGTCAGGTTTGTGTTCGAGCACACAACGTCACTCGTCTGGATCTCACTCCCATCATCGCAGGTGTTCTCTACAGGGGCTGCGACTCCTCCTTCCGTATCGCAAACTGTTTCACCCTGTCCCTTACATCCGATCCTCATAAACAACTAGACCCAGGATTCTCCCCTCTCCGTCAACGAATCGAGTTGCGCAGCCCGAATGAGCCAGATGGTTCATCATGGAAATATACCTGGAAACACTATCTTTCCAGAGATGTCACCACAAGCGACCACTTCTGTCACCTCATGCAACTTTTCTCAGTAGGTGATGGAGGACCCATCATTACCTTGGACGTAGTGGCGGGCAAAGCCTCCATCAGGGACTATTCCCGATCCTGCAGCGATACTGGGTGTCCATCTATCAAAGCTTCAGACTTCCAGGGTCGTACAACCTTTCATTCATTGATTGTGACGTATGGGCAACATGGCAATCTGTCCTACGTTGTGTCAGACGCAAGCTCGGGGGAAAAGCTTCTCTCCTATCATACCACTGGAGCCATGGGCACCGGAGGATCATAGTTGGTTTCCTTGTTCATTACATGTCATACAAATCGCTGACGAGATGTGAGCAGCATTAAATTTGGCGTCTACCGAGCAACGTATTCCGGAATGTCAGGCTCCAGGTGAGCCTCGTTTAAGTTACCATGGCCAGAACACCACCTAATAGTCTAGCGCAGTGCCGTATGTGGAGAATTCGCAATGCAACGACTATGAATCAAGACAGCGAATTTACATAAAAATTAAAATAAAATAAAAAGCGTCACCTGAGCGATTCGAACACTCGCGGGCAAAGCCCAACCGCTTTCGAACTACTGCGTAGCAGGCGATCCCGTTAACCACTCCGGCAAAGTGACTTCTGGAGAATGATTTCTTTCCTAGCCTCCAAAACCCAGGACGTGTATCAAACATTGAAGAAAAATATCATTATTATACCCCTTCTACTGCGAATCTCCTGTGTTATCTTTGCAGCTTTCTCGAGTAATAAATTCCTGGATGTAATGAACAAGTTTGTCTGTCTGTTCTTCCGTGACGGCGTTGTACAACGACACGCGGATACCTGAGGATGATAAGTATTTGTGCTCGCCGACAGACAGGAAACACATACCTCCAGTAGTTCTGAATATCAACGTCAGTATGTCATTTTTATAAAGGAAGCGATAACTTGCCGATGTCCTTTCAGGCCTTTCATATCCCGTTCGTTTGCGCCCTCCAAGAACCTTGCCTCTGAGCCATCCCCGACAACGTAGAACAAAATGTTCATCCAGCTACGTGCAGCTGGTGTCACCCTCCCTCGTAAAACACCTTTCTCTTTGCCTTCGTCCAACACAGCGTACAACTTGTCCGCCTTCCTCTTGTTAACGTCCTCGTAGTATTTCAGCCCGCCTAGGTCTTTCATCCTCTGCAGCACCAAGTTAGCAATGTATATCGCGAGCACCGGAGGTGTATTGTAGGCGCTTCCATGGTGGGCCATAGTCTTGTAAGCCATGGTCAACGGCACGGGAGTTGCCCCTAATTTAGCTGCTGCGTCGACATCGACGATACAGTCCTGGCGAACGATGAGGATCGTGAGACCCGCGGGACCGATATTTTTCTGAGCGCCGGCATAGATCACTGCATGATCGGCCAGTCGAGGGATAGAGCGCGACATGAACGACGAGGAGTGATCGCCGACCAAGGGCAAGAGCTGTCCCTTCGGAAGGAGGTGAAACGGAAAGGAGGCAGGTGAAGTGTCGTCCGATGAGAATTGGACGCCATCCACCGTCTCGTTCTCACAATAATAGATGAGGGCTGGATCAGAGGAGAATGTGTACGCCTCGTGGTTGGGGATGTTGTCGAAGGACTTGCCATCCTCTGATAACTTTCGCGCGTCAGCGGCAATGTTAACCCTGTTGGTACCGCCGAGCCGCTTTGCTTCTTCTGCCGCCTTTTTGCTCCACTGTCCGGTTATCACATAGTCCATGATGGAGTCCTCGTCCCTTGAGTTAGGGTGGAGTAATCGGTATCGTGCAAGGAGGTTCAAAACCACGGCAGAAAACTGGGCAGAACCCCCTCCCTGGGTGAATAAGATGGAGTGGGTGGATGGGACATCAAGCTGTGTACGAATGAGAGCTTCGAAGCCAGAGAGCAAACTGGCTATTTCTTTGGAACGATGAGATATCTCTGCAATGCCGATTCCTGTTTGGTTGAAGTTGAGAAGTCCTTCAGCAGCTTCTTCGAGAACAGATGAAGGAAGAGCAGACGGTCCAGCGCTGAAATTCATAGCTCTCGTTGACATGGTGAGCAGAATGGTGAGTACACTGAAGTTGTATAAGTGACTCGAGTCACGAGGTTACAGAGACAGGATGTGTATTAATTATTGAACATGTCCGTATGTAGCTATCAAAGCGAAAGAAACACACACGAAAGATTTGCGGAAGTCGTAGCAGGAGTCCTAGATATATAGTCGAGTACGCGACCTGGCATCAGATATCGTAGATGGATCGATGAATCGATGAATCGATAGGACTAAATTGAATAAATATCAGCGTTATGCTGGATGATGAGTGGCGAAGATCGCAATTGCAATAGTGAAGGACTGCAAGAGAATGGGAGGGATACTTGTCAAACATTTGGCAGATATGAGAAGGGGAGCCTAGGCGTCAATGGATGATAATCGTGCAGATCATGAAAGTGCTTGAGAACGGAGCGAGGAGGCGAAATTACAACGGCGTCGTGTTGAAATAAGATTAGATTGAGATCGATGCGACGACGACTGCTGGTGGAAGACAATGCAGAATATGTGCGTGGATGAGGCAGAGGCAGAGATGACGAATTATGTTTGCATTAATAAGAGCGACGGGGATCAATCAAAGTCGAAGAGGCAACCATTGGACTCGCCGTTATGACGGTCGCGGGGAATAAGGATGGGGTGAAGATTGTGGAAGCGGACTCGGGAGGGAGAAAAATGGGAACGTGGCGTTCGTGGCGTTCGTAGAGGGGATGAACGATGATATCCGCAACGAGAGGATGACGACACAAGCCAGGATGGTGAAGGATCGGGAATGTTTTGGCGTGGACTTGAGCGTAAAGGAGACTTTCGACGGCGGACAGGTCGAGCCCCACATGTGGAGGCAGATCGAGGAGGGACTTGTAGCTGAGAAAGGTCGGCGATGTCCCAACGATTAGACTGGTCAGAGCTGTCCATCGCTGAAATCCAGGGCAACTGATCAAAGAAAGTGGCTGCACCAATTGATTCGAAACGACAATCAGGTTGGCAGTGGCGGCGACGGCGCTGCAAAGGGCCACCATGATCGAGGGCACTGCGGCGTTTGGGTGGTGATTTCGCTGCGGGATCTCTAGTGGATGAGCATACAGCTAACGGACGAGGGGATGTTTCCAGCTGGATGGGCGACAAAAGGTTGGGAAACGGTGAGTCGACGTGCTATTCACGACCGACGAGGTCAGGGGACTATTACGATGCCAAGCGACAAGGACACATACCAAAGGCGTACCGCGAGACAAATAAGGGATGGGAGTTGAATCAGTGGTGGTCGCCACGTATGGGACAATGGCGGGGATGCACATGGCGATGAGGACGGTGGAAAGCAATAATGATACAAAAGAATACAGCAGCCAGACGTTGCTGAGCTTTATGGTTAAAAGGGTCAAGGGAAAAGAGCGACCATTGTCTTGCAATGCGCTGGGAGAACAATCAGCTGGAACAATGGGACAGCACAGAAGGCTCAATAAGGAATCCTGACTCGGGCAGGCGCATTTTACCACGGCTTTGTTCCCAACAAATTTAAATTCGAGTCACCACCCAGTTGCAAGAAACCCGAAAGAAATGAAATGATATTGTAGATTTATGGAATGACAAGAGTGTGTAAAGATGACGCGAAAAAATATATCGTGAACAGCACCGCCGGGCTTTGCGAAATCAATCAATCTCCTCCATCGCCGACGTAGACGCGCCCTCCAATGGTGGGGCAGCCTCGGTGCTCGCCTCAGCGTCTGCCTCCATCGGCTCATCTTCGTCGACATCGAGACCAAGCCTACAAAATTAAATTCAGTCTCTAACGTGTACAAGTATTTTCTGACACTTACGATATCATACGGTGGATTCGTTTCGCGAAGGACGTGGGCTCATCCAGAGTGAAGCCCGAAGTCAGGAGAGCCGTCTCGAAAAGCAAGTATGTCAAGTCGCGGACCGACTTGTCAGCCTTGTCTTCCGCAACTTTCCGCTTGAGCTCCTTGATAATAGCGTTGTTGGGGTTGAGCTCGAGTGTCTTCTTCGACGCCATGTAAGACGACATGGAAGAGTCACGGAGAGCTTGCGCTTTCATAATGCGTTCCTAAACAATATTCAGAACTCCCATGTATGGTTAACTGAATAGCACTGAAGACATACCATATTCGACGACCAACCGAACTGCCCCGTAACGAGCACACAGGGAGAATCGGTGATACGGTTGGATACCACAACTTTCTCGACCTTGTCGCCAAGCGCCTCCTTCACCGTCGAGCACAGTTCACTGTACGCCGTGTTCTCTTCCTCTCGTGCCTTCTTCTCCTCTTCGGTTTCTTCGAGCTCTAGTCCCTCCTTAGACACACACACGAGCTTCTTGCTCTCGAATTCCTTCAACTGTGTAATCGCGTACTCGTCGATGGGATCCACAAGGAGGAGAACCTCGAAGCCTTTCTTCTTGAGCACCTCGAGGAACGGTGAGTCGCGTACGGCGGCAAGCGACTCGCCGGTGAGGTAGTAGATCGATTTCTGAACTTCGGGCATACGAGTGATATAATCTTTGTTTTCAGCGTTGTTGCAGTCAGCGCCGAATACCAATATCTACAACGTAGACATACCTTTCAGCGAAACTTGATCATCGCTCGACTTGGTGGAGTAGAAGCGCAAGAACTCGGCGAGCTTGCTTCGGTTCTGGGCGTCTTCGTGGATGCCAAGCTTCAAATTCTTGCCAAACGCCTCATAGAATTTTTTGAAATTGTCCTTGTCCTCGGCGATCTCCGTGAACAAATCCAAGCTTTTCTTGACAATGTTTTTGCGAATGACTTTGAGGATCTTGTTCTGCTGGAGGGTCTCACGCGAAATGTTGAGGGGAAGGTCCTCCGAGTCAACAATGCCCTTGACGAAGTTGAGGTACTCGGGGATGAGATCCTCACAGTCGTCCATGATGAATACGCGGCGAACATAGAGCTTGATGTTATTGCGCTTCTTCTTGGTCTCGAAAAGATCAAATGGCGCACTGATGACATCCATGAGCTGCTGACACGGGCAGTTGACGAGAGTACATTACCGCTTTGGAACAAAAAGTATAGCCTTGAACTCGAGCTGTCCTTCAACGGAGAAGTGCTTGACGGCTAAATGGTCCTCCCAGTCGTTGGACAAGCTCTTGTAAAACGAAGCATATTCCTCAGTTTTGATGTCCGAAGGAGTACGGGTCCAGATGGGCTTCATCTTGTTCAGCTCTTCGTTCGTCGTCTCCTTTTCCTTGATCTTCTTGGTCTTCTTGTCCTTCGGCTTTTCGTCTTCGTCCTCCACATCCTCGATCTTGGACTTCGACGCTTCCTCGTCGTCCTTCTCGTCCTTCTCTTCCTTCTCTTCCTTCTCTTCCTCTGGTGCCTCTTCGGCCTCATCGTCCTCGACTTCCTACAGGACGGCACCGTCAATAAGCTGAATTCGATCAAGACTCAATCACGACCAACCTTCTCGACCTCCTTCGTAACCGCCAGCTGAATGGGATAGGAGATGAACTCGGAATGCTTCTTCACGATCTCCTTGATCTTCTTCTCTTCCAAGTACTCCAGTTGATCCTCCTTGAGGTACAAGCGGATCTCGGTGCCGCGGCCAATAGGCTCGTTGACGGTGTCAGGGGTAATAGTGAAAGTGCCTCCAGCGGCGGACTCCCAGATATACTGCTCGTCATCGTTGTGTTTTGAAATGACTTGAACACGCTCGGCAACAAGGTATGCGGAATAGAATCCAACACCAAATTGACCAATCATAGAAATGTCCGCGCCGGAGCTCAAGGCTTCCATGAAACCCTACAAGAGATAGGTTGACACCGTCGAAGCCAGTATAAACAATGACCTCACCTTGGTGCCCGACTTGGCAATGGTACCCAGGTTGTTAACCATGTCTGCCTTGGTCATACCGACACCGGTGTCGCGGATTCTCAGAAGCTTGTTCTCTTTGTCGGGAATGATGAGGATGTTAAGCTCCTTCCCCGAGTCAAGGACCGAAGGATCAGTAAGGGAAGCATATCGAATTTTGTCGAGTGCATCGGAACCGTTGGAAATCAATTCACGGAGAAAGATTTCCTTATTGGAGTAGAAAGTATCTTGGTGACATGTCAGATCACATCCAAAGCGACAGTCTTAACGATGACTTCGACTTACTGATGATCAGGTCGAGCAACTGACTGATCTCAGCCTGGAATCCGAAACGTTCGGTGGCCATTTTTTTTTACTAGGAATGGGTAAGGACGCGACGCGATAGGCAGCCAACAACCCAATATACTCACAGAAGGGGTTGGGGGTTGGGGGTGTGGGGGCAAAAGGCGAATATGGTGTGATAGAAGGCGGACGAGGCTGGGCGCTGGGCAAGGGTGGTTTATGTATACCGAAATAAATTCGTTCTCGAAGTTTCGACGCGTTCCTTCAAAAGGTAGTTCTCACGCAGATCAGATATGTTCCAGTAAGTTCTGGAACTTTGCCATTTCTAACCTTGTGGCTCCTTGAAATACAGTAAAACGACGAATATAACTCTGTACTGACTGTAGCTGACAATAATAAGCCTATCTGAATGTGGGACTGGCTCTTGGGTCTGATATCAAACCCTTTTTACGACTGACCTGACCTTTCAGCACTTCGATCATGGCCTTCATCTCCTCCACCTCTTCTATCAATTCAGTGTTCTCAGTCCTGAGTTTTGTATTTGCCTTGAGTAACGTCGATTTTTCAGCTACAAATGCTGCAATCTCCGCTGCGGGCATCTGCCGCGATGCTTCACTTTTCTTGTTGGCTAAAGTTAAACGCGCCTCCAATGCTTGAATTTGCCGACGATATGCGCTAATTCAACCGAGTATTGGTCATTGTTTAACAAAAGAGCCTTGAATTTCTCACCGCCCGGATTCCTCTAATTCTGCTTGGGTTTGTTCGTGGCTTTGAATGCGCAACTCCATTTGCTTGTATTGGCATTTCATGAGCTCAATCAGCTCCGCTCGTTCGTTGAAGTTCTTGAAATCTTCGTCCCTGACGCAACATCACGCGGAATTCGCAGAAATGAACATAGGAGAACACACCAAATACGTTGCATTTTCACATGTTGCTCGATCTCCCTCTCGTAGTCCGTCAGTCTGTCAATTTTAGGCTGGACTGCCTTGATTTGCGTCTGAAGCTCGAAGACCTTCTTAGTTGCGTCCTCTAAGAGTTTCCCTTGGGCAGCAAATAGAGCCTGCCGAGATGTGAATGAGGCAAGGCGGTCACACAAATCTAGTGTATGCAAACACACCTGTGTTTCCTTCTGGGCTGTCCGAAGCGTCGCGGCCTCTGATATCCAAGACTTTTTTTCCTCTCGAAATTCACGTAGCTTCTTGCCCAATTCCGAATTCCAATCCGAATACTTGTTCTTGGCCGAGGATGCTTGTTCCTTGTGATCTCTTAGTTCTTTTTCTAAGCCGACGACTTGCGTTCGGTATTTGCGAAGTTTATTGTACTGATGCGGTACGATAAAACTAGGCAACTTTAATTCGGCGGAATCACGCGAAAACGACGCACCAGCCCTTGCCGTTCGGCTTCCGCATTCTTCGACAGGATGCGATCCTGATAGAGACGGCCAATATGTTTGACATTTTCCCTCGAGAGCCAGAGCTCAAAATTGAGCTCGTTCCGCAACAAAAGCACTTCCCGTTGCAGACCTGCAATTGCTTCAGCAACGTGAGATGGTATTTCGTGGGCGCCCGGTAAAGATGATGAGTCTTGCGGCAGAGGGACATTGCCTTTTGCGGGAGTAGCGGTGGTTGTCCCAAACAGTGCTAATGACCACTGTGAAGTAGGCTTCGAAATATTAACATGCAGGCCACACTTGAGCGCCACCGAAGTTGCAATCATATCCTGAAGCGATATATGTAGGCCTCCCGACGACAAATCGATGGGGGCTATTACAGGGCCCGTTGAAGGTTCCTCTGCTTGGCTACGTCGTGTGGATAAATTTGTTGGATCGGTCGCTGCTTTGTGTTCTTGTCCACAATGCCTTTCCTGCATTGCCAAAGTAGCATTTCGGACATCAAGCATATTGGATTCGCTGACTATCCGAGCAACGTCGTAACGTGTCCAAAATTCGGGTAGGGATAACTCATCTGTAGCATCACGCCATATGATTAAGGGATGACAGGTGTGGCCTCGAAGAAGTTTCTGAAAAGTGATCAGTATCGCGATGCTCAAAACGTGAAAAGCATCGATTACCTCGCTTTTGCTCCGGATCTTGCTTCCGTCTAAACTATCTTCCCATCCTAAGGAATAGGGACTTTCGAAGTTATTCTGGGTAAGATACAAAACTGGGTTCCGCAGGAATATGAGCACGTTGCAAGGGAAGAGATAGTACAGGATCGTGAAATATCGTCGCGGTGAAGGTGCGGACGATGTGTTGACACGGAATGATAGATCCAGCCGTTCCCAATGAAGGTCTGAGCGAATATCGAACGCGTGATTAGTTGAAATCTCCCGTTCCCCCTCACTGTCCGTATCTGCGACAATATCATTGTCCCGGGTCGGAGAACCGCGAACGGAGGGAGGTCCCTCCTTCCAACATAAGACCCTTGCCAAAATCGCGAGAAGACTCGGGAGAATAGTCTTGAGCTGCTCGCAAGCCTCTAATGCAAATATAGGAAATAGATTTGCGAGTAATGTTAGGCCAATGGTGCAGAGAGTAGATGAGTTATCCAGAAGAAGAGAATATAGTACTTTTGACATCAGTGGATGCGTGGCCAAAACTGCCGCTGCTGATGTGGGGAATGACTTTTCCGACACGAATAAATTGAGGAGCATAAGTAGTTGAAGGCGAGATGACGGCGTTGAAAAACAGTCGTGAATCTCCATCATTAAATCCTAGGGAAACCTATACTCAAGCGACTTTCGGAGTAGGATAAGCAATTACTCACGTAAGGGCGTTCAATACCAAAGGTGAGTAGGATATTTTCCAGATTTTCTTTCCAGCGGGTCTTTTTCACTCTCTGCGCTTGATCCAATTCCGCCCACTCCAAAAAGTCATCCCCCGATCCCCCATTGAAAGCGTCCAGTAGGTACAAGTCCAGGAGTCGACGGCGAAACTCGCACACTTTCTCGGGATTATGTTGATCGGCCCTTTTCAGAGCAGATACAACCAATTCCTTTGCATGGTTCACTGCTGTCGTTGAAAGTTTTGCTTCCCGCAGTGCTGGCCGCAGAAGGAGGTCAAACCAAGTTGAAATTATGGAAGATGATGCAAGTAAGGTGCGGAGGTGGTAAAGCACAGCTAAGAACACTTCTGTCTGAGATAGCGATGAATGGTCAACGACATCGCGGTGAATAGCCTGTAGGTCGTCTTCCAGTTGGAATAGCCGAGTTTCCGGTTCCGTCGACGAGGAGCACTCGGATACAAATTCGTCCACAAGCAGGAGTAATTCTGTTGGCGGTAAAGCGTCTGGAAGTCCCTCCAGTACTGATCGAATATTACGGGAAAGTGTTACTGGCATGGTGTTTGAAGCGAAGAGCCTGTCACCTCGTCTGCTTTACTTTGGACTGCATATTGACTTTGCTTTCACAGGAAACTGGACGGCCTGACACTACCCGTTCGCCAGTCCTCCACTAGCTAAGAAGTTCGACAAATAATACAGGTTCATTATATTCGTTCTGAAGGGCCTGAGCGCTGAGCTTGCAAAGTTGGTTGCTGAGTCGAGATCGGGGTTTGTTTATTAGACTATTAGACCGAACCTAGTTTTTTCTTCACCTCCAGGTCGAAAGCGAAGTCTGCCCAGATGTCGGCCACTATAGAAGAAATTTCGTCGGATCACTCCGAGCACGAACGCGAACATGAAGACCCTACCTCTGCGGCTGCTCTTGACAAGATACAGTCGCGCTCGGAAAGAAAAGCCAGGAAAGCTCTGCTGGGTTTGGGCCTGAAAAAGGTCCCCAATATCACTCGAGTGACTTTGCGAAGACCCAAAAACGTACGCCTGACCAAGTAAAACATTTTAGCGTCTTTCTAATCATAGCGACAGGTTCTTTTCGTCCTCGCTTCGCCCGATGTGTACAAGTCATCGAATAGCGATTGCTACATCATCTTCGGCGAAGCGAAGGTATGACCGGTTGCTTTTTCTGCCCAATTTATTCGTTGTCTGATCTGTTACGCGTTCGCAGATCGAGGACATGAACTCTCAAGCTCAGCTCTCGGCTGCTCAACAACTCGCGGCTAGCGGTGGTGGTGGTGGTGGTGCAACAAACATAGAAAGCTCAGGAATCGGAGAAGCTCCAGATGATGACGATGACGATATTCCCGAACTTGAGGCGGTGGAAGATGATGGACCTGTTGACGAGACAGGTGTTGACCCAAAAGATATTGATCTTCTGATGGCCCAGGTGAGCCTCACTAAATAAATTCGTTCCATCGCTCATCCCATACCTCTATATAGGTGAGCTGCTCTCGGGCCAAAGCAGTGCGAGTGTTGAAAGACAGTGGCGGAGATCTTATCAATGCTAGTGTGTATCACGTCTTATTCAATCGATATGCCTGGTCTTACCATGTGCTCAGTTATGGCGGCGGGCGAATAATCTTGTCTTGTCTGATCTCATGTATCTCCCCAAGTGCTTGCTCGCAATTCATCCGCGTGGCCATTGAGTCTATTCTCAATTGAGGAACAAGCGGTTATCTGAACAATTAAGTTAGCGCTCCCAACGCCTCAGCTCGACATAGTAATTGGACCTCTCCCATCCCTCTTGCACGATCTCCACGCCCCTCCCTTTGGCGACGTGCTTCTCAGTTGATGGCAGAACCTCCAGTCCTAGTTCTTCAGCTGCGCTTCGCGTGAGTGCGACGAGTTCGCCCTCCGAAAACATGTGATAATAACGATGGTATACTCTTGGTTCCTCAGAGTGTATGTTGTAGGTAACACCGGAGTTCCTACTCCATTTCTTCTCAGCAACCGGCTTTGATAAAACCCACGGCACGAATACATCTTGTCCGTTGTTGATTACTGTGGTGGTTTTCTGTGGATGGCTGGGAATACTTCTCTTCGATAACTCGTCTTGCTCGATGGCCCAAACATAGATCAAGATACGCCCGTGAGCCGGGGACACACATTGAAGAAGTCGCTGCGAGACGTTGAGTTGCCATGCCATTAGGAAACTTGAGACCCACTTGTATGGCCTGTTTACGGCGTTCATGAGTGGACAAATGGTGTATAGTCGCGATTGAAATAGCGTAGTCCTGAACCACTCAATCGAAGTTCCACCTTTTGATATAAAGGAATTGACTCACAAACGTCTCAAGCCTCCATCCACCTCCAAGCACATCACCCCATACGACTTCCCTGATCATCCCCGAGTCCCCCACCATCCTAGCAATCCCCAGCAGATTTCGACTTCTATCTAGGCCTATTGTCCACAAGCTTCCAGGTCGGCCCTCTGGCAATGGAAGGTACTTTCCGTTGCCCGTGCCGGAATCCAGTCCGACCCACCCTGTCGGCAGGCTGGCGAGAAATTGGGCGACGAGCGGCCATGGCTGACCAAAGTGACGGATACACTGAGATGTTCAACTGTATCAAGTCAATTGAACTCACTTTGTAACGCGTTGAAGAAAAATGAGAAGCTATGTGGTCGTACACTTCATGAACATGTGCATCTTCGTGAGCTTGCGGGTTATCGGTGATGACTGTTGTGACTATGTTTGGACGAGAAGACATGAAGGGACTCGTGGGTGGATTTCCTTAGTCGTGAAACATATATACTGGCAAATCTAAAGGGCTCATTTATAGAAAACCCATCTCTTCATCCAAGAAATCACGAAATCTGCTTGGGTCGAACGGGGGGAAGGGCACAAGGGTCGAGGGATTGAAGTTCTCGATGGTTTGTGATAGGTCGCTGATTTTCAACTTCGGTCACTAGAATGGAATCGGAACGAGTAGCACTCACCGAACGGTCGAGGATGCCAGATGGCCCAGGTCGGCGAGAGTCGTGGCTAGTTCCTGCTGGTGATTGTCCAGCAATGTTGTATTCGGCACCACGATCAATGGTTTACCAAGTCGAAGTACGTCCAGTATGGTTCCCGAGCCTACCTCGCGTCAGCGACGTAATGGCAAAGGAAAATAACTATACCTGCATGGCTTATGATTAAATCTGCGCGGTGATATTCGATTATCAATGAGGGTTTGAATGTCCAAAGTTCAATGTCGACACCCTCCTTTTGCATCATAAATGTCGAGTTTCCGACATCTCTCGCCAGGTCAAAGTTGGATTTACCGCATTGGATGACGAGACTGGTATATTTCTTTCGACGCAGACTACGGAGAACCGGTTCTGAGAGCACGGTCTGGATGAGCGCGTCAAACTGGGTTGAACCAACGGTGACCAAAGCGATCATCGTAAAACAACTTGAAATTGATATTCGGCTGTGGCAAGTCTCCCAATGGGCTATACACTTTGCGTGCTAGGTTTTTATTGCCTCTTCTCTCGTGACTATACCAGTTGAAGTCTCTTCAGGATGTGGAACCATGGGCATAGCCATCCTCTCGGGAGTTATCGCCAGCTTGGAACATCGTTCTACTACTCATGATATTCCCCAGTGGGAGTCACATACACCAGGAACATTAACGCCGACGGGGGCCCCAGATGCGGCCGTGCCGTCTCGTTTCATCGCCTGCGTGAGTCGGCAGGACAGCGCAAAGAAGCTCAAGGTCACTTTCGGTGACCTGGTCGAAGTTATGGTCGGAAAGAATCTGGAAGCGACAAAACAATCTGACGTTGTTCTGCTTTGGTCAGTATCTTATGGTTTCCTCATGAAATTCTCTACTCAGTGATATCTTGCAGCTGTAAACCCCAGATTGCGCACTCCATCCTTACAGAGCCAGGAGTCAAAGAAGCTCTGGAGGGCAAACTATTGATCAGTATTCTTGCAGGGTTGACTCTATCTCAGATTTCCGCCTGGGTTGTTCCTTCAACAAGAGTCATTCGTGCTATGCCGAACACTCCATGTAAGGTTTGCAAAATCTCTCCATCACGCCTCCTATAAATTCATATTTCGATTGGTGTAGATTCGTGAAGGCATGACGGTCGTCAGCACCTTGTCAAAGTCCTCGGAGAGCGACATTGACCGTGACATAATCCTTAAGATTTTTTCTTCGATCGGTCGCTGTCGCATCTTGGATGAAAAGCACTTCGACGCATGCACAGCACTTTCCGGTTCTGGTCCTGCATTTGCTTGTATTTTCTTGGAGGCCATGGCTGACGGAGGTGTTATGATGGGTCTTCCAAGAACGGAAGCTCTTGAGTTAGCAGCTCAAAGTATAACTTTATATGTTTTGTGGAGTTTAAGGTAATCCTGAACTACTCCCGGGTAGCCTTACAAGGAGCGGCTCGCATGGTGCTTCAGAACGGGGCACATCCAGCTCAGATAAAAGATTCCGTAACCAGTGTGTCCACTTGATATGTTGGAAAGAACTCGATTATTGACAGTTACAACGTTGCAGCACCAGGAGGATGTACAATTGCAGGGTTGCTTGCGTTGGAAGACGGCCGGGTCAGATCTACTATTGCACGCGCAATTCAGATTGCTACTGAGCGAGCTAGAGAACTAGGCCAGCCAGCGAAGCCGCAATAGATTATCTCTTGATCTCCTTGTCACGTCGACTGTTTTTATTATAAAATCGGCTGAACGCGTTGTTTGCAATCATACGGCGGACGGCTTGATAAATCTCTGACGTTGGACTTTGTATGATATGAATAGCAGAGAGAAATTGAAAATACTATTAACCACACAAGTGATTGCTGTTTTCAATCATTACCTTTCGAAAAATAAATATTTCAAAGTCAATAACCTGGGTAAAAATTATAACTAGTGAAATACTTCACCAATTCACATAGTTTCAAAGGAAAAATCTGTCTACCTTCAGAGGGCTATCTTTCTCTGTATTTATATTTTGAAAATATTTTATCTATAGAGAGTTATAGGTGAATTGTTTATTTCAGCCACTCCAACTTGTACAATGAATATCTCCACAACCAATGCTTGGATTTACATGCTTGTGGAGAGATGCTTGTTCTATTTTTCAAGGGCTACAAGTACCCCATATTAGATTTGTCTGTGTCTTAATTATGAAGGAAAATTGACCTTGATAATGATAAAATCAAGTGCAAACATCAGCAAACCTTGATTGGTGAGCAAGCGCTGTGTAGCGGAGTTATAGCACCTAGTATAGCGGCCATAGCGTCACACGCAGGTCCCCTTTCGGTAGCGTTAGTCAGTGTCACGCGAATGCCATATACTATGATATAGCTGTGTGCCACTGCTATAGAGCGCTATAGAGCAGTGCATAGGCTGCACCTTGTCTACATATCTCCAACACTTGTCTACATATCTCTGAC
This sequence comes from Hygrocybe punicea, assembly GCA_963556145.1. Classification (NCBI taxonomy): domain Eukaryota; kingdom Fungi; phylum Basidiomycota; class Agaricomycetes; order Agaricales; family Hygrophoraceae; genus Hygrocybe; species Hygrocybe punicea. The sequence continues at coordinate 5,294,272 of OY744462.1, read as the reverse complement.
ACTTGTCTACATAGCTTCGTGCATCAGATGTGTAGCATTACATAGCGCGCCAACCTCTGTATAGCGCTATCTAGTGTTCTCTAGCCTAGTGAACACGAGCACCTGTATTATTTTATATATATTATATATATTGCTCCATCCTTGATTGTTGCGGTTAAAGGGTTATCAGATTAAAACTAACTACAACACGGCGGCACAATTCCTAAACACCAGTCCATTTCTCAGTCCAAGACCAACGCCATTCCATTGTCTGCGCGATGCTTTTCCATGCCATTGCGAGTCCTGTTCAAAGTATATTAGAGGGATGACACTGCACTCATGCATCACTCACTTGGTGTTTTCAGCCCACTGCCTCTGGGCTGCACAAAATTTTCCCCAGTGATACAGGTTTGCTTTCAAAGACTCAATGAGTCTCCAGATCGCCTCGTAATGTTCTATGTAAGCATCCTCGGAGAATTCGTGTTTCTCATCATAATATCCGTTCGCGTAGGCATCGAGAATACATTTTATCTGTAACAAATGTTGAGCTAGAGTAGAGTATACGAATAAGAATGTACCACAGTTGCAACAAGTGCAACAGCACCACAAGGGACTTCCTGTTCGAAATCTTCTGGAAACAACGATGCTAGCTTCAAGGGGCCATAGAAAATTTGAATTAGTTCGATAATGGCCGAATGCACCAGATTGTTTGTCTTGCCCTACAGAAAAAGTGAATGAAAGCCATTTATCTTTCTAAGCTACTTCGCACCTGGCTGTCTTTGTGTTCACCTTGAAGAAAGAATCCTTTATCCACCAACCGCTCGACATTTGCCGAAACAGCGGCTAGATATTCCATCTGTCCAGGGACAGTTTCTGTTGGGAATAGAGGGTAGCGAGATTCTACAATGGCTTTAGCCCTTGACTTGATTTCACCGCAAAATGTTGAACGATCGCTAAAGAGCTGTAATACAAATTGGACAATATCTCACATGTGAACTTTGAATACTCACATAAGCAATCATATCACTTTCGTGCTCGGGATAAAATCCTGCGAAAAATCAGAACTCATGTTCAAAAATTGATGGTCGATCTTACCTTGTTCCACTCGGCCACCTTTTCTTTCATATTCGAGTAGGGCATCAGCAATGCACTTGGCCGCAGTCTCACGATGACCTTCATTTGAGGGGTTTGGGAATGCGCATTTGATTGTCATCCATTTTCGAAAGCACGCCTTTGCGTTGTCAAGGACTTTCCTCCACCACAACGGATAGAAACGATATCTCTTTGGGTTAGTTGATGTTTTACTGTAGGCTTTGTGGGAGTGTCGTTTGGCCTTCGGCCTAGTTCTAGATTTGTTGTTGCTTTCAACTTCGGCTTCAGAATCAGTCGTGGCATTGTCATTGTCTCGTTGGCCAGATTCCTGGATTGCACGAAGTTGATGGGCATTGGGTGGCTTATGTGCACGATTTTGCCGGTGATGGTCAGCAACAACATCATAAGAGTCATCCTCCATATCCAACTAAAATACTATATATCAATGGGCACAGCGCAAAATTAAGAGGAACACACATCATTTACGTGATTATTTATGGCTGGTGTCCTGAGTGAGTTTTCAGTAGCATTTTCATTTCCAGAGGGTACCTGGCCAAATTCTGGCGGTGGGGTACAGTAAGAAAGTAAAAAAATGGCATGAAAATGACAATATACCTAAGTTTTCTTCGGAATAACGGTTCTGGTCGTTGATTGCATAGTCATGAATGTCGTGATGGATGTCATTAGAGTCGATCGAATGGCCGTGAGCGTCATTATGAATGTCGTTAGTGTCATGAATATCGGTAATGTCACGATTAATATTGTCAGAGTCAGCGTCATAAAGGTCATTAGTTGCCGAATACATTCGGGGGTGGATTGGTGATTCCTCTTCAGATAAAACTAACCTATGATTGACGGCGTTAGTATCGGCGTTGGCATGGTTATAGTTATGGTCTCTCAAGGGTGAAAGGTTGTTTGCATATTGAGGGCCGGTTACATCTCGACCTATATGGCATTGAAGATGTACAGCAGAGTTGCCCATCAAAAGGAGAGGATCAATGGTTGGTGGACACCTATGGGAACATCAAAAGATTGTCACTAAATAGCGAGGCTACCAACCTAGCACTTCTGGGCCTTTGATAGGTTCCCACTCCAGAAGCATGAAGACTTGGTGAATGAGAATGACTTTTGGATAATGCAGCAGACAGCACTGGAGGAGAGTCGAAACCGAACTGATAGGAATCATTTCATAGCGCTGGTTCAGATTGCTGGGTGGGCAAAGGAACTGACACTGAGGCACGTTGTCTACAGACAGCGTCATAAAACTGTCACTGATTATGAGAGGTGGCCTACTTTCCGGGTCCTAGCGAGGTTCCCACTCCAGAATTATGAGGACTCGGCGAACGAGGATGGCTTTCAGAGGAGGGAGCAGACAGTGCTGGAGGAGGGTTGAAACCAAACTGATAGGAATTGTTTCGTAGCACTGGTTCTGTACCAGGAGGTACAATGCGGACAGGTTGCTGGACAGGCAAAGGAATTGACAACAGGGCCTGCTGTCCACATTCCACAGCAATTCCCTTGGTAGCAATAACATGGTTCAGACCGATACAGTGAATGCAATGCAATGCTATACTCACCTTTTGAGTGCGACATTTCTTGGTCTTTGGTGGAGGGGCCATAGGGTTTTCGACAGTTGATGCCGGGATGTCGTCCAATTGTGCATTTTTGCGTTTCCTAGTCCCGCTCTTTCGCGTCACACAATCTGATACGATTTGAAGCCGTTCAAGACCACCTGTACCCTTTGATGAATGGTCAGAGTGACGTAGAACAGGTTTGTTTTCTATGGAAACTCAGTTATTTAATCTGGGACTAGTCAGTGGGAAGATGGACCTTTATCACGCAAGCCTTCCAATCCTGTACTTGTTTCTGGAGCTTGTGGTAAAGGACTAGCCCGAGTGCCAGTGTTGGAGTTCAAGTTGGCTTCGCCAGCACCACTGGCACGTAAAGGACCAACATGAGAATGACCCGGAGCTGCACTCTTGCGTGGAGCCATTACACCCAGGGCTTAAGCTTTGCCACCCAGCTCTAGGTGCAACAGGACTGGGTGGAGAAGTTGGCTAAGCTTGGTTTTTTTTATTTTTAAAACACCGCTGCTAAGATGTGACCTCTCCCGTATGGGCCGTACCTAGTAAATTTGTTGTGGGTTTGTAAGACTGCCATAGCAAATGATCTTTTAAGTAGAATATAGACTTGGATGCAGGACCACAGATTTAGAATATGAATGTACTATACATCTAAGGAATAGTACATGTTTTTATCAAACCATTTGTTTGGAAAAAATTCGGGACAATACTCGAGACTTGTTTGTTTAGTTAATTGTGTGTTGGCAGCAGCATGAAAATGAGGGATGAGGTCTGCAGGGGCCCTCAAACTCGAAAGTGGAATCACATCACCCATGCGTGTGCCATTAGCACGGTGACTACGCCTCAGAACATACATTTGCATGATGGGGTCTGGACACATGATACGGGGAGATGCCGGAGTCAATGTAGCTGCTTGTGGCACAATATTGAAATGCTGCACATAGGCAAGAAATGGGTAGAGAGCAGGATCTGCCCGCCAATTGTCCAAAGGTACCACGCGGAAAATAAGTCGAACCTGTATGACAGAATGCCCTGCAATCACCATCATCAATCACAAACATTAATGGGGTGAAGCACCTCACCAGAAATACCACTTTGCGGCCATACCATGTGGGGGTCTGTATTTGTGAATGCAGTATCATAACGTCCGAGAGGCCATTCAGATATGGGGGGGTGAGCAAACAATTTCATTGGTGTTGAGACAACGTCTGGGCAGTGGTAGTCCTTCAACTGCATCCACATTGCTGACCATACCTGCAATTTGTCGACCAAAATTGATGTGTTAGCCACAGCTGAGCGACGGCCACCAATAGTGTACACTTTTTCACGATGTTCAAGGCATTGAAGGCGGTAGGAAAGTGCGAGCTCAAGATCAGGAATGTTAAATTTGACCATGACATCTTCCAGACGCATTCTTTTGAAAGTTGGATCCCGAGACAAGTGGAACGCTGTCGAATGAGAGCCCCAAGTTCGGAGTGGATGGGGAATGGAAACATCATGCATGGATGAAAGATGCTCAGCTACTTTGAAATAGTTGACGGGAATTCGACGAGATCTGATATTTGAGACATCACGGATCCTTTCTAGGAGTGAAGTGCCTGCCTGCTGGGGATGCAAATTGTCGTCATCAGAACTAGAGTCCGACTCGCCTTCAGTTTCGGAAGAGTAGCCCCCCGAGCGTTTGGGTGCCCTGTTGAGTGTTTCCATTTCACGAATAGCCGTTGCGAGGTCGAACCGCTGACACCTATCGATCTGATCCAGTGTATGACATATTTGGCTTTCATATCGCTGGTTGTTACCAGATCGAGCAGGGTCCTTGACAACTTCATTGTGTGCATGTTCTGTAGCGTCTGCGCTGTACTGGCAGGGGACACCATTCGTTCGAATTTTCGCAGACACTCTGCAATATCTCTAATTTGGGTATATGCCAATTGTTGATTTGCTTCTTTTTCTTCCCAGTACGTGCGCCAGCATCAAGAATCGCTTGTTTGTGGTCATGGAATTGTTTCAGCGCGACCTCTATTTTTATGCGAGTATGTTCATCAATCATGGGAGACTGGGCAAGGTATCGGACGTCCATCAAGGTGTGAATGGCAATAACAAAGGGATTTGGTACTGCACCGGCAATGATGCCTATGATGTATCGCTGGATGTTTCTGTGATCCTGTCCCATTGTTTCCTTGAGTTTTGAAATCCCCCCAGAAAAGTATCGAAATCCGGTGTGAGGGTGCAGGACAGAAAATTGAAAATCAATTTCACTCTCGCCAACGGCATGAATGCACCACTTCAAGTCGTGATCCCAGAACATTTTGTGCAAATGATGAAGCGGTTCAAGGGAAAAAACTTTATCTGGATCTGCTAGCGGCCAGTCCCTCCAAAATGGCTGATCTACTCCATTGAGCTGAATCTTTTTCGCCACTTTGATATAGGCAGCTAAATCATGGACTGGATCAACTGCCGAGGCCAGAGAGTCAAGTTGTGCCAGCGTGGTAGACGCCGTTCTTGGCTCATGTCGATATGAGTTGCCAAATTGCTTGTATGTGGCCATTGTGAGATGTGAGGTTTTTCCACCGACCCCTGCAAGCATTGCAGCCTCTGGGGTATCGGCAATGTATCCTGCAAGAGGAGTGAAACAGTATCGCGTGTTGCCATGGGGGTCACTAAACATGATGCCAAAATGGGCAGCCTTCTTCAGAGGTGACAAAACGAAATCTAGGCATTCATGGATCAGTCAGTGTAGAGATCCATATCTCTGTGAGCACGTATTCTTCTATTTTCCTTCATCCCCCTTCCCTCTGCATTCCCCTCTCTTGATTATTTTCCATTTCCTTCATACACTCCCTTTATAGATACTATACAGTACCTATATAGTGTTTTGTGTACATACATACAAACAAGTTGAGTTTTGGGTTTTCACCCCAACGACAAGAACTTGCACACCCTGAATCCGTGCCTACAAAGGCCGCGTTCACCACATCGGTTCTCTAGAACACCCCGGAGATTATTATCCTTCTCGATGAACTTGGGGATGGGGAGAAGGGCAAGGAGTAAAAACACATGATGTGAGCCTTTGCAACGATATTCACCCTTAATATTGGCAAGGCTGATGAGCAGAGGGTGCGCCTTCCGATCACCTGCCAAAACGGATATATTGGTCTTATCCGAGGATAAGATTGTCCCGAGAAGCGTAGCACCTGCCGGGATTTTCGTCTTTGAAAATTGATGAATATTTTGATTAGTGTATAAAAAAAATAGTTACCTGCATCTCCCAAGCATCATCGCATGACAACCATTCGGTGTAGATGCGTGTGAGCTTCTCTGCAGTCTTAAACAAACGATAAGGTGCATACTCGATGTCGTCCCCGAGAAGGGGTGAATTAAATAATGATTTCAGACATTCAATTGGGTCATGATAATATAGGGTGATCGGAGACTTTGTAGGATGAGTCGTTTGCCATGGTTTTGCTTGCCATTTAGGACCAGGCGGAAGCAACTCAGCCCGACCTCTTAATTCTTTAGCAGTTCGAAATGATAACGGTAGTTGCTTGATCTATGAGGTTTCAGTTCAGTAAGTATAGCCGAAGGCAAACTACACACCAATTCGAGGCGCAAGAACTGGTCGATAAGTCCCATGCTCATGCCAGATAAGAGCAGGAACAACCCCATTTGCCAATCATTCTGTGATGCGAATGGATAATAAAGATTCTCTTGACGCATGTCAGAGAATTGATCGAGGTCAAATTCGTTCATGAACGAGGTGCCGGGGCCAAACGTAGATGCTGCACCAAGGAAATCCTCACAAAATGGTGTGGAATCGGGGAAAGACGAATTATCCAAGTCCATCTCGAATCTCCCCTTCAGACATTGGCGGTCGATTCCGCTGGGGTCCAGATCTTCATAGGGACCGTCATCGACCAGTTCGGTAGACATGGTGGGCCAGAGAGTCTGAGTTGTAGTCGGCCTGTCAAAGACACTTGCACAGGAAGACCAGGGTTGATTGAGGTGACGGGTCACACTGAAGACAGAGTCAACGACTTTTGAACATCTAGGGCATTCCGCCTGACTCGGAGTCATAGTTGTTTGAATTCCAGGTTGGGATTGTGATGGATCTCCGATTAAATGGACTTGTCCATGTTTACCAAAAAACACACTCCACTCGTGCAAATGCCTTTGGGATACTCCTCTTCCGTCCCTCCAACACCTACTCCTCAAGCACTCTCCTCCTTCGTAGTGATGCCGAAGTTCGGTTCAGAACCGGTCCGAACCTGGTTTGAACCGCAAACCGAACCGAAAAACCCGGTTCGGTTCAGCCAAATGCTGAACCGAAACCGATGGTTCGGTTTGCAGTTCTGTGGTTTTGAGCGGTTCTGAACCGCGTTTAAACCCGGTCCGAACCGCGAACCGATAGATACGGTTCTTCCCGTCATTTTGATCCCCTGATCATCCAAAACGGTCAAGTATTGAGTGAGTTATGATTAAAACAACTTTTACTCACAATATATATATATATTGGATTTTAAAAATGGCAATAACATTATAAATAAAATAGATAAAATAACCAAATTATTTGAGTACATTGCCCACACTAAATGATAATTGGTCCTCTGCTAAGATTAGTTAATTTAACCAATATCTGGTCACTCATTAAACTGACTTCAATTTGTAACCAATTATGCAGAAATTCCAAGTTGGTCCAATAGGTGAGTGGATATTGATTATATTAATTAATGTTAACAGAGAACCCATTACCTTTTGATGAGGGTAATGTACTCAAATAATTTGGTAATCTTACCTATTTTACTTATAATGCTATTTTCATTTTTTAAAATCACAATCTATATATTGGGAGGACATCCGTAACGATAAAAATATTCTGGGCAATAAACAGGGTGCCAGTTGGGGTTGGAACCGCTTTGCTTATATCAGTTTGGGATCGTTGATGGAACCAATAGATGACATGCCAGTGATCGGCATAGCCCACTTCAGGAGGTCGGACCTTGAAAATAGTTTTTGTAGTCTATTCAGGGGGTCGACCCCCTCCAATAGATATCACATCTCTGTATTATATCTGTACCCCGTTTAGGGTGGGGAGTTCAAATGTTTTTCTGGGGTCTTTGCAGTGTTGGAATCTTGTCCCAACATGGGGGAAACTATATCCGAATAAAAGATATGTTATGGATGTCCTCCCATTGTGAATAAAGGTTATTTTAATCATAACTCACTCAATACTTGACCGTTTTGGATGATCAGGGGATCAAAATGAAGCTGACAGGTAGGAGAAGCTTTAAATCAAATCGGTTCGGCGTTTGAACCGGGTTTGAACGCGAACCGAACGCTAAAAAACGGTTTGAAGTGGTTTCAGTTTCGGTTCGGCATTTTGCTGAACCGAACCGGCGGTTTCGGTTCAGGTTTTGCAAAAAACCAAAAAAACCGAACCGAACTGAACTTCGGCATCACTACTCCTTCGATCCTGAAATGGAGGATTCCATCCATTTTTATCCTTCAGGTCCTTCTGCACCTGCCACCAAGCTTTCCTGTTTTCCATGTCCTGGTCATTCTCCTTCACCATCCCGTTCCCCAAATACCCACAATTCCCCTGTTCCATCAATCCGCTCTAATCGCACATTTGGATCTTCCTCAAATGTATCGACAGATGCCGCATCACTAATGTTTGATGCTTTGATGGTACGTGTTGGTTAATTGCTCTAATCTGTGCCCTTAATTTGATTCCCAGACCATCCCTGTTCCAGAAAGTTGGGAAGATGCATTAGACATGCTCGAATCTGCAACTAGCAAATGGGATACTTTACAGCTTGAAAGGGATCTCGCTGATTCCAAATTGCAGGAAGTGAAGCTGCACACTGAACTTTGCAACATGAAAGCAAAACAAGCTGAAAGAAATCTTGAGGTTGCTAACTTCAATGTTTCTCGTGTTCGTTGGGTCATAAGTAAGACTAGTCTTAAGGAAGTCTTGCCACCTGAAAATGTCCCTCCTAATCTGGAGCATGTGGTTGTAAAAATGGATGGTGGTGAGTTGTTTTTTTGGCGGCATCACCACTGACAGCATTTCACAGTTATGCACTGCGTGGATACACGGAGTGGGCAGTTGGCCATTTGTTTGGATTGATGTACAGTCGATGATCCCTTGTAAACATTGTAAATTATTCCAATTTCCAATTTCCATTCTGGTTGCTGAAAAAAGAATCTATATCGTCGTGAACATAAAAATTTATAAAGTTCTCGAAGGATACTTGCTACATGAGCAAACTCCCACTGGCATCAAGAATCAGTCCCTCCATTGAAAACACCCTCAAAATGGTCCCATACATCTGGTGGACCACTTGATGTTGATGCCGTGTCTTAGGCTCTCGTACACATTCCCGATGTTATGCAGGATATGAAACTTCTGTCACACAATGCAGAACTAATACATTAAACATCGCCTACCTCATCATGCCGATGCGAGAGAATTTATAACGAGTCAACCCATGCGATTGGCCACCTGCCGATGCTTCCTGTATGGCTGGGAATATTGCAGTAATGTTCAATATTTGAATTTGGTGCTCTAGCCAGAATACTGACACTCACGTGCGAGGGTTCATCTTCATGCAGGAGGTACGGCGGTTGGGGGAATTCCATAAAATATTGTCCTCTCCCTCATCCTACCTGTCACCACCTTCTGGAATGCGATTCAACCAATTCGGGAAGAATTTCAATGAGTGGGATGCTTTAGGCGCCTGCTACCCAAAGATTCCCCCGCTACATTGCTAAGTGTTTATGGGTGGGCAAGCCAAGGTTTGTCAAAGTCGAGTTTTGTTTGTTTGTTATTGTTAAGAGCCCTTTTTCAGACTTTTGTACGCTCTTGATATCTTCAGCAAGAGTTAACACCAGACTTGAGTAAGTTGTTTTCCTTACCTGTTTTTTTTACCTTATTTTTCATTACCAAAACTACAGGAAACCGAAATCTTTAAGTATGAAGGTAGGAACAATACATTCACTTACTTTACTTGATACTTACACTTTTAAAGAAAGTGCTACTTTCATTTTTCAAGTATTGTCTGTTGGATGGAAACCCGGAGAAGTTACTTAAAGGTACCAAAAATGGCGTGGGCCGCCATATCTTACCCCCTCAAATGTCGGAACTCAACCAACGACTTGGGTTTCGTATTGACCAAGGCAGGTTCTACGTAGACGGGAGGTACAGCGTAGTCGTCCAGAAGAACGGTAAACTGCACGGCAAGGTTTTGGCTGCGACAGTGGTCGATCTGAAGGTGGACACTGGCAAGGGCATGATTGGTAGGCTCTGTGTGGATGCGAAGGATAAGGGATACATGTAATAAATGATAGGAGGGAGATTGGGAAGTTGTGACATACTTTAGTGCCTCCATTTCCTGCCGTTTTATCTGCAACTTGCTCTGTGCGTTTGTTTCTATTGTCTTCGGCTGATTTCTTCGTCTTGGCTATTTTAGAAGGCGATGGCGCAGCCCACCCTTTTGAACAGAAAACTCTATAATTATTCAAGCATTTCATAGATCTCAAGGTCTGTAGTTATACAATTTATGTACCGCTAGCACCATCGCCGCTCACATCATATTGCAGTGAGCCTACGACCCAGACTACCATACGTATTATGCAACGTGCTGCATGAGATTTTCACGAGGACCAGGACAACAATGGTGATCATGACAACCAGAGATAGCAACAGCAACAGCGGGGCGTGGCGACAATGAAGCACAATGGCAGCAGCAGGCGCCTATGACCACCGCTGTCAAGAGAAATAATTGCGGCAAGGCGCTTGAGCATGCACGGTTCATCTCGGATTTTTTGGGTGGAAAGGTGTGCACATATGAGTATGTATCATTCGCATGCCTTCCTTTGGCTTAATTAATCATTGTCTGCAGCCTTTCCGAGATATTCTTTCTGAGATATTATTACGGTGGAATTCATAATATTGACTTGAATACCGTGCACCCAAATACCATGCACCTCCATACCAGTAAAAACCCCCTCTTGTCATCCCATGTACCCACCATGCTGCTCATCTTCTCCACATCCTGGAAATGAGCTCTGAAAAGATGGATTTGTGCCGAAGTAGCAGCGGGCGTCAGGATGACATAGAGAACGGCTACTAGTGGTCTGAATGTACGAGAAAAAAAAACTAAAACTTTACCAGTAAAGCCACACGTTGGGCAGAACGTTTGTGATCAGGAATGTTGCCAGTTTTCAAGTTGAAGCCTGCATGCAAGATGAGAGAGAGGGGGGAGGATTCAACATGCGGCGCATCTAATTCAGCCGGCATCGGACGCGTCTCTATGTAATACTGGTCACGGTGTTTGCGAGAAAGTGGTTAATGAAGTTGTTGTCAACACGGACGTGGACACAAATGGTGGTCGAGCTTCAAGTTGGAATGCAGGGGGGGTGGGGGCAGGCTAGTGGCGATAACAACTTTGGCTGGACATTCCTTATGGAGAATCCAGCTATTGAGTCCCTCATAGTGAGAGTACGATCCTTAGAGCGAAGTGTAGGTGCCACCTAAGCTATGCAGTGTGAAATATAGGTGGCGCCTAAGCTTTACAGTGCTGTGTAGCGATGTATAGGGGAGGTGATTGCTATGAGTGCTATGATAGTGCTATGACTTATATGGAAATGACCATTTGCTATGACCGTAAATCCGGTTTTGCTGATGAAAGTCAAAAGCATAGAAAATGTCATATGGGTGCATATAGTCCTTAAAAAATTGAACAATTTTCTCAACAAAATCATGTAAATCCAAGCATTGGTTGTGGAGATATTCATTGTACAAGTTGGAGTGACTGAAATAAACAATTCACCTATAACTCTCTATCATCAGGAAATTGAACATGAAATGAGAAAGTCTTATAAGACCTGATCTGATACATCATAAGTAACATCCAGTATCACTATGATGACAGCCAGGTCAACTCAGATAATTTATGGTTACCTAGATGAAAATACATCACATCAAGCATATTGATGTCAATGTAGCATTAGTTGCCAACAATGTCTTGACCACTAATTCTGGTATTCATTGGTAACCAATGATATTAGAATATCTGTTATTGAGTAATAGGAGGGGAAAAAATTCTGCCTTTTAACCATTGTCTTTCTCATTCACTTATCTTATAATGGTCTCATGTTAAATCTTCTTGGAATTTATCTGATGTTATCTCAAGGTCTTAGAATTAATTTTATCTAATCTTATCTCAAGGTCTTGAAAGTTTATCTTATCTCACTCATTGTCTTATTGTCCAGTTTGAATGCTTAATATAAGTGTAAGGATGAAAAATTGAGACATGAACAAGATTTTGTATTTTGTTCAACCCACAGGTGTGCAGCCAAATAGTGCCAACATATGTGTACATATTTATACAGACTCCAGGTACAAGAAAGATAGTTACTTGCCAATGGAATGCCAAATCTTAACAGTGTGACCATGCATAGATTTTAATATATCACCACATACAAAATGATTCCAGTCTTGCAATACCTCTGAGAAGAATTCACCATCTTAACATCAGAATTACATGACATGATCTTAGAATATCAGTGTGATAGCTACAGGAATAGTGTGACAATATTCTTATCAGAATTACATGACTTTATCTTAAAATATCAATGTGATAGCTACAGGAATAGTGTGACAATATTGTTATCAGAGTTCTAAATTGTGATAAGCTTATATATCACTAGATCACATGATATCAGTCAGCTATCTGTTGATAAGATCTGTCTGGAAATCCCTGTGTCTCCACGTTTTCCTGATGATAGATAAAATATTTTCAAAATATAAATACAGAGAAAGATAGCCCTCTGAAGGTAGACAGATTTTTCCTTAGTCATATGGCTGCTATTACTATTACCATCCTGACCTATCAATCCACTGACTTGTCATGTTGAGGTAGAATTTTGCCTACAACTCTTCACACACACACAATATTTTCAAGAAGTAATTGCAGGGGTGGATGGGAAAAACCTCCTTTCCTAAGTTGATCTAATTGAGACCTTATTAGAATAATGATGCAAGTTCATGCAACTAATTCATATCTAATTAGTAACTATCATTTCTGGTCAAGATTAGTAATACATAAGGTAGAAACGAGTCAAAAATGGGAAGTCCACACTTTGGCTTTATTTGTTCATTGTTCATTTTAAACCACTTAGACCGGGAATGCAATGGCAGCATCACCATGACCGGCGGTGGTGGCGGGACACAACGATGGCATCACCACCACCAGCAGTGGCTGCAACACACCATCACACCACCACCACCACCACCACCACCACCACCAGTGGTAGCAGCAGCAGTGGGGATGCAATGGCGGCAACACCATCACCACCATTCCTCTCCAACGCCAAGGACTGCCAATAACCACCACTGACAACAACAACCCACCCGGCAATAAAGAATGACAACGATGGAGGGCAGCCAGGAAGGTGGTGCATTTGCCTACCGGCCCAGGTGAGTCCTGATTGCTTCCCCTCCAACTGATGCTGACCGTGCACATCTATAGTCAGGACAAGATGTGAGTGTGCCTACACCATCATTGTTGTCAAGAGGGCTGAGCCATACAATTGCTTGTGCCCTCACTTGTGGCCCCCACCTCCCCCCAGGTTATTTTTTGGTGACCCTGAGGCTTTCCACCCACCATTTTCAACAACCCACAGTATGTTTCGACCCTCTGCAGCTCATTGGGACCGAAAACGAGAGGGGTAATCCTCCCAATCATTTGCTCTCTCACATGTGCCCCCACTTCCCCCCAACTTTTTTTTCAGCAGCCCCAGGGCTTTCCACCCACTGTTTTTGACCACCCACAATATGTTTCAACCCCCCGCAGCTCATTTCAACTGAAAACAAGAGGGGTGAGCCTCCCAATCACCTGTGTTCTCATGATCCCCCACCCCAACTTTTCTTTTCACAGCCGCAGAGCTTTCCACCCGCCATTTCGATTACCCCCAGTATGTTTCATATGTGAATGAACGTGAACACAATGGAACAGCAGGGTTAATAATATGGAATGTGCAGCAGGGGTGGCAGCGGTAACATAACAGCAGCATCACAACAGCAGTGGCACTACCACCAGTGATGGCCATCAGTGGTATCACCAACACCACCACCAGCAGTGGCAGTGCAATGGCAATGGCACTAGTGGGGGCAGAGGATTTTCCTGACATAGCGGCAGTAGCTTTTTCTTATCTGATGTCATTTATATTTTTGAACAATATATTATTTCATTTTGAACGAAGTGTGAATAAGTGAAGACTAATTAGAGCTAAATGACACTAAGCTCTTCTAAGGAGAGCAAAAATTACACTAAGCTACACAAAAGTAATTTGGACCACATGAAAGTCGGCTAATGAGCATTACATGAAATTACATGAATTAGTGTAAATATGCATGAACTTGGATGAAATTAGGCAATTTCCCCCACAATTATTCTAATCTCATGAGAAAGGATTTTCCTGATGTCTGAAATTATGTAAATTGAGCCTGACAGTCCATACAAAGTGGTCCAAGTCAATGTCTTCTTCAGCAAAGTCTGATAAGTTGATAGTGAGTATTAGTGACCCATGTGAGAATCTCAGTCAGGAATAAGATAAATGACTATATTGTTTGTACCTGTGAGAATCTAGTTACAAACAATAAGGTGTGGAATGAATGTATATGTAAGGGATGTCACCTCAGTCAGGAATAAGAGAAATGACTGAGGGGGTGAGATGAATGAGAGAAAGTATATAAAGGGGATGGGGAACATCATGAACATGTGGTAATTGGAGAAAAGTGGTATGGCATAGGTGGCTTGGGTGTCATAACCATGCAACTCTGATGGATTCTGATGATCTCTGCTCCAGACTTTTCCACTCCCTTTATCTTATCTTATCCTCTCACTTATGTTATTGTTCCCTTCCTTATTATATTCACTATTCTTCTTCATCTCCGTTATTCTGGACTCCTTTCTGTTCCTACCCTTTGTTTACTTGTCACTGTATGTAGCAACTTTTATCCTTCTCCGCACTCCAGTTCCCCTTCCGGAGTTCTTATCATCTCTATGTTACTAAGGACATAACAATTAGTTTACCAAGTATATAAGCTAGAACTACAATGTCCTGTAACTCCATTCTGAAAATCAACTTGAGTACCCCTTATCCTATTCATCCTTCACCTTGAGCTCATTATTAGTCTCTGTTAGTGTTGGGGAAGTTCGGTTCGGTCTGGTTTTGGGCCTTTTTGCCCCAAACTGGAACCAAATGGTTCGGTTCCTGGTAAAAAATCCCAAACCAAACACGGTTTGAACTGTGAACTGCATGGGCTGGGGGCCCTCACTCCCATCTGACCTCGCAAGAGTGCTGCACATGTCAATTGATGTGGCCAGCCTCATTATGAGGTTGGATTGGGGATTGGGTGGGCTGCATGGCCCTGTCCTACCAAAACACGCATCAAACGTATGTGTTCCCTCAGCTGTTGTCGTTTGGGTGTGGTGGTGGTGGTGGTGGTGGTGGTGGTGGTGGTGCCCCAATGCATCAGATGCGTTGTGCACATGATGATGGGCATGTTCGACCTGCATTGGACCTGCATTGGTTGTTTTTGGCGGATGCATGGTGGTGGTGGCATATGAGCCTCTCTGCATGGGTGTCCCAATGACAGCCGGGTTGACCCTGCATTGGCTGTCCTTGGTGGTGGTGGTGTTGGTGTTGCGTGGTGGTGATGATGGTAGTGGTGGTGTTGGTGTTGCATGGTGGTGATGATGGTAGTGGTGGTGGTGGTGGTATGGTGCCATGTTCTATAATGTATGAATAAAATCAGTGAAAAAATCAATAAAAATACATACCACAAAGGAGTGGGGGTGAATGCACCACCCCCCACTGCTCATTGACTGCCACTCCACCCAGTTCACGTTCATTTGTGTGTGCACACGTCTTGGACGTGTTGTTGTTGGCATCTGATGTGGCCATCATGGTGGCAATCATCATCATTGTCATTGTCATTGTGGCCGTGGTGGCCATTGACAGTAATTTTCTGTAAGTGTGAGTTAGTGTCGAGTGAATAAAATAAATAAAATACAACATATGTGGGTGGCAGGGAGTACCCTGCTGCCTGTTTTGTTGACCTCAGGTGCTCCATAATCCTTGTTTGGCACACATCGGGGGTGTTGGTTGTGGTGGTTGTGGTTGTGGTCAGGTTGGTAGTCATGTGTGTGGTGTTGCCTGTCGTTTTTGTTGTTAGAATCCAATATAAATAATATAAATAAGACTTACCTGGGTGGCTGGGTACTCCCAGCCACCATTTCCACTCTCCTTTGGCAGTCGATCCTTGTTCAGGGGATGGGCAAGTTTTGAGTTGCTGTCTGACATTTATTGGTTCGGTTCAAACTGAGTTTGAACCAGGTTTTAACTGGGCCAAATCTCCCAAACTGAGACCAAACGGTTCAGTCTCCACTAAAAATTGCCAAACCAAAACCAAAACTGGTGGTTTTGGTGTAGAGGCTCCGGATTGTGTGGATCTGTATCCTCTTCATATCTAACACTGTTCCTGTCCATTCCCATTCCTGTATCATCAATTCCGCTTGATTCCGGTCCTTCCTATTGATTTTGTTCCAGATTCTGCCTCCGGAATCATTCCTGCTCACGAGGCAATGTCCCTAACAACCCGGAATCAGTACGTATATAATTGTATATCATATATCTTCGTTTCCTGTCTCCTAGTACATAGCACCACTCCTCCTATCCTCCTCTCCACTCGCCCCCTATCATTTACAGCCTTCGCTTGTAGTACATAGTTACTACAGCACAGGATCCTTCATGGTAGTATAAAAGTAGTACATTTACACTACAAAATCATATACACACATATACACCTATAGAAATACATCTTATCATCGCACTTCAGTTCTATTTCCAAGTCCTCTCTTCATATCATCTACACCTCTCTTCGTCCCTTCTCCCACACTCTCCCTCTGATTCCGGAACCCCCAGATTCAGGTTGGATTGATTAGACTTCTCTAAAGAAACTGAATTCCTCAGATCACTTCTTAGCTGATCACCCCTTTCTGTAGATTCCTCTTCCGGGTCTACAATCGAACTTGCTGTCACATCGGTTCAGTCTAAACCGGGTTTGGGTCAGTCTGAGACAAAACTTCCTCAACACTAGTCTGCGTCTTTAGTCCGAATCTCCTGACTAACTCCACTCCATCTGCTTTGTGCCTACTCAGTATGACTTAAGGAAGTAGCTAAACTACTTCAAGAGTTCACACCTCTGGCCCTCTGACTAACTCCATTCTGTCCAGAGTTACTTGCATGTCTCCAACAGTATTTTCAGAACTACTCTTGAGTCGTATTCTTTTTACATTTGATCATGTCTTTCCAAGGTTTCTCTCAATGTAGAACCCCCACATGTTATCGACTTACCCAACCAGAGAGCTTGCTTGAACACCCAACTGTGACTCCAGTTTCTCCACTGGAAGAAACCCACACTCCAAGAAATGAACCACTTCCATGCCCCATTTTTGAAAAGAACAAGCCTCTTGGGCTGGGCAATGCTAACCGCAATGACGCCAACCTCACTGAAGCCATCATCCTCCTAGCCACTATCCTCCGAAACAAAGGGGACAATAAGCAATGTACCAAAGTCTGAGAACTGGACACATTCAACAGCTCTGACCCAATGAAACTCCATCCTTTCCTGGTTCAGTGCCAACTGAACTTCATGTAGAGGCTAGTAATAGTACAGAATCTCAGTGGCGGAAAGGACACGCAACTCTATATATTGTTACCTAGTAATAGTACAGAATCTAGGTAATTGTCAGTGAATTGTGTGAAAGTGAATGAAAGGCTAACAGACCTCAGTGGCGGAAAGGACGCGCAACTGAGGTCTTCTACACTGCGAGAGTAGACTAAGTACTACATGAACAAAGGATAAACGTATAAGAAAGAACTGGCTCGCAAAAGGGGAAATGGTGATCTATCATGTGATAAAGGGGAGATCTAATCTAGGTGATAAGCTTTGGATCGGGCCGTGAGTGTGTTTGCTATCACAACACTCCCCCTCAAACCGCATGAAGGCCGAGTTCGGAGGAGAAATGTTTTGCTTTGGCAGACAGGAGCGCTTTGGTCAACGTATCGGCCACCATGTCGTCGGTTGGGCAATATATTAATCGAAGTTGGCCGTTCTTGATAATCCATCGGATGAAGTGAAAACGTACGTCAATGTGTTTTGTTTGCACGTGATACTGATGTTCTTTAGATAGGGTGATCGCGGATTGATTGTCTGAGAAGAGGGTGGTCGGGGTGTTAATGGGCTTGAAAAGTGAAGACAAAAGGGAGCGTAACCAAAGGGCCTCCTTTGCCATGTTTGTCGCCGCTATGTATTCACTCTCGGTCATTAATAAAGAAACAATTTCTTGTCTCTTGCAGCTCCAGGAGACGGCTCCTCCATCAAGAATGAAAGCGTAACCATTTACTGCTCGTCGATATTCTGTCGTACTGCCATCGGCATCAGCATATCCTACAAGTCCGCTTCGTGTGTCGCCATAAGACAGCCAAAGGTTCTGGGTTCCAGCCAGGTATCGGAAGACTCGTTTGGCTGCGTCCCAATGAGTGGGGCCTGGATTCTTGGAGAATCTGGAGAGCGTGGTGATGGCGAATGTGATATCGGGTCGGGTACCGAGGCACGCCCACATGAGTGATCCAACGGCCTCAAGATATGGCACGTCACGCATTACGGCGAACTCTGTTGTGGTAGTTGGCGACTGAGCAGCGGTGAGTCTTAGATTCATCTCCATTGGCGTTGAAACCAGTTTGCAGTCTTCGAGGTTGAAACGTCGTAGAATTGAATCTATGTAGGATCGCTGCAACAAGTGGATGGTTCCGGGCTCTCGATCCCAACGAATCTCTATGCCTAGCAACCAGTGAAGCTCACCCAGGTCGCTTATCTCCACAAACTTGCGAATGCCAGCCTTTGCATCTTCGATGAGTAGGAGGGTTGTGGCTGCAATGGTGCAGTCGTCAACATGGACGGCAATAATTGTAAGTTCGTCATTGACTCTGTATATAAATACGGCTTGATCTACTTCACAACGACGGAAACTGAGGTTTGTGACAAGGATGAAGACCAGTTTCTGGTACCATCGGCGACCGCTCTGTTTGAGGCCATATAGAGTTTTATTGAGGCGGCAAACCTTCCCAGCAGAGTTGGGGGCGTGGTAGCCAGGGGGCTGTTTCATGTACACCACCTTGTCCTCGGTCAGGTCGCCATTCAGGTATGCACCTTTTATGTTGATCTGGTGCATTTCCAAATTCAACTTCGCTCCCATGGCCAGGATGGTGCGAACAGAAGCGAGCTTTGCGATGGGTGCATACGTGTCGAGGTAGTCGATACCGGGGATCTGCGAAAAACCTTGAGCTACCAGGCGAGCTTTATGTCTAACAACAGCACCAGCGGCGTCCTTCTTGGCGTGGAATACCCATTTTGATCCAACCACATTTGCAGCTTCAGGCTTGTCAACGAGATCCCAAGTTCCAGCTTTGCGGAGAGTGTCGAGTTCTTCATGTATTCCCTTTTCCCATAACAGCCAGTCTGGTCGACGCTTCGCCTTGTTCAGGGTGCACGGTTCGATGGCTTCAGTGTCTGCTGTTTCAAGTGCCAGTAGGTACTCATCTATGTTTTCATCCGTAGCTGGCATTGTCCATTCCTCATCGGTTTCTGCATGGTCACTCGCGAGTTCAGGGTTAACAGTCTGACGTTGTACACCGGTGGTTACGACGGGGTCGGCGGGTTTGTTGGAGGTGCGTCCCTTGCCAGTAGTGAGGTCTATGACTTGCTGGCTGGTGTTACATTTTTCAACTCCGCAACTCCGATTCCGACTCCACTACCCACGATGACGATTCCACTTTACCATACCTTCCTTTTTCGTTCCCCTTTACCTTTTGTCTTCTTTTGGACATTGTTGTTTATTCTTGTCCTTGTTCTCTTTTCTTCCTTTCTTCTTCTAGAACAATCCAGACCGACCATGGACACATCCCCACGTTACCTTGCTGTACCCGAATAGTCTCCTTGCCGACGGACATCATCGCTATTGTCTTTTCCCTTGCCCTGACATATTGTTGACTTCATCCCACGACAAACCGATTCACAATGGCTGTACTCCCGACACAGCTCATTACCGTAATTGTTATTGGCAGCATTGCCATCACCTTCCTGATCGGTTTCTACTTTGTTATGATCTATCTTTGGCATCGGCATCGAAACCCTTCCGCCATTGATACTTCTGACTTCCACCTCAACAATATCTCGACATGTAATTGACAATTGCCATTCCCGGATATATGGTTTCCACTTTCGTATTCTGTGCCTACCATTATCCTCCCTGACGATCCGACGACATTCCTCACCTACACGCATGCCCTGGACAATCCTCGATCACAGGACATTTCACTGTTCTCTCTAATCCGACCATTGCCGAAGCACATTCTTTTGGACTTCGACCACAGACCATACGACTTCCCAAACAGTGAACCAACCCCTATCGCATATTGTTCGCACGACACCGCTTCAATGCAGTACCCGACGACTTGTTCCCACAGCTTGTCACTCGTGCCATGACTCGAAACCTGGACCCACATTCATTTAACCTTTTCCATCTATAACCTTGATATCTCCCACACTCGTTTACAATGATACCCTTTCTTGGACGAATACCGACATCAAGTGGACCTTCTTGTTCCACAAACAGGACAAGACACCGCTCCTCGATATGTCATCAACAGACATCGTCATCCGGTACAGCTTATGCTGTTCACATGTCTGACCTCGACTAGCCCACCGTCCTAGTTGGTTTTCCTTCCACACATTCCTTTGTTTTCTTTCATGCAAACCTTGCCACTACATCCACACCACCTCAAGACATTCTCATCACCAATCCCACACTGGATGATACCCATCTTCGACCCGACCGTGCAATGCACTTGCCAGATTGCACACTTGCTTGTTACAGCAAGTGTAGACCCCGAATAGGCAATTCTGCACATCACATGATCTGATGACAAATCATCCGAGTCATCTGGACCTCACCTCTCCCTCAATGACACCCGGGCCTCCAGTTGGATCGCGAGAACATCGACATGAGGACGCCTCATGTGCGCCTCATGGTGAACACATGGTGTAGTTGGACATGTTGTGGCTTCATGGTTGTGTTTCTATTTACCTCCCCTCAAGACCAGCCACTATATATACTGTTCTTGTTGTTGGTTCGGACTTTTTCTTCTTTTCCTTTCCTTACGTTTAGTCTGGTTCTTGGGGCAGACTCATCTTGTTTTGGGTAACCCCCACGGCTCGCAATGACATTAGACCTTGACCCCCCCTTCTTAGCAGTGTTGTCTTAGCTGTAAGCAACAATGAAAGCTGCTGTTCTCTCCTCTGGAAGCCGATCCCCTGTTAAGTTGATTGTTGCCGGAGCCCGCTGCAGAAGCGATCCGTAACAGCTGGGGTTTTTAGTTCTTTTGGAACCCTTGGGTAGAATGTTCATGGGATCGATCTTATCATTTTGATGTTTCGGAGGGATGGGAGGTTGGTCTATGGGCAGTACTGGTGGTGCTATATCCGGCGGGTCAGGCGCCAAAGGTATGTCCTGCTCGCCCAACATAGGTGGGGGTGTTTGCAGACCCTGACTCAATGTAGCTGACTCGGTCGGCTGTTCGAAGGTCCAGTTCTCCCCCTTGATGCGGTCCATGGGTTCTCGATTATTTCTGGTGTAGACGTTGCGCTCGACAGTGACGGTTCTTGACCAGGGCCAGTAAATACATGCGCCTTTGCTGTTTTCATCCATACCGACCCAATGTCCCTCATGCACGTGGTCTCCCAGCTTGTCGCCTTTTTCAACTCTGACCCACACCTTTTCCCCCCACTCGTGAATGAGGGCGATGTCTGGCTTCTTTCCGGTGGCAGCCTGGAGAGGTGTCATGTTGTCGAGTGCCCTGGTGGGAGTCCGGTTTATTAGCCAAATGGCATGGTGAGCAGCCTCGCCCCACAGAGGCCTAGGGAGTCCGCTCGCGTGGAGCATGGCTCAAACATGTTCTATAATGGTACGATTGAATCGCTCGGAGACTCCGGTGTGCTGGGGAGTGTCATGGACGTTCAGCTTCTGGTGAGTACCATTCTTCAGTAAGTGAGTGGTAAATGTCTTGCCAGTGTACTCTCCCCCTCTATCAGAGTTTAGGGCAATGATGCCCTTGCCAAATTGCGTTTGGAGTCAAGCTTTGAAGTCTGTATAGGCCTGGAAGGTCTCACCTTTGTTATGTAAAAGGGTGACATGCACAAGACGGGTTTTGTCGTCGATGAAACTGACGTAATACCGACGGCCTCAAAGGGTAGGAACAGGGGCTGGTCCCCAGATGTCGCTGTGTATCTCACCACCAAGTTCGCTAGCTCGTTGGCCTTCCCTTTCCTTGGGTACTGGTTTTCGTGTGGCTTTGGCATATATACAAGACTCACAAAAAACGGGGGTGCCCAAGGAACTGTCGAGGCATACTCCCATCACAAAACCACCTTTAATCATGTGTTTGGCAGTATCGGGGGCTATATGGCCCATGCGCCGGTGTAGTTGGTCAATGGTTACTGTCTCGAGCGCGTGTGCTGATTCCCCTCCACTAGTCAACCGATAGAGGCCGCTTGCATCCTTGGGAATCCTGCCTACGATTTTCCCATCTGGCACGCGAATGGTGCAAGTGCCCTTGGCAAAGAGTACCTCGAATCCCAGATCGTCGAGCTTGCCGATTGATATGAGGGTGTAACCGACTTCGGGGGAATAGAGGACTTCATGGAGTTGCAGACTTGAGAAATCAACACCATTTGGTAAGTTCAGTGTGAGTGTACCAGCCTCAGTAGCACTGAACCTCTGTTTATTCGCAGCTCGGAAGGTTTTGGGAGGGACCTCGGTTACATTCTCTAGGGCATCCCGTTAGGGTGATATATGTATAGTACATCTGGAATCTAACAAGCTAACCCTAGTTTCGTGCGTGGCTCCTCCATCCGCGATGGCGGTGGTCTCGTCCGGTGACCCGCATTCGAGAAAGGCCCCAACCCGTACCCATTCGACATCCATGGCTGCCTCGGCATCGGGCACACCAGCAATGGTATCAAAGATGGGCTCGTCAGCCCAAATGTTCTCTAGGGGGTTGGTGGGGTCGAGGCTGTTGTAGAGGCTCCGGGCCCTCTGGACCCGAATCCTCTTCATATCCCACTTTGTCCCCGTCCATTCCCATTCACGTATTGTCGATTCCGCCTGATTCCGGTTCTCTCCGTCGATTCCGCTCCGGATTCCGCCTCCGGAATCGTTCCTACTCAAGATGCAATGTCTCTAACGACCCGGAATCAGTACGTATATAGTTACATATGATATATCTTCATTTCCCGTTACTTAGTACATAGCATCATTCCTCCTATACTCCGCTCCACTCCACTCCTATCAGTTACAGCCTTCGGTTGTAGTACATAGTTACTACAGCACAGGATCACTCCCAGTAGTATAAAAGATGTACCCTTATACTACAACCATATAGAAAATACAGGTTATCGCTCCCCTTCAGTTCTATTTCTTAGTCCTCGCTTCGTATCATCTCATCAGTCTTCGTACTCCACTCTGATCACTTCTTAGCTGATCACCCTTTTCGTAGATTCCCATTTCGGGTCTACAACAGAACTCGCCGTCACACCATCGTCGCTGAAATCGCTGAAATCGGATAGGGCATCGGCAGTGTTGTCATCTTCAGAGGATGAAATGGAATCAACGCCGAAGGCACCATCGCATTCCTCGATGCAAGCTGACATGGGAATGTCATTCAGTTTGGGCTCCGTGACGGCCCTGGCCTTCCTTGGTTTCTTGCAGAACCTGCTGATGTGGCCCAGCTCGCCGCAATTGTAACAACTCTTGTCAGCATATCGGCTCTGGCCCTTGTTCCTTTTCTCCGGCACCACAGCCATCACATCATTGCCATCATCGATCTCCGGGTTGGTCATTGGCCGCTTGGATCGTATCTGTTGGGATCTATAGCAGTCCCACTCGTCGGCAATCACCTGAATAAAGAGGTCAGGCTCAATGGTCTTGGTGGAGCTGTATAGCTTAGCCGTGGTGAGCTGCACTGAGGCGAAGTTTGTGAGGTGGGGGGGAGGGACAAGATAATAGTGGACCGGTAATCTTTGTCATCGATGTCCATGTCTAATGAAGCTAAATCCTCCCTTTTGGCACGCAGGTCATCCAAGAACTTTCGCACGTTGCCTTTGTTAGGACACCTCAAGTTGAGGAAGGCGGCTCTCAACTCAGTTTGAGCAAAGACACTCTGGCGAGTGTACTCTTCAACAACGGATTCCCAGGCTAAAGCAATGGTCGGGTGGCAGTGGATCTTCATGGCCACCGAGTCTGGTATCTTCTGTAAGAGGAGATTCTTGGCTGTTGCCTCATCCTTCACCCACTTCTCCCCATCAGGGTTCGGAGCTTGTGACCTGTTTTCCAAGGGAGGTGGAGCCAAGGGTCGGGAAGCGCTCCAATCAAAGTGTCCCCATCATCCTTTGGCCATGACAGCGGCCGTAAAATGCAGCTCGAAAATCGCCCAGTTGAGTCCATTGGAGGCGAGTTTTGGGATATCGGACGGAAGGGAGTCAGAGATGGCTTGGAGTGTGGTGGACATTGGAGGACAAACACGCAGTGGAAAAACAACATGGGCTTATAACCTGTAGAGGCTAGTAATAGTACAGAATCTCAGTGGTGGAAAGGACGTGCAACTCTGTATATTGTTACCTAGTAATAGTACAGAATCTAGGTAATTGTCAGTGAATTGTGTGAAAGTGAATGAAAGGCTAACAGACCTCAGTGGCGGAAAGGACGCGCAACTGAGGTCTTCTATGCTGCAAGAGTAGACTAAGTACTACACGAACAAAGGATAAACGTATAAGAAAGAACTGGCTCGCAAAAGGGGAAATGATGATCTATCATGTGATAAAGGGGAGATCTAATCTAGGCGATAAGCTTTGGATCGGGCCGTGAGTGCGTTTGCTATCACAACACTTCAATGATTGACCGACTACTTTCCAAACAGATGGAGGCAAAGTCAATTTCACCCTCTCCTATCCAGTAGACCCAGTCGTTTTGGTTAACCCGATCGCAGATATAGTTGCAAAAGGTAGGTACACATAGCGCAGTTGCTTGCTGGGGGGGTAGGTTAACCCAAAAGACAGCTCTTGCTGGGGAAATGTGGTGTGGTAGGTTGACCCAGGTACAGATCTTGCTGGTCAAGGGCGCCTGGGTGGGTCAACCCGGTGTCAGCTCTGCCATGGGGTAGGTTAACCCAGGGCAGCTATTCCAGGATGGATGGGTTGACCCAGGTCCAGCTGTTCAAGCCATGTGGGTTTACCTGGCTTCAGTTATTGCTGCAGCACTGGGTTGACCCTAGACCAGTTCTTGCTGCACACTGGGGTTGACCTGGACCCAGCTGTTGCTGCGGCATTGGGTTGACCAGGGCCCAGCACATGCTGGAGGGGGTGACTGGGGTCCAGCAATTGCTGGGTTGACCTGGCCCCAGCTCTTGCTGCAGGATTGGGTCAACCCAGGTCCAGCTCTTGTTGCAGCATCGGGTCAACCCAGGTCCAGCTCTTACTGCTGCACCGGGTGGACCCAGGGCCATCTTTTGCTGCAGCACTGGGTCAACCCAGGGCCAGCTATTGCTGGAGCATTGGGTTGACCTGGTCCCAGCTCTTGCTGCAGCACTGGGTTGACCCAGGTCCAGCACCTCCTGCAGGGCTTGGGTTGACCAGGGTCCAGCTATTGATGCAGCACTTGGTTGACCCAGGTCCAGCAATTACTGTGGCATTGGGTTGACCTGGTCCCAGCTCTTGCTGCAGCACTGGGTTGACCCGGGTCCAGCACTTCCTGCAGGGCTTGGGTTGACCGGGGTCCAGCTATTGCTGCAGCATTTGGTTGACCCTGGCCCAGCACTTGCTGCAGGGTAGGTTGACCTGGTCCCAGCTCTTGCTGCAGCACTGGGTTGACCCAGGTCCAGCACCTCCTGCAGGGCTTGGGTTGACCGGGTCCAGCTATTTCTGCAGCACTGGGTTGACCCTGGCCCAGCACTTGCTGCAGGGTAGGTTGACCAGGGTCCAGCTATTGCTGCAGCACTGGGTTGACCAGGGTCCAGCACTTGCTGCAGGGCTTGGGTTGACCAGGGTCCAGCTAATGCTGCTGCACTAGGTTGACCCTGGCCCAGCACTTGCTGCAGGGTAGGTTGACCTGGTCCCAGCTCTTGCTGCAGCACTGGGTTGACCCAGGTCCAGCACCTCCTGCAGGGCTTGGGTTGACCGGGTCCAGCTATTTCTGCAGCACTGGGTTGACCCTGGCCCAGCACTTGCTGCAGGGTAGGTTGACCAGGGTCCAGCTATTTCTGCAGCACTGGGTTGACCCTGGCCCAGCACTTGCTGCAGGGTAGGTTGACCAGGGTCCAGCTATTGCTGCAGCACTGGGTTGACCAGGGTCCAGCACTTGCTGCAGGGCTTGGGTTGACCAGGGTCCAGCTAATGCTGCTGCACTAGGTTGACCCTGGCCCAGCACTTGCTGCAGGGTAGGTTGACCAGGGTCCAGCTATTTCTGCAGCACTGGGTTGACCCTGGCCCAGCACTTGCTGCAGGGTAGGTTGACCAGGGTCCAGCTATTGCTGCAGCACTGGGTTGACCAGGGTCCAGCACTTGCTGCAGGGCTTGGGTTGACCAGGGTCCAGCTAATGCTGCTGCACTAGGTTGACCCTGGCCCAGCACTTGCTGCAGGGTAGGTTGACCTGGTCCCAGCTCTTGCTGCAGCACTGGGTTGACCCAGGTCCAGCACCTCCTGCAGGGCTTGGGTTGACCGGGTCCAGCTATTTCTGCAGCACTGGGTTGACCCTGGCCCAGCACTTGCTGCAGGGTAGGTTGACCAGGGTCCAGCTATTGCTGCAGCACTGGGTTGACCAGGGTCCAGCACTTGCTGCAGGGCTTGGGTTGACCAGGGTCCAGCTAATGCTGCTGCACTAGGTTGACCCTGGCCCAGCACTTGCTGCAGGGTAGGTTGACCTGGTCCCAGCTCTTGCTGCAGCACTGGGTTGACCCAGGTCCAGCACCTCCTGCAGGGCTTGGGTTGACCGGGTCCAGCTATTTCTGCAGCACTGGGTTGACCCTGGCCCAGCACTTGCTGCAGGGTAGGTTGACCAGGGTCCAGCTATTTCTGCAGCACTGGGTTGACCCTGGCCCAGCACTTCCCGCAGGGCTTGGGTTGACCGGGTCCAGCTATTTCTGCAGCACTGGGTTGACCCTGGCCCAGCACTTGCTGCAGGGTAGGTTGACCAGGGTCCAGCTATTGCTGCAGCACTGGGTTGCCCAGGGTCCAGCACTTGCTGCAGGGCTTGGGTTGACCAGGGTCCAGCTATTGCTGCTGCACTTGGTTGACCCAGGTCCAGCAATTACTGCAGCATTGGGTTGACCTGGTCCCAGCTCTTCCTGCAGCACTGGGTTGACCATGGTCCAGCTATTGCTGCAGGGTAGGTTGACTGGGGTCCAGCCCGTTCTGTAGCATTGGGTTGATCCTGGACCCACCCAATCGGCAGGATTGGGTTCACCACGGCCCGGCTATTGCTCCAGCACTGGGTTGCCATGCTCAGCTCTTGCTGCAGAATTGGGTTGACCCTGGCCTAGCTCTCGCTGCAGGATTGGGTTGACCAGGATCCAGCTCTTGCTGCCATGTGGGCTCATGTTGGTCCACAGGCTTGAGCCACACCCCAGTCTGCCTGCAATTATTTCATGTTCACAACATTGACAGAGCTCACACCAGCTCAAGCCAATATTTACTCAGAAACTGCCATATAAAGTCATCAAAAATTTTCAATCTGTACATGACACACAATGTACCACGTAATATAATTTGAATGCACTTATTAAAAGCACAGGGAATAGCAAAATTAAAACATTATTATTTTGACAATGCACAATATCTTACTTTCACTATCAGCTATCAGCCGTTACAGGAGCTATTTATTCCCAATGACAATCTATGACAAAATCAGAACTTACCACACTTCAAATATTGTGCTTTTCTATTTAATATTGCTCAATTCTCCATTGGAATCAATATATATAACCTCACTATTACTTAAAATAGACACATAAATTTAATGATTATTTTATCCAAATACATAATTATATAGTGAAGGGCAGAAGGCAGGTGAGAGGAAGATAGGGGAGTGGGAGAGGGAGGAAGGTGGGAGTAGGAGAGGGAGGAAGGTGGGAGTGGGAGAAGGGAGTGGGAGTGGGAGAAGGGGGAAGGTGGGAAGGCAGCAGGGACGGGAGGGAGACAGAGATGGAGACGGAGAGGGAGAGGGAGAGGGAGAGGGAGAGGGAGAGGGAGGAGGAGAGGGAGGAGAGTCGGAAGTACATACCGGTTGCGTTCCCGTTGTCCTCGTCGTCTTTGTCTACGTCTCCGCCGTCCTCGTCCTCGTCGTTCCCGTCCCAGTCGTCCCCGTCCCCATCGTCCACGTTTCCGCCGTTCCAGTCCCTGTCGTTCCCGTTCCCGTCGTTCCTCTCGGTGTCGTCATCGTCCTCGTTGTCGTTGTCATCGCCCGTAGTCCTCGTCGTCCGCCAGATCGTCGTCGTCGTCTGCGTCGTCCTATCGTCCCCTCGCTAGCCGTCCCCGTCGTTCCCGTCCCCGTCGTTCCCGTTCCCGTCGTCCCCGTTCCCATCGTCCTCCTTGTCATCGTCATCGTCATCGTCATCGTCGTCGTCATCGTCGTCGTCCTCGTCGTCGTCATCGTCGTCGTCCTCTCGTCCTCGTTGTCGTCATCCCCGTCTCCGTCCCCGTCGTCGTCCTCGTCGTTCCCTGGATGCTCCCGTCGTCCTGTTGTCTCTTCGCTGGCCGTCTCCGTCCCCGTCGTCTTCCCTGGCTGGCCGTCTGTGCCCTCGTCGCCTCTGTCCCCGTCGTTGCCTGCCATCCGCCGTTTCGGCCCTTCAGTTGGGTGTTGACGTGACATGGCGCGGGCATGCCTGTTGCGGTTAATTTCAGGCGCGGCAGTGAGAAAGTCCTTCATAAAAACAATAATATTATCTAGCATAGTAATAGTAATAAATTTTGAGAAATCTACTTACCTTCTACTTGATTTTGCTGCTGTTGCTGTTCTCGTGGACGCATCGTGGAGTACGCGACGATTTGAACCCACGCCGGAGGTTGCCGATAATCTGCCCAAACGGGCGCGAGTTGCCTTATATGTAACCAAGATCTTACTTTTCTCAGTGTAATTGCATGGAGCACAACGACTGTGTAGCACATTTAAGACCATGTAGAGATAGAATTAGCCTCTAACTACATCCTCCCCAAATTTTGTATTTTATTATGGCATACATAGAGAGATATCCATGATTCATTGATACCTCCCTGCCAATTCCGGACCCTTAAAGTGCTACATTACCAATATTGCTCTGAAAAATATGAGAATAATTTGGAAACTACTATGTAAAGTATCTATTGTATTGATGATCAGTGCCTGGCACTTGGTGGTCCCGGAATCTGTTGTAGCCAAGAAATGAAAGGTTCAAAGTAAAGCTGAACTTGAAGTTCGGACTCGGTTGATGGGTCAGCCACAATGCACAATTCTGTGCATTTGCTTGGCTGAAACAAAGGTCCTGGTCCACCCACAATCAGGCACTTATGTGTACCACAATGAGTACTCATTAAAGTACTCCTTAGATTAATTTCAGATTTTTAAGACAAAGTTAGATCATTAAGGGTCCAATTCTGGCAGAGGAATGGAATAAATTGTGAATAGCTCTTGATGCAGGGCCGAATAAAATACAAATTTTGGTATGAGGGTAGATATACCATATTTACACCTTTTGAGGATCTCACTTCGGGTATGCATGCATTGTTGTGCATGCTAGAAGATTCAAAAGCGTCAGCGACACTTCCATGTTTGGCAACTCGAACCCGTTTGGGAAATCGGCAACAGCCGGTTGGCTTTCCCGCGCGAGTTCAAAGCTTCGACTTGTTGATTTCAACAACGCGTCAACGCGTCAGACGGGTGCAGAGGAACACCCAAGGTAAATTTCTGATTTGAACATTTTTGTCTTCTTTGCTAATTGTTGACCTTTTGCAGCTACACCACGCCAAACACAGGCGAATCCAAAAACCCATCACCAGAACACAACGCGCCAGCAAACAGAACGGAAGCCGACGAAAACGGCCACCGTGAGGATGGCGGAAACGAGGCCGCGAGGCCGGGTACGAGGATGCGCCAACGACCAGGACGGACGGCCGAGACAACCACGACGGCAACGACGAGGACAGTCGACGAGGTCACAGACGGCCGGCGACGGGACAACGGGACGGAGAAGGATAGCGACGGGACGACAGGACGACGGAGACGACGACGACCATCCGGGGGACGACGACAACCATCCAGGT